>JAQQBS010000001.1:23366499-23377642 GCA_030347275.1 Microctonus aethiopoides | reverse complement strand
AGTGATCATTTGTCATTTGAGGTTGAACTTTAACCTCGAATAACTTTTCAACGAGTTGACTTAGCGAAAAATCATATAAGACCTCTTTTGTAGATCACTTGATTTCCTATAAGAATATGTATTGATTTTTACAACATAAGAATTCGCTATAACGCAAAAAAATTCAAAAAAAAAAAAAAAAAATTCCGTGTTATTTAAATGGGAAATCGAAAATCACGCTGCATCACCTCTTAATATTAAAATTAAGAGCTCCTAATATATATATAAATAAGTTGTGAAATTGGAAATGAAAAAAAAAATCATATAATGAAAGAAAATATAATTATAAATATAGGGAAAAAAAAAATCAGAAATATTTTTATTTTATTTTTCAATTGGAATTATTTTATATCGAATAAACGTATTTAAATTTTATTAATTAACGTCAGAATTAATATTGATGAATTAAAATACAACAATGGCTATTGAAATGAAATATATAAATGCAGCGGAGAAATATTAAAGCTCGTTAAATTTAAAATGTATGCAAAATGATAATAATACTATTAGTGTATTATTATTTATTTATTTATATAAAACCGATGAGACTATTATGTGTAAATGTATATACATCGAAAGATAATGATGCGATGGTTAAAGCAGATGTGTATGAGCTTTGGATGTTGATGGTATACTGAGGATAATAGTTGTGAGGGTGAAAGGAGTTTTGGAACGGGGTTGCCTTCTACTTAGTTTGATGAAGGCTTTAATTACGACTCGGATCACACCAACTGACCCACAAGAGAGTGAGAGAGGAGCAAATAGGAAGCACGTCACACACGCCCGCAGAATTATCCATCTCCATCTCTCTTTATTCCCTGATGCTTTCAACGTCATATTATAGTACATATGTATATTTATATAAATGTCCGTGGACTCTCATTGCCACTCGGGAATTCGGAACAAGCACCCTTATGTACCTCACGTCTATTCGCAGAATAAAATTTCGAGTAATGTATTTACTTAATGTGATAATACACACGAATTTAATACGCATTTATTTTATTTTTTATTATTTAATATTGAAGATGGGAAATATTTATTGATTTTAAGAATATTTGTTTTCATTTTGGACCATTTGGAGGGTAAATATTAAATCATTGAGCTTTTATTGGAAGCAGAATTTAGTAATATTATATTTATATTTAGGAAATTAATTATGAGATAATTTTTTTTAGAAAATTTTGAGGGACAATTTTGTTATTTGAAATTGTTTTATTTTATTGGACACATTTCTCTTTTAGTCTTTGCTAATGATAGTGATTTTTCTATATTAAGATTAATTTTACACTTTCAATAGTTTTTCTTTGATGCTTTTTTCAATAAAAATTTATAATAAGTTATTGAAAATAGATATTTTTTAATCTCTGTAAAATAAGTCTATGAAATTTCTATAGCAACTGTCCCACATATTAACTCGGGCGCTCAATAGTCTTTTTTTTTCTCTAAAAACTCTAGTAGAAAACTTTACTAAAAATTGGTAATTCATATATATAATGTAAAGAAACCATAACAGCCATTATTTCCATCTTCCGGTAAAATTTTCATGAATTTCTTAAAAAGTACATGGCGAAATGTTTTTATAATTTACAACGAGATATGTAACAAAATTTTCCTCTTCCGAGTGAGTGCGGAAATATAAAAGGTCAAGTAGAAGTGAATTATTCCCCATCAAATAATAATAAATTCATAAATTTTTTCAATAATTTAAATTTAAAATCTTTTTTTTTGAATAAAAATTAAATTACTCTATAAATAAACTCCTTCTTTTTGTGTTATTTAATTTTTCTGGAATAAATAATATTTTAATACAATCACAGACAATTGGTTTACACGTACCATCCCTCACACATTGACAACGCCGCAATCAAAGCGTCAGTAATTAAAACGGACTCTGACGATAACCGAGTATTTCACCGCAATCAAGCATTTATACATATGTATATACGAATGTGTAAACGACATACACATATATACGTTCATATGTACATAGAGTTTACTGACAATGGCCACTTTGAAAAGATTTCTACCGTAAATTCACTCGATCTACTTTCTTTGTCTTTCTATTTCCTCTTTATCCCACTCTTACTGATTTCTTCTTTATTTTTTTTTATCTTTCTCCTCCTCTACCAATACTTTCTCAACATTGAGTGAGCCCCTAGGGAGACATTTCCACTGTGGTGAAAAAGATTTACTCACTAACGAAAATATATTTCAGGCTTGTGGTCACCGCATTAACTAATTAATTGATTGTAAATTGATAAATATTTTTTCATCTAAAAAATTTCAACACTCTCAAAAAATCCATAATCTTCATTATATCCATAATAATAATAAAAAATTAAATTACATTATACTATAAAAAATACATCTTATATTATTCTTTCTTTTATAGCATTAAAAAAAAAAAAAATTGATCTATTGATTTAAAAAATATTAACAAAGAAAAATAAATAATACTATTATATAACCTACAGTATCAGATTAAATCTCAACTACAATCTTACTTCAATTCGACATAACTCAACACAAAAACTTCACATATAACACATATATATATACTTGCTCTTAATCCACGATAATCCGTCGAAATCTCGCGTGTCCAACTCTCATCAGTTGACTTACAATTGCGTGGCCCATTTTGCGCATTTAGTTCGTTACCTATATATACATGATTATATAAATATACATATATACATATATATACAGATCATTTGTTAAACATAGGTGTATGGATAATTGAGAAAACCCTGACCCCGTCTACAATGTTTAATAAATGTTTGTGATTGCAAAAGTGATTTCTTTAAAGATAGTTGATACTTTTTTTTATCCAGCCCCTCGCTCACTCGTGTTCTCTATTTTTCTTCTTCATTCATTTCTTGTCGAGACACGTTTGCGAGCGCCCAACCAACTCCAGTCTGTATATTGTCACACGTTTTACATTGGCATTGCGCGCGGCCGCCAAGTAAGTCGAGTGTCGGCTCATGACAATGGCACGTTGTCACCCATGGGCATTATCATATACATGTATACATATATGTGTATATATGTGTATGTATGTATATATATATATATATATGTATGAACTGAGACGGTCGACAATCCGGCGCCCGTCTTTTATTCGCGCCATTCATATATACCTATTCCCTCGCACGGTAAAATCATTATTCGTCTTTTCATTTTACGTCCCTCGACACCTCACCAGATCCCGCAGAAAGAAGAAAAAAAAATCTTCGACTGTATGGCGAATCAATAAAGAAAAGTAAAGGAAAAAAAAATGAAGAGATGTAAAAAAATTGAGAGAAATAAAATGAGAGAATTTATATTTTTTGTGATTTGTATAAAGTAATATGATAGATGTACGTGATATTGCCAAGACGTGGAATGAAATTTAATTATAATAAGAATTTTTTTATATATTTCAGATGAAATATATTTTCAATTTGTTTTTTTTTTTTAATCTACTTTGACAATATTATATGGAATAAAGTATATGTATTTATGTATACTGCAGTGGAGTCTAGTATTACCTTCAATCAGTCGGCGAGTAAAGGCCAAGAGTGAATACAGTTCAAAAGATATATCTTGAATCACGCGGCTGCATCTGACAAACGTGATGAACTATGTCAAAGGCAGAAGAAACAAAATAAAAAATGAAGAAAAAGAAAATGATAAAATACGATGAAATAGTGAGAAAATTTTATATTTATTTTTATAATAGAAAACGAAGAATACTCAGGGCTCCTGAGCTCAAACGACTTCTCTTTCGATGCGATGCTGATCAACAAGAAGAAAAAAAAAAAAAAAAGAATGAAAATAGTCGAAGAGAAAATAAAAAACGAGAGATGAAAATCCAGAGAAAATCCACGTTCGTAATCACGAGCGCGTTACCATTTCTCCATAAATTGCATGCCGCGGGACAACGCAGCAACCGAACAGATTCAGATGTTTAACCTCATTATTGTGATGATGATAAAAAGGAAAAAAGAAAAAGTAGTAGAGAAAGAATAAAATATATTGAATGAACTGAGAGAGAATAAAAAGAAAATAAAATAAGATAAAAAATTTAATTCTTAAGATCGAACGAAATTTTTTATCGTTGAGTCAACGAAAATATAAGAAGACATTATTCATTGGTAAAATAGTGGTGAAGAAAGTAGAATTATCGATAGAGTAATGAACACGAAGTAGAAGTGGTGGTAGTGGTTGTTGAGTCAGACATCGTTTCTCCAATCGGAGGCCTTCGCATTCTCACTCCACCTTCACTTCCTCTCACTTATACATATATACATCACACACTAAGAGAAAATGCAATGGCTTTTGTCAGCTGCTGCTTTCTACACTGCCATTGTCATCGCAGTATTACAGAAACCGGTTCGCAATGTGTACAATGACAAAAGTGAAAGAAAAAAAAAAAGCAAAAAAAATAAAAAACAAAAAATTCAACCGATATGTCATTAATATTCTTCATGCGATATTTCAATAAATCGTTGAAACTCAAAATATAATTTCAATATATATGTAGCATTGTATTATATATGAATTGTCATTTGATAAATGCACGAAAGAAAGCAAGAAAATATTATGAAAAATGATGGAATAAAAAATACAACGAAGAAAATTAACGAAAAGTAAAAAAGATTTTACTTTGTAATGATGAACAAAGAAATGAGAACACGCGGATAATATTTAAAGCATCAACATGTTGCACACTCATCATAACATTTCGTATTACATCGCAGCAAGTGCTTATCAAAAAAACACATTAAACTTTTCTGCTAGCAAGACGAAATGTATTTTCACATCTGACTTCTCTTGCTCTTATTTCGTATTACCTATAAAAATTTTTACCTTTTCTCTATCTTTATTATTTTTTTTTTTTTATATAACTTAGCACTGCTTCACCGTGTGATATCACCACAGCATTTATTTATAACTCATAAAGTGCAGCGTAGCGATGAAGTAATTGAATAATTCATAATTAAATTGATAAATTGGCAAACGAGAAAAATATAAATTGAAAACAAAAATTAAACTCTCAATTGTAAATTATTCTCATGGGTATATAAAATTGTTTTCTATATCTCGTGTGAATTGAATCGCATTTGAATACCAGCCAACAAAAAAAAACACGACCTCATCAGGGTATATAATATAGATAAATTGAATATATTAATTAAATACACAACAAAAAATATTAATTATATTTTTCATTCGTTTATATCGATTGAAAATTATTGGTGTGAACATAAATGTGAGAAAATTTTGCAGACACGCGAAATAATTAATATAAATTGTCCAAAATGTCAATGGATTAGGTCAATAATAATTATAATTAAGTATGAAAAGGTAAGAAAATTTATGAATTTAATGTACAGATAGGTCAAGCGCGACTTTTCCAAACTAACGAGAACTTTGTGCTTTATATAACGAATATTCAGACAAATGTTCATATATAATACAAAAAGAAACGTGAAAGAAGGAACGTCACCTCTTGTCATTCACTCCTATACTATATTTCTATCTATCTATCTCTTTTTGATAGTGTATATATGCATAAACATATATATCATTCTTCTGTCTATAGCAACTTCATTCTCTTTGACGTTTGTACAGTCGTCTTTCCTGCATTTTTCTATTTGCGCTTTACTCTAAAGCCCCCTCTACGAAGTAAAAAAATAAAAAAGAAAAATTGAAACTTGCAATCTCATTTTTAAAAGTACGAACAAAAAGCAAAAGAGAATGGATATATAAAGTATAGCAAAAAAAAAAAAAAAAAAAAAAAAAAAAAAAAAAAAAAAAAAAAGACAGAAATAGGAAGATGAAAATAAAAAAATGATAGATTCATTTTTGTTCAACATTTTTAGTAAAAAGAAATAAAAAAAAAAATGAAGATAAAAGAAAATTTAACCAAAAAATATATTCATTGACTTGTCATGACAATGATTCACTTGTAAAATAAAAAAAATCTAGCTTTATTTATCTATCATACGTACAAAAAGCATAAACTGATGACGATGATAATAATGATGATGATGGTGTAAGGGATAAATTGTTTGCGATTCGTGAAAAGCCAAGTTTTACGTGAGTAAACAGTTTTTACGACTTGCAAGCCAACTTATTTCACGATAAAATGAATGAGCATCAGTTAGTATTCCAAACGAATTCCACAAACGAGAAAGAGAAGTGTATATAGAAAATGTTGTATAACCCAACCCAATCGTAATCGAATATACATGTACATCTACTAGCACTACTTTAATTTATAGCAACTGATGCTGTGTATATCTTAAACTCACTAAAACCAAGTCTCTGTGTTTCTACTGTGTGTATGTGTGTGTGTATAAGTTTATGGCAAAAACCCAGTTGCGGAAGGTTTAGAACCTCTGGCGAAATGGCAACTGGGAGACCACCCTGTACTAATACAGAAGGAAGAAAGGCGAAATGTCGACTCACGAATGTCGTAAACCCGTACAACGAGATGGCTCATAATAACCAACGTTAAGATTAGGTCGGTATACGTGCATTACAGAAGGAGAAAAAGAACAAAAAATGTAGAAAAAAAAAACAGAGAATATAAAATATAAAATAAACTTATAAACAAATATAACACGCATCAAAAGTATGATAAAAAATACTAGAAATAAATATTATTTAATGTTATATAAAAGATTCTGTGGCGGAAAGTTATGTTAATATTTAATGAAAACTGATAGAATTTAATTTGTTTTATTTATGGAGAAACAAATAGAATATTTATATAAGAAATTAATATTACATTTTTTTCAAATTAATATATCGCTTCAATTATTTTTGTGTAATTACAATCAATTAAATATATTTACTTTCAAATTAATTCCATTTGAATAAATTCTCATTGAGTGCATATATAGACGAATAAATCAAGTTTAAACCTGTACGTTTGTGCACCTTGTGCGTGGGTTTAATTTGATAGATTTACTGTAGAGGAAAATAATTGCAAGCAAATTTAGTTTAGCGCATATACAGATTACTGCAATAATTGAATCGTAAACGAGACGTTTTACTTGTTAATTGATATAAATTTGAGGTTTAAGATTGATGATGAGCAATCAATTAATTTATCTGTTCATTAGAACAATTGTCAACGATGTGAGATAATCAAGAATGACATGTACACGAGGCACAATTATTCAAATAATACAATGATGGAATATGAGAATGCAGAAACACTATTGTATATAAAATACCTATATACATATGTATAAAATATTCCCGGAAGTGTGTGTGTGTGTGTGTGTGTGTGTGGCAAAAGCACAACGCTGTTATTGCTACCCAACTGAGTGTTAAAAAAAAAAAAAATTTGGCAACAAAAAATTAAAAAATTTAACACACTCATTGTTTTGCAATTTTTTGCTTTGTTTTAATTGCAGGAAATTATTCTCGGCTAGCATGCGAGATCCAGTTTGTGCGATCGATGGGCTACTACCTCATCCAGATCTACATACCCTCGGGATTAATCGTGATAATCTCATGGGTGAGCTTTTGGCTAAACCGAAACGCAACCCCCGCTCGGGTCGCCCTCGGAGTAACCACTGTGCTCACCATGACAACCCTCATGTCCTCGACTAACGCGGCCCTCCCCAAAATCTCCTACGTCAAGTCCATCGATGTCTACCTGGGAACATGTTTCGTCATGGTCTTCGCGTCACTCCTCGGTAAGTAATTCTGGGACCCAATTCCTTTATCCCCCACGCCGAAAATTCAATCGGACTCAAATAATTATTCAATTTTGAGTATAAACACACACACACTTGCATCCACACAAACACGCCAATATGATGCAAGTAAATTGAAGAGTTTTTTATGTAACAGCTACACGAGTTTGAGACAAAAAAAAAAATAACACAAACACTGTGATGTATTTTTGATATTGTAAAACAAAGAAAAAAAAATTTTTGTTTTTCTTATTTTTTTTTTTAATAACACGCACTTCTGTAAGTTGGATCCACTCACGCAGATGAGTGGTGACCATCAATTTGGCGATGGTGTAATGGCTTTTTTTTATATCTGCAATGCTGAGTAATTGAATATATAAGCACCAAACAATTGTCCATTATGATAAAATTCCATAATGAAAAACATTATATTAATTGAGAAAAAGAAAAAAAAAAAATACGAAAATATAATTTTTAAAAACAATGGAACAATATAATGAACAATCCCCCGCAGCCGTCAGTCTCAACGAGAACAGAAATCAACAATAAAATTTTTTTTAATATCCAAATGAATAATAATCAAAAATTCTAATAACAATGATGATGATGATGATAATAATAAAAACCACGATCCTCGCGTGTCTTGGAATCGATCGATCGATCTCAAACACTGCATACTGTTACACTTGTTTATAATCATTTGTTTATAATAATTTGGCACCATGGATTTTGAAAAATAAATAAAATTTTAATAATTAATAACCGTGCCTACAAGACGCGCACGGTGCGGCACTTTTAGCTAAATTATATTTTAAATTTATTATTTATATAAATATATATAAAAATATATATTTATACAATATATAAATATTATTATTTCACATTTTTGTTGATAAAACGGATTGTTGAATGTGCATTTTACATATATATAATAATGGCAGTGTGCAGCGATTTTGATTGATCGAACGGACCGACTCGCTAGTGATTCACGACTCGCTCTTGCTCAATATTTAATTTAAATATATTTCATTCTATTAATTATTATATTAAATTATATTTGCTATATATAAATTGTGAATGTAAAAGATACATTATAATGTTTGTAATATCCTTTCTCGTATATACACATAATGTTTGATTAATATTTAATCTTATTATACATATAAATATTTATATAAATTTTTTTTTTAGTAAAAAGTGATCTCGAGCGATCGTGGCGTAAGCCTTGAATTAATCGATTGATCTTAAACAGTGCACACTGTTAATAGCTTATTAATTGCACGCGTAAATAATTTTTAATGCATATTTTTATGCATTGAAAATATGCTTGTTCATTCACGTATTTAATAAACACAATTAAATATTTATTTTTGGTCTGTAAACATTTTGAAAATTTTTAAAAATCATTGATAAAATTATTTGTTTGATTATGTATGAAATATAAAAGCAGTGTGCAATGATTCTGATGAATCGAAATTATCCAGGTCTTACGGTGGGACTCACATTGACTCGTTGAAATAAATAAACAAAAAAAAATAATACATATGTATAGCACGAGTCAAGAGTTCTTGTTTCTTATCTATAACTGCTCTCGTCCCGACTGACGATTCCTTCGAGACCTTATTCTATCTTGTATTCCCACATGTGTTCCCACATCCAATCGTATACGTGATTCCGTTATCTCGTTATATATAAATACATGTATATCGAGCTGTATATATGTATATATCTATCCCTAATCTCGTTTCTCAGCTGAGAAACAATTGAACAAACGAAAGTCCAAATGAATTTTTTCTTTTATATTTTTCTATTTATTATTTTTTTTATTTTTTTATTTTTTTCATTATTATTATTTATTTTTATATTTTATTATTCAATGGTGTATTTATTTCTCTCATTTTGTCTATTTTAATATTTTATTTTATGTAAGATATCAAATTGTAAAAATATATTTCTTTTATTTTTTTTTTTTTTTTATTTTTTAGTTCTTTTTTATTCGCTGTATTCAAATCAAAATTTTATTATGTATTTATTGGTCGTATAAAAAAAAAAATGAGACGAAAATTTTTGAGTTTTATGTGTAAATATGTGTGTAAAAGCTTTCTAGGGGTAGAAATGCATTATAAATGGGGGAGTAGGATATGGATAATTTAGTTTTTGAGTAAAGGGCGAAATAAATTTCACAGATAATATTTATATATGTTTTTATATATGCATGTGACCCGCGTACGTATGTATTAGTAAATAAGTCAAGGGGCGTGGAATAAAATTTCAGGGAATTCTGTGAGAATAGTAATGGACCTCTGGTTTTTGGGTTTTTATAAAATAGTTAGTGAGTGTATGAGAATAAAATTACATGATTTTTTCGGTTGAATAAAATATAGTGAAAATTAGTAATTTATTTTACTTTAGTACATTAGTCTAATATTTTTTTTTCTTAATTTTATTCTTCATATCTCGTTATTCAACGTCAGTTGATAAATATTGATATGATATTTTCAATAATTTTTATAAAAATAGAGTAGTAAATTTTTTTTTTTTTTTTCATCATTTTTTTTTTATTTGTTTTCATTTCTTATTTTGTAATATCTAAATTTAGTTTGTCCCAAAATTATTATCAATCGGTATATAGATGAAAATAAAAATTATATCCGATAGTTTAGTTGATTAATTTATTTATTTATTTAATTTTTTTTTTTACCTTTGGTCTTTTTTATTTTTGGTTTGAACGGGAAATGTCACAACGCTGGTGAATAAATTATCCAGTCAATCACTCGTCATACGCGAAACATCGTTTACCTATATATAATAAAAAAAGATTAATAATATACAAATATAATAAATAAAATTACATTAAAAAAAATACCTGATATTAAATTATAAATCCGGATTCGCGATTAATAAATTTGAGTCAACTAACGACGAAAATATTTAAATAAACTACCGAAAACTAATACACACAACTAAAAATAAACCGTCAAATAAATTGAACAAATATAAATAAATAAAAAAAGAAAACATTTTACCCGAGTAAATCAACGAAAAATCCAAACATTATTTTTTTTTCCACAAATTAATAACACATATATTCACAAACAAAAAATCAAATCCAGACTTTGGCGCGGATGAAATACAAATCAAATGAAAAATTCGCGAGATCCATAAATAAATCAACCTCAAAAAACCAACAAGAAAAAAAAAATAAATTCATCAGATTTAAAATAAAAAAAATTCCAGTCTATATAAAAAAAAAAACATAAATAAAATTCAAAAATAAAATCCGTTTTAATAGTATCTGTATATAAATGCACAAAGAAAAGCAGATGCTGAAGGTGGGTTCTCTTTCATTCTCTCTTTCTGTCTACTTCTATTACTATCTCTCCATTTCTCCCCTTCTGTCTTTCTCC
>JAQQBS010000001.1:23319250-23356792 GCA_030347275.1 Microctonus aethiopoides | reverse complement strand
AAAAAAAAAAAAAAAAAAAAAAAAAAAAAAAAAAGAGAAAACAACATTTGATATAAGTATGACAAAATAATATTTAAATTTTCTTAAACCGCACCCCTTATTCATTATTATAATTAAATAATAAAACAATTGATTATCATTCAGTAGCATTTAAATATTGTTAATTAAATATAATTCATCGCTGACTCCACTACTCTGAAATGAAGAAAAAAAAATGTTAAACAAGCCCTTTATTATTAATTATCATATGTTATCTACTTGGAGTCATTATGATAGTAAAGTGATAAAACAAAAAAAAAATACCAAAAATAATTGAGAGTATAAATCTAATGTTTTATAGTGTGATGTACATTCTACGTATATATATACATGTATAGCTGTGTATATGTACAGAATGCGTTGATTTATGTTAAAAAAAAAAATACTCGCGTGACGTGATAATTAATATTGATAAACATAATTATATCATTGTGTAAATTAATTTTTTTTTTCACCCCACATTTTTTTATATTTCACAAAAATATTATTACAATCATTTTAACATTATTCCTCAACGTGTATATAAATAAATAGATATATATATATATACTAAATGTTGAGAATTGAGAACGTTGAAAGTAATTAAAATGAAAAAAAAAAAAAAAATGAAATTAAATTTGAACAAATTAAAAAATTTTGCACGAATGTAAATTCTTTATGTTATTATGTTATTAGTGGCTCATGTAAATATCTCGCCTGCGATTGAGTTCAATGTGAATAATGTTACATGAAAAAAAAAAAATTAAGAAAAAAAAAACAAAAAATAAATAAATAAAATTATTTGATTAATCTAATTAACTGTTACGTCACGCGAAAAAATTGTGTGAATCTTCGTCCTCTGGTAGGATTTATGTTAAATACTGGAAAGCACTTATTGCGTATTATAATAAGTTGAACAAATAATTGAAACAAAATAAAACAAACAAATATCGTTGAAAAAAAATAATCAAGTTGGGGAAATATTATTGTATTAAAATTAATTTGAAACAGTTCACAATGAAGAATAGAATGAATTAAATAATTAAATGAATAAATAAATAAATAAATGAGTAAAAAAAAGCGAAAAAATAAAATGAATTCAGTTGCTCGATAATTGATATTATACCAATGACAAAAAAAAAAAAAAAGAAGTGAAACCAAAAACCAAAGTGATGAAATTACGTTCTCACATCTTGTAAATACACGTTTTATACAGAGTATTATTACGCATTATAAGTAAAACTGTGAAACTAATATTAAATTAATATGCAAATATGTAGTAACACAATACGTGATTGTTCGCACATATTTAGATAAAATAAAAATTAAACAAATAATAACTTTACAGTATAGAAAACAGAAAAAAATTAAATATATAAATTAAAAAAAGCACATGCCAATATATATATGTGTATGTTATGTACACATATGTAAGGCTGTGTATATCTGTATAATAAATAAAATGAAGAATGAAAAGATAACATGAAATTCGATATAGAGTTGTGAAAAATAAAAAAATTTGCAAAAAAATAAACAAAGTGTTATGAAATAAATTGGGCTTTAGTAATTATTGTAGCCGCACAACAGACCGGAAATGAACAAGTACACACATATATGTATATTATATACATATATACATAGACGTTCGATCTATTGGTTGTGAATGTGTTTATGCAACTGCTAAAATCAATTTTGGGCCGTGAAAACTGGACGTAAATACAAAAATTAAAAAAATAATCCAATTTAAAATTCAAAATTGGCAAACTCTAGATTAATCTATAATCATAAATTTACTAATCATTTGTTTAAAAAAATAATAACAAATTTGTATTTTAAATTTTTTTTAATTTTTTTTTTTCTTATAATTTATTTTTTTATAATATTGGGAAGAATGTTATTTTCATTTTTTCTTTCGTGCACCAATGAACGTAAACGAGGTTATTTAATCATCACAAATGAAGAGAAGATAAAAAAAAAAAATTAAAGCATGATTATAAAAAAAAAAAAGAAACAAATACAAATTATTCACGCGCGCGATTCTCGAGATATGATGACTCGTCTGGCAATAATCTAGAGCTGCCAAAGGATATTTGAAAATATTACAGAATAAACAAACAGAAAAAAGAAAAAAAAAAAAAGAAATGTGAGGATGAACAAAAAAATTAATGAATAAAATCCAGGAGTGAGGGAATAAACGATACCAGTTCAAATCACGTTAACGAAAACTGCCAACTTCATATTATTACACATGTTTTAGTCAATCTAACGCGAACGAAAGGTGAGGAGGAGGACGGTCGTGAGAATGAGGAGGTTAAAACCCAAAATTCGTCTTAGGATAAACACATTCGCCGATTGCACGTGGTGTATTTGAAAAATAAAAAAAAAATAACATAAACAAATCATTAAAAAAATTTAAAAAACGAGAAAGAGTAATTATTAAAAATAATCAACAGTGTTTAAGACACGTGTATGAAACAAAATAAAAATTAATATGCATCGATGTTATCATGCAAAACAATTATCATTAGATTAATATATTAATTTGTTCACGCCAATATATAATATTTAATTATTTTATATAATTATTATTCAATGTAAATTGTGTGAATCATTATTTTCTATAAATAAAATCACTTGCGTTAATTGTATTGCCATTTGTTTATGTTTGAATGATTTAGTAACACACGTTAGGAAATACATCAATGAATAAATAAATTAATTAATTAATTAATTAATTAATTAATTCGTGAAATGTAATACAGAACTGTAATTATACTGCAATGTGACCTGTGAATTGTTATTTATAACAAATTTACGACGACAATTATGATACAATTGAATAATGCTTTACAATTTGATTTTTAATTTGAATAAAATTACATAACAATTAAATTGAAATTTATTAATTCGAAATAGTCTCGTTATACAATTCGCCTTGGAAATAAAAATAAATTTTTACTTTCAAATATTATGTGGAATAGAAAAACTTTAAAAAACAATAGATTGAATTTCAAAATGTAAATGTTTAAAAACAGCAACAAAAATAAATAAAAAATATTTACTAAGCACAATTTAATTTGGACAACGTTAATGAAATAAGAATTGCAATATAACTAATAATTTAAGAGCAATCTGTATCTTTTATAAAGATTCCAAAAAGTCTGCGCGAAAAATAAAAGACAAGAATTATAAACTAATGAAAGAATACAAAAAAAAAATATATTCAATGCATTAAAAACACCAATGCATTATTAAAAAGCAAAAAAAAAATGTAGAATATTTTTTTCTAATATTTTTTTTGTATACTAAAAATGAAAAAAAAAATATAATATAAACAATTGAATTGATTAAACATTTAATTTGAGGCATGAATAACAGAGAAATGTAAAAAAATATCTAACTCTCATATACTTATTGATATATAGCACCGAAAAAAGAACTTGAATGAAAATAAATAAATAAATAAATAAAATAAAATAAAATGACAAAAATTAATAAAAAATAAAAATTGCGCGGAAGTAGTTATATTCTAATTCGAATTTTTCCTCTGCGAACAAACAACTTCTTCCTTTCGTCATTTTATGACCCATTATATTGTCAATAAAAACCACATGCACCCTTTTTAATTATGAATATAGATATACAATATAAATAAACAATTAAAACAAAGTTAACGAAAGATGTGAATGAGTATCGTATAGTAATATAGACTGCGTTGATCTTTAAAAAAAAAACAAATTGAATACCAAGTTAAATCACACATACTTGATACCACTAATCAATTAATTAGCACATTAACGCTAATGAGTTATAACTTTAATAAATAAATAAATAAACAAATGACAGCAGAATTAAAAGCAAAAAAAAAAATGCAAAATAAATAATGAAATGTGAGAGACGAAAGACGAATGATGCGAGTCGTATTGGGAGTACCAAATTCTAAAAATGTATTTAATATTAATTGCATATTGTAGCGTAATATATAATGGTAAAAATACATTTGAATAAATAAGTGGACAAAATAAAGAAGAGAAAAAAAAAAACAACACCTCCCTTCCCATAGGTCGGGCACTATCTTGAAATAAATATTAGTAAAACCACTTGTAAAGTATATAACGATAATTACGAGGAAAAAGAAAAATAAAAACAAACAAAAAATATATATGGACGAGATATTGGAAACGAGTGCCGCCGTTCATTTGTACGAAAGACAAGTTATTACTGAAATAAATAAATAAATAAATATTATTAATAATATTAATAATAAAAATAAATTAATATATGGAAATATGAGAAAAAAAAACGTACATATATATAGTTTTTAGTGAGAGGATTAAACGAACAGGGATGAT
Organism: Microctonus aethiopoides; assembly: GCA_030347275.1. Classification (NCBI taxonomy): domain Eukaryota; kingdom Metazoa; phylum Arthropoda; class Insecta; order Hymenoptera; family Braconidae; genus Microctonus; species Microctonus aethiopoides. Next base: position 23,352,422 of record JAQQBS010000001.1, on the reverse strand, counting down.
AAAAAAAAAAAAGTAATTATTAATCTTGGGCGAATGTCTGAAAATCGCGAAAAAGATAAAAACAATTGAAAAATAAAATTATTGTAAGAATGTTTGTGTGTATATTATATGTATGAATGTGGGATCCGTAATTTTATGGGAGTTCCTCGCATCCTCAAGAGAAAAAAAAAAAACTGACCGAAATTTTGTAGATTTATCTACGAGGGTTTTTTCGGATCTGCCCGGAATTTTTTTTTTCTTTTCCTATATACATATTAAAAGACAATTGAGAAGAAAAAATAAATAAAAAAATATTTCTTCTTACTCATATATGAATGTATTTAAATTGTCTTTTGTATTTTGAAATCAATGAAGAAAGAAAATTTTTTTTAACGACTATTGTATAACAAAAGCGAAAGTCATATATACACATCATTGTCATAATAAAATTTTCTCTTGATGAATTTTTTTCAAACTTTAATTTATAATTTAACATCTTTCGTGCATTCATCGCTGTTATAATGGTTATAAAGAAAAAATAATATGAATAATAATAATTATTACAATAATAATAGTAATATTCAGTAGGCATTAATGAAAAATGTCGATAAATCGGAGGAAAAAATAAATTAATGAACTGGCAGATCCTGACAGGCCCTGGTAAAAAAAAAATGCGGTATAAAGTCGTTTTTGTAATATCCGAAATAAAATGCATAGTCGAAGATTTATACAAGGCTCTATATAGTTATTTAATTATTAATAAAAATAAATACCTTTTCCCTATATATCCCAGATCATATGTCATTTGTTAATTAAATTATATATTACCCAGTAATATTAAATTAATTATATTAGAAACATTAATCTTACTCATTTATAGAAATGATTTATTTTGACGTAAAATTATCTACTTTATCAACAAACAGTAAATTCGGTACAAATACTTATTTCAGTTTGAAACCCACCGACAGATGGCGACAACTGTACTGTTGAATACTTGAAATAATATATTCCCTAGGAAATATTAATATTAATAAATATTCTTTATATATTTTTCAGTTGTGTTTTTTATTTTTTTTATTATTCCAATCAGAAAATATTCCTAATTTGTTTTCTTTTTCTTTTATTACAGAATTAATTTTAATGTTGTTAATTTTCCATATATTCAACAATACTTAATGCCCTTGAAATTGTATAGACATTTCTGGAATGTCAATAAACACAGGTAGAAGTTGGAACTAGCCAGAAATAATAAATCTACATTAACGACCGAAATTTCTAGATGCAATTGCACTACGATAGCCAAAAAGAATTGAATTTTCGTAATGAATCGTGTGTAAACAGAATCATATTGTATCGCCAAGCTCAAAATGTTTATTTTTATCTTTTGATTATTGCAGCTGAAAATTTGTACGCAATGCCAATGCGCATATCAAAAAATCGATGCTTGTTAAATAATTTAATACAAAGTCTTAAACATTCTACCACAAACCCATATTTTTCTAGAAAATTCTAAAATCTATTTATGTTATTATTATAAATAAATCAAACAGCATGCACATTTCATTTTATTATGTCATTGAGATTAATATTAAATAAATATTAAACAAAAAAAAATAATTATGAGTTCTAGAATTTTCTCCCGATTCATGTCCCGAATTTTCAATATTTAAATATTTATTAACAAAATTTACACAAAGACATAGAATTTTTCTAGTTAATTACAGATGAAAAGAAAAATATACTGAGATAATTACACAATTTTTCCTATAAAACCGATTATTATATGTGTAAATTATTTTCGTTAATCAATAATCCTGTATGTCGAATATTTATTATTATTCAGACTTGTGGATCATTCGAGAATTTTCTAGACGAACATTCGAGTAGTTTCCGACTTCCGCCTTACACTACATAAATCAGTTGTGTATTTACTTTACTACAGTCACAATAAATAATAAAATTACTAATGCATGTAAAAAATATGAGAAAAATAATTTCAGTAATAATTTTGCATAAAAAATACTATAAAAATTTAATATTGTTTCAAATTTAAAATATAAAGAGATTCATTTGACGCATGTATAGATTGTTCGAGAAAACAAACTACGTTTGGGCGCCGACTGACAGCTGAAGATTCTAGAACATTCGCTAGTCAATATAAACGAGCGACGCGCGTTGCCGAGCAATATTCTGAAACGTGACTCAAAGCGAAACACATCAAAGCTTCAAGTGAAGCGCGACTAGAGAGACTATTCTCTGCAATTATATTATATTACATCGTATCATATTATTCAATCGTATTATTATTTGCATCAAGTTTTATAAAAATTATTCAAAGTGACGGTGCTAACGGAAGAATTTGATAATCTTAAAATATCTGAAAAAAATCAAGAAACTCAACGAAAAATTAACATCAACAAAATGCCAGAAGAAGTTGTGATGGCTGAACAAGGCGAAGTGGAAACATTCGCTTTCCAAGCTGAGATAGCTCAGTTGATGAGCCTTATCATCAATACATTTTATTCAAACAAAGAAATTTTCCTTCGTGAATTAATTTCAAACTCATCTGATGTAAGTTTTCAATTATTCAAATGATTCAAAATTTATTTTACTTTAATTAAAAATATTTCAAAATATTAATTTCATTTGTTTTGTTTTTTTTTTTCTTTATATAGGCTTTGGATAAAATTCGATATGAATCATTGACTGACGCTTCAAAGCTTGAAAGTTGCAAGGAGTTATTCATTAAAATTATTCCAAATAAAAATGACCGAACTCTTACAATCATTGACAGGTAAATAATCAACGGAAAATGAATTAATATAATAAATATTTTTTTTTTTTAATTTGTTTTTGTAAACAGTTGGAATTAATATGTTGATTTTATTTTGTGCAGTGGTATTGGTATGACCAAGGCTGATCTGGTGAATAATTTAGGAACAATTGCTAAATCCGGAACAAAAGCATTCATGGAAGCACTTCAAGCAGGCGCTGATATTTCAATGATTGGTCAATTTGGAGTTGGATTTTATTCTGCGTATTTAGTTGCTGATAAAGTCACTGTTGTATCGAAACACAATGATGATGAACAATATTTGTGGGAATCATCAGCTGGTGGATCATTCACTATTCGTCTTGATAATGGTGAACCATTAGGACGTGGTACAAAGTTGATTTTGCATATGAAAGAAGATCAAGTTGAGTATCTTGAAGAGAATAAAATTAAGGAAATTGTGAAGAAACACTCGCAATTTATTGGGTATCCAATAAAATTGTTGGTTGAGAAAGAACGTGAAAAAGAATTGAGCGATGACGAGGCTGATGAAGTTGAGGAAAAGTCAAAGGATGATGAGAATGAAGATGATAAACCAAAAATTGAAGATGTGGGCGAGGATGAGGATGAAGATGATAGTAAAAAGACTGAGAAGAAGAAGAAGAAAACAATTAAGGAAAAATATACTGAAGATGAAGAATTAAATAAAACAAAGCCAATTTGGACAAGAAATCCTGATGATATTACTCATGAAGAATATGGTGAATTTTATAAAAGTTTAACAAACGATTGGGAGGATCATCTTGCTGTAAAACACTTTTCTGTTGAGGGTCAACTTGAATTCCGTGCTTTATTATTTGTTCCACGTCGTGCACCATTTGATTTGTTTGAAAATAAAAAACGAAAAAATAATATCAAACTTTATGTACGACGTGTATTCATCATGGACAATTGTGAAGATTTAATTCCAGAGTATTTGAATTTCATGAGGGGTGTGGTTGACAGCGAAGATCTTCCATTGAATATTTCACGTGAGATGTTGCAGCAAAATAAAATCCTCAAAGTAATACGTAAAAATCTTGTGAAAAAATGTTTGGAATTATTTGAAGAATTGGCAGAGGATAAAGAAAATTACAAAAAATGTTACGAACAATTTTCAAAGAATTTAAAACTTGGTATTCATGAAGACAGCACAAATAGAAAGAAATTATCAGAATTATTGCGTTATCACACATCAGCATCAGGTGATGAAATGTGTTCTTTGAAAGATTATGTTGGAAGAATGAAGGAAAATCAAAAACAAATTTATTATATTACTGGTGAAAGTAAAGAACAAGTTGCAAATAGTGCATTTGTTGAGAGGGTAAAGAAACGTGGTTTCGAAGTTGTATACATGACTGAGCCAATTGACGAATATGTTGTTCAACAATTGAAAGAATTTGATGGCAAACAACTTGTATCTGTGACTAAAGAAGGTTTGGAATTGCCAGAAGATGAAGCAGAAAAGAAAAAGCACGAGGAGGATAAGACTAAATTTGAATCATTATGCAAAACGATGAAAGATATTTTGGATAAAAAAGTTGAAAAAGTTGTAGTATCCAATCGACTTGTTGATTCGCCATGTTGTATCGTCACATCACAATACGGTTGGACAGCAAACATGGAGAGAATAATGAAAGCACAAGCTCTACGTGATAGTTCAACAATGGGATACATGGCAGCGAAGAAACATCTTGAAATAAATCCGGATCATCCAATAATGGAAAATTTACGACAAAAAGCTGAAGTTGATAAACATGATAAATCAGTTAAAGATTTGGTATTATTATTGTTTGAAACTGCTTTAATGTCATCAGGATTTGGATTAGAAGATCCACAAGTTCATGCGACGAGAATTTATCGAATGATTAAATTGGGACTTGGCCTCGAAGATGACGATGAGATGGTTGTAGAGGAAATAAGTGGAGATGGACAAGATAGTGCTCCAGCATTGGAAGAAAATGCTGAAGATGAATCTAGAATGGAAGAAGTTGATTAAAATTATTGAAAAAAAGTTATTGTAAAAATTCTAATTCATAAAAACACCCAAAGACTAGAAGAAACAGAAAAAGACTGTTGTGAAATTAATACAAGTGTAAAAAAGCTAATGCTCTATGAGTATAATATTAAGCAGTGCTAATATTAATTTTTTTTTTATGCAACATTCTTACATTTCGTTACAAAGTATTAAATTATATCATTTTTTTCTTTTTTTTTTTTTTTTGAAGTGTGTCATTTTTATATTCATTTGTATTCATTTTCATACTTGAATGTGTGATCACAGATGTATTTTTTCATTGTCATCTAATAAAATATGAATTAAGTTAAGGTTAGTTTGAGGACGTTGTAAAAATTGCGACTGATGATGAGAAATAATAAATGTCAACCTCCAATAATTAATTGTGTTATTAGTTTTAATCTCCATTTTTTTAATTTAATATAAATTTACTTACAATTAACTTTGAATACGTTGTAATAGTCGAATGAATATCGTCAACTGCTGCGAGGAAAAAATTTGAAATTTTATTAGTTCAGATGTTGACCGCAATTATGTGGCGCTCGCAGTCGGGTTATGTTGTCGCTTTCATGAGAACCAGAAATAAGTTTTACCGCCAGAAAAATTTTTCCCGCTCGTTTCGACACTTTGAGGTGTTCGAGAAGTTTCTACGTTTCCCAATTCCTAGTTACATTGTTACATACTTGACAATGAGAAGTTTAACAAGAAATCTGAGGTGAGCAGGATGAACGATGGTTTTTGAATTTATATTTATTCAAAGCATACTCAATTAATAATTCACAAAATATTACAGACAATACAAGAAAAGAGAGACTGCTTCATCTTTATTATGAGAATCCAACAGAAAATAAAGCCGGTGAGTAAAAAAAATTAAACTCAAATATTCAAATTTTATCGGCCACATTTGAGGTTAAGAATATGAATTTATTTTAAACTACCTCGTAATATTTTTTTTCAATCAAAGTCCTTCGCGCAATCTCGCGTAATGGCTCTTAACCTCGTAATATAATCATATTCTTTCATCCTTTGTGAAATATTTGTTAAAAAAAAAAAATGGTTTCCTAAATAGCTGTTCATTCATATAATTAGGTTATGTTCGACATTTCGTAACCTTACAAATTGTATTTCATCATTTCATGATAATATTATATTATCAAAAACGTTACTTTCAACATAAAAATTCAGATATTCATTTTTTATAACATGTAAAAATTGTCAAAAATACTCTTTTTTCAGACATGTGTCTAAAATAATTTTAAATTGACTACAAATCCGCCAGGCGGCGCCATAAATTACATATTGCATTATTTCTTCTGCTCTGAACACCATCGATAATATAGAAATCCACAAATCTGACATCGCCCTATTATTTTGTAACCCCATTAGCCAAGTGCGCGCACCGATCGTGCACCGTGCGTGCACCTAGTGCATTTTCATGTAAATCCCTGTATAGCCTTTGGTGGAGTGCACCAAATGCTATTGGGGAATTTTTTACAAAATATTAATAGATACCAACAAACAATCCCGCTTTCTACATAATCATTCGCTGTTTCGTTCGTATTCTATACTATACTTTCATTGATCTTTATTATATCAATAAATATTAAATTCATAATCTTTATAATGAAAAAAAAAAAAAAAACAAAATCTACATAAAATCTCGTTTAACATTATTAAAAATACAATTAATATGCACATTAAGTGTTCCCAAAATTTCAAAAAAGGTTTATTTATATTGAATAATTCAATAACATAACCAAACAAATATAAATAATAATATACTCATATTACAGACATAAAATAAGTGGAAATTTAGCAGCTATAATCTTCATAAAGAACAAAGGAAAGAAGAGGTCAGGAATAATTCTCAATTGTCGCTTTTATCATACATATTTACAGAGTTCTTATTTCGTATATATCGTCGAGAGTAAAAGTAACTAAATAGGACGTCCCTGAAAACCGAAAGTATATTAGTATACAGCAAAACCATAGAGGCCAGGTGATAGTTGTTAGTGCCAGAATGAAACTCAACAAAACGCGCACTGAGCTCTCTAACTCAATCCATCCATTTATTATTCCCACACACTCATACAAAATAAAAAAAAAAATATAAAATCGCTTTGTGTTGCTATACGTTATTAATACACGTCACCTGCAAACACATTCTTGAGTTGTCGTCATATGCGACAAAAAAAATAATCAATTTCCACCATCAATTTTTAAAACACATTAATATGATTCATACATATTTATTTAAACTCATAAAAAAAAAAAAATTTCGTCTGAAATTTTTTTTTTTTCGCATTTAATATTTTATGCATACATATGTTTATTTATATATCCATATATTTATATATTATCAGGTCGATAGACTGACTATTAGCCATGATTCGAGTAAACTCGCGCGTATAACGGGGCACAGGCATATATAAAGTCGCGTTTAAAATTAGACAACGTACCATGTGTGTATATAACTCGCTTGTCTCTTCACGTTTCCCCTATACTCACTCCCTTTTTTTTTTCTTTTTTCCTCTTGCAACTCTCTCTCCCCTCATCAATCCATCTCTCTCATCTACTTTATTCCACTGTCGTTATGCTAGAAACATTGGTTCATGCCGCCAAAATATGAATACGAAGGCCAGAGGTGGATATAGTCGGGCCTTCCTGTGAGAATAATTTTATATTATATTCTCCCTAACTTCATTTCACTCGAGCCTATTTTATTCACAATTTCTTTGTCTCATTTGCTCTCCTACCACACTCGCGCCACGCCACGGCAGCCATTTTGATTTAGCGTGATGTCACGGCGTGGCCTACTTAGGGCCACTCCACGTGCACAGGTCATCGACCTCCTCTTTCTAGCTACTATCCGTCGCATTCTCTCTTTCTCTCGCTCTTTCACTCTTATGTATTCCCTCCGTTTCACATAATTCCCTTCCTCTTCATCTCACCGCGCCACAACTTGTCTTTTTTCAACACCGGGCGTTACTCTCTTGCCTCAACAACATATTTCTCTCTTGTGTGATTATACATCATGTGTATATGTATATAAATCTACGTATAGTATAACCGCAAATCATCATTAACTTATGTCCCATACGTTTATATAGTATAATTTTACAGTGTATGTATATAGATATTTTTTTTTTTCTTTATATCATTTTAATATTTACATTAATAAATTGTACAAATCAATGGCTGGTTTATATTATTGCAATTGAATGCAATTTTTTTTATGTATATTGCTTGCATATGTATATACAATCTGAAATCAATCAATAGAATGTTATATAAATGTATTGAAGTATTTGTGTATGGGAATAAACTCATTAATTTTTATAGATACTTATAAAGTATAATATATTTAAATAATTCAAGGCTATGGCCAGTAGAAAAGATTATATAAATACGAAATAAAACAAGAGATAATAATATACGTATGTAGTGTGTAAATTTGAGTATTTGGATAAATTGAGATAGATAAAAAAGGAATTAAAGAAATTTATTGAAAATTGTTTCTTAATTTTACACCTCTTTTTTTTTTTTGCTTTTAATTACAACGAAGAAAATAAAATAATGATAAATAATAATTGGAGGAGCTCATTGTGTTTCTAAGACTCTTTTGTTTGGCCTATATATTCTAGGGACTAGAGTGCCACTGTGGACAAGCATAGAATTATTATAGAAGCAGTGTAGTTGTGTGTTTATGTAAAAGAGAATGAGTAAAGGAGAGAAATAGATAGAACGATGAAAAAAAAAAAAAGAATTTTTGGTAGTGGGGTGAGGATCGATAGAAGGTTTGTCCTAGTAACCTAGATCCCGGCGGTTTACAAACTGCAGCCTCGATAGATCCATCGCTGTGTTCCAACCCAGAAAACCCACCCTCTACCCAAGGGATGTTTTATTTTATTTTTATTTTACAAACTTCCGAAAACCAGGTCAACTTGATGACTCTTAATTTTATATGTATATTCGTATAATATTTTTATAAAATATATAGGCGTAATTTATACTTTTCAAATATTTAGATAAATATATAATATTATAATATAAAGAAAAATTATACTGTAATAATTTTTCGTTATTACTTGTAGTCCAGTTGTCTGAATTGTTTATCGTAAACATGAAGCAATGTATTGTGTATATAATATTAATGCAGATAGTAACTTTTAAAAAGTTACGAAATTTTTATAACAAGACATGCTGCAGTGAAAGGCGATATAGATAAACTTTGATGGTTGTACGATCACTGTATGAGGAGAAGCATAAACTATATAATTTATTTATATTTATTTATATACGTGTATAGTATATTTTCTCTGAATATCAATCATACAATTTATTGACTGACAGGCAATCATTCTTTTTTTTTTTTTTATTCATACAATTTTGATTGCACCTGTATTTTTTATCTTTATGAATATTTTTTTTTTGTAAGATAAAGTGAGAAGTGTAAAATCATGAAATTGTTGGTATTTACTTCAGACGATTCTCCACTTTTTTTTTTAATGGATATATATTATTTTAACTCCTTCTCTCCTACTCTCTGCTTTCACTTTCTACTTTTACTAGAATATTCCTACGTAAAGTGTGTGTATTTTTCGCATAAAATCCACATTGAATGTGTAAATTTAATACGTTATATAAAATAAAGAAAATTATATTTTATATCAAGAAAAATCAGGGCAGTGTGTACATACATATTTATTTTAAATATATAATACATTGTAGGTATACCTGAAATATGTATAAAAATATATAGAAATAAATATTTCTGATATATGTTATGAGAGAAGTAAAAAAGATTTCATGATGCGTGATAAATAAATAAATATAAAAAATTATATGTCTGTATAATAAAATTCATATATGACTATATTTGTGTAATGAGGACCGACATTTCGTTTTATTATTGTGTGTTGCGTTGTTTTAACCTCTCATTCAGAGAGTTGTTCGACGAAGGCAAAGCAGCATCCTTGGGACACCGAGAATTTTTATTTTATCTTTTTATTTATTTATTTTTTTTTTATTCTCGCTTCCTGCGCCTACTTTCTAATATTGCCTCATCATAGTTAAACTCACCATCGATATACATGTATATACATCTATAGCCTCCTCCACAGCTACATGTTTTACGTTATAAAACCATTAAAATCTACGCCTTGAAGAGGATAAAAAAAATTGCAAAAAAATAAAATAATTATTAACATGAAGAAATATCGATATTTTCCTACAGTATATTATATTTTTGCGCTATTTTAACTTGGATTCTAACGGTAAATGATATATATATATTTTCCACATTACGTGGTAGCATGAAAATATTTTCATGCAGTTTATATATACACATATCAATATTGAGAGTGTGAAAATAAAACGTGTTGCCTACCAAGTAACAGTATATATTGACGTGAATTTTATTTTTAAAATATGTCGTTAGCATTCGCAGGTCAAATTCCAATAGATAATAAAAAATTCCATCCATGAAAAATTAATTTCATTTACTATTTCATTTGTGGAATTTCAACGAATAATTTTCACAGTTTGGCATATATAAATAAAAAATTATATTCGTTTCGAAATGGATAATAATGTTCACGAGGTCATGACAGTAGCGAATTCTAAAATAGTATAAAGCAAAATCTCACAACTGCAGTGTACTATTTATCTATCTATCTATTCATCTATCTATCTATCTCTGATTCGACCTACGCGTCTAAAATGGGGCGTGAAAACGTGTATAACGTGTATTATTGTGGTATGTCGTTATAAATATTGGCGAATGCGCTTGCGTTGCACTCCAGTTGTCCACGTTTGACATAAAACAGACGACAGAACCCGCACATACTAGATCGTTGGCAAAGAACGGGGTTACGCCTCGTCGCTAACGCTTCTCTTATCTCATTCTCTTTGCTCTTTTGTCTCTTTATTATAATATACATGTTATTGAATAGATGCGCGTGACTAGCAGAGCGTGACTGTTTAAAATCAATGATTGACCCAGTAAAAACTTTTTTAATAATTAATACAATAGAAAGATAATTATTTCAATATAAAAATTTTATGCATTTAAATACATTCATAAATGAATAGAAAAATAAAATTTATTCAATTTATTTTATATGATTATATAATAATTTTCATTGTTTCAATGCGAGTTTGTAGCTTTAAAGTATTTTAAAATTTTACAATGTTTTCAGTTGGTTTATATTTTTTAGGTATGTATAAAAATGATAAAAAATTAAAAAAAAAAAAGAATGGAATAAACCAACCGACTAACCACCCTGAGAATTTATATATATTTGGTCCAGACAAGCTGCAATGCGGTCTCCCACTGACTCGCATGCAACTCACGAGCAACTATCCGACCTCGACTATAGGGAATTACTTATATTATATACCTTCCGCCATTACCATTATTTCTACTATTATAATTGAATAACATTAATGTTCACTAGATATTTAACAAGTAATTCGCGTAATAACATGAAACAGGAGAAATAAATTTCATTCAATTTGTTTTAAATAATGTTAATGATAAAATGAACAGATTGAGAGGTTAAAAGAGAAAAAAAAAATATCTCAATATTGAAATGTGTTTGAAAACTTTCATCTTCATTTTCCCCTCGCAGATTTATATAGATATAATATATGTTTTATGTGTGTGTATGTATATGTATATTAAAAGATGTAAAAGACATAGTTGAGAAGGGAAAGCGAGTGATCGTTGAAAAGATTCATAGTGGCGAAAACGAAGACAGTAAGGGCGGAAGCAGTGAAGAAAGAGCTGAATATGTACATATATATAGATCGTCAAGAGCCAAAGTATTGATCCCCTCCGGTGGTGGTTGACACATTTACCAAAAGCTTCGCGTGTTCCACTTTTCGGACGAAGAAACAAAAAAAAAAATGCCCGAGGCGAGGTTAAAATGTATAACAACCATCCTACCAACAAATATATTATATTATTATATAAAAGATAGAGTAGGGCAAAATGAAAATCCGTTACACATATATAATATTCGCGTATTTTTGGATACTTTCATCTTTAGCAAACGGTCTACATATACACCACGCATATATAATTGCATTTTAGGTCATGAAATATATATATAGAAACAAATTTGTGCTGAAAAAAAATTATATTTTACAGAGAAACAAATAAAATATTTTATTTTTATTTTTATATATTTAATATATTAAATTTTCTTTTTCTCAATTTCAAGAATATCTCATGTATATAAGTTAAGATACATATATGTATATTGCACACGTATATATATATAATTGAAATGCTTGTGCATATGTATGCGCATTACATTCATGCACGTTCTGTCAACAAACGCTGATATACAGTAATAAATTTGATTATATCGAGCGTATAACAAGACTAAGTGACAAGGGTAGTTTGTATCAGTAGGGAGTATCTCAACTCACTGAATAGCAAAACCCACTAGGAAACTTTGAAATATTTCATTACAAGCATATTACTCGGGTCATTGCATAATTTTATTTTCATTATTCATTATTATTGTCAGTATAATTATATTTTTGCAAGCAGTGAAAATTAAATTCAACACTTTTAGAATTACATTTTTTTCTAATAGAAATATTCAAAAACATTAATTAACTAGATTGCAAAGTAAAAAAAAAAAAATAATAGTAATATTCTTAATTATTTTATGATAATTTTCTGCTAAATTTAAACAAAGCATTTAATGAGTTGGCAAGAGAATAAAGATAAGAAGTAAAATAGGTTGCTGCTGCTGCTACTACTACATCTAATGATTAATTCCCATAGTTCACTTAGCGCCTCCTTCCCCAATATCGACATGAAAAAAAGGGATAAAAAAGTTTTTTTACGAACATTTAGAAAGTAGTGTAAGAAAATAAAGTAAAAATATTCCCCAAAGATTTTCCAAACCTTAATGCAGGCATATTCCACCCTTCTACCATACAAATTGAACGATCCAATGATTGTTCCTCCCCTAACCTCTCTTTGCGCGGTCGTCGCATGAGCGAAGCAGCGTCGTAAGCTCGGGAATTTTGCCAAATGGGTCAGAGCACGAAGCGCTTGAGAGGAACTAAATTTAATGGTAGTGGGAGATATTGCGAGGGGAAGAGAAAATAAAATGAGAAGGGTTGCATGTATAGATGTGGATAATTTTGGGGTGGGGAGATACCATGTAAGCGTGGGGCGCTGTTTGGTGGTGGCTGTACGAAACACGAAAGAGAGAAATTGTGGAGATGATAATGTGAGGAAGAAAGAGAGGGTGTGAGTTAGCTTGGCCAAGGGTTGCTCAGTGGCAATGAAGTGAGTGGGGATGAAGCAAATGTAGGGAGGGTGGGAGAAATACGGGGCCAAGAGTGTTTGATCAATACTTGCTGTCACCTACGCCGCACTACTGTGGGCTCCAACAAACCCGACGCTGCATGGTAACAGAAAACTCACGATGCCTATACATTTCTTCGGTCAGTTTTTACCATTTCTACAAATTCACAAACTCACACACAGAGATTTGTATAGATATGTGTATTAGGGTGGTTCATTTTTGAAGCGATTTTTTTTTGTTTGTGAACATTGAAAATCTGATAATTTATACAAAAAAAAAAAATTTCCGTTTGAAAAGAAAAGGCTGAGTTAATTATAGAGGCTTAGCAAATTCAAAAATTCGATTTTTTATATAAATAACACGAGAAAATTTTTTTTTTCGACTTCAACTCGATTTTTTGATAATCAAAAATTTTTTTTGAAAAAAACCAATGTACAGCTTTTATAGAGCATTAAATTTGCTACAAAGCAGTTTTCGAATTGTAGAGCTGGAAAGGTGAAAATTGATTATAATTGACAAAAAATTTTAATCAAATTTTAATTAATGTAATAGGATCAAAAAAAAATTTTTGATTACCGAAAAATTGAATTGAAGTCGAAAAAAAAATTTTCTTGTGTTATTTATATGGAAAATCGAATTTTTGAATTTGCTAAGCCTCTATAATTAACTCTGAATTTTTTTTCAAACGGGAATATTTTTTTTTCTTTCAGTTAATCCTAATTTTTTTTCTCAAATTTTTTATTTTCACACTTATGATCGTGACGCTTCCAAAGAATTTCAACTCGACGATTTTATAATTATATTTAATTAATCGTCATTAAATCAAAATTCTAAAAGTAATATTTGAATTTTTATTCATGTAAATAATACTTTAAAATCACTTTTTTAATTAAAATTGTATAGTATATATCGAAGAAATATAATTGAAAATTATTATTTTTTTAATTCTGAATTCTTGTCGAATTATAAATTTCATATCCATTGGGTTACACAGTTCAATGACCAAGCGTTGAATTTATTTACATTATTGGCATGGAGTTTATAAAAAATTATTGAAATTAAATTTATATTTAACCTCATTTACATTATGTGTCCACCTGATCGGATGATGAGAGGTTGCTCGGTATAGCATCACACAAGTTTGTTCGGTTTGCTTGCTGTGTCCCGTCCCACTTGCATCGTTGCCAAGCGGAATATTACATAATCAGATCCAGGAACGAGGCACCAATGTAACCCTAATGATCATGCGGATGACGCGGCTGCGCGCTTTTGGCGGGAATCAAGCTGAGCATTATTTCGCAATGTGTCTGACCGAAGATATGAATGTAATGATCCCTGCGCCCACATTCTCCACCTATACAAAACATAATAATACACATCTATATATATAAATCCCTCATTACATGACACTTAACATTAACCATAAAAATTATTCATAATTGTTAAGAATTATTTTAAAAAATTTTCGTTATTTTTTATCATCAAACAATAATTATTGACTTGAATAAAATTATTAATTCGATAAATAAATATACGCTGATTATTCTTAAAAATATTTATACAACAAATTAAGTTTATTGTGCAATTATAAAATTATATTGAAAAAACAAATTACTCTTTAGATAAATATTTTAAGTGCACTGCAATAACGTTAATGTTTGTGTAGATAATAAATATCAGCTGTCTATAGTTGACTTTTATACTATGTTGTATTGATAAAATTCATTGAGTTAATTTTCTTTTGTTGGGAGACGCATCGCAATACAAAGTTCCCAGGAATATACGAAACAAATCGATTCGACTTAAACTTTAGTATATATTTAGAGTAACCAATCGATTATCAGACCTGAATGAATAATCGAGAACGTTATAAAAGTCAGAAAGTATTTATAAATATAAAGGATAATTTTTATTTCTGTCAACATGCAAAATAAAAAAATATCATTATTTACAGAAATTCATAAATTTTAATATACTTTATCACAAAATATACATGTATATTTTTTTTATTCAACGGAATAATTTTTTTATCAATGATGAAAACCGTATTTTTATTTTACTGATATATTAAAAATTCTTTCCTTTATATATATATATGAAATACACAGATGGAAATGCATTATGATATGAAATCAATCTAAAAGCATCCACATTGAATCTGTGTCATATTTATTTTTATCATTCCGTTGAGTTAGAGATAGAACTTTTACAATTCCATATGCATGCAGACAGCAAACATTTAATTTGATACTATACTGGATACATTGTGAATTATCAACTGTGTCGTATAATCATTATGAATGTTCATCTTCTATAGCTCACATTTATTATATCTTTGTGTAATATACATTTTCACAATATATAATAAAACCTAAGCGTTTCTGAACAAGAAATATGCAAAGAAACATGAAAAATGAATAAAAATATTTATCTAATATATATCAGATAAAATATATATAAATCTTTAAAATTAAGGACGTTCGTGAGCTACGCTAGAGTCAAATGAGTATTAACTTTTTATAAAAATTTATTCGAGGCTTGAAAAAAGTTGTAAAATATATTAATAATTTTACAATGATTTATAATTTTTTTTGTATGTACCAATTATTTTTAAGGTATTTATTTTAAAAAATCAGTTGATCCACATTAAAAATTGATTTGACTCCATTTATCAAAATTTACCAAAACAGTTTTAATTATCTTTATTAAAATAATTAATATTTAATTTAAACATTCGTCAACACCTGTTTTTTTGTGGAGTTATATAAACTACATATTTCAAAGAATATTTTTAAACATTATTTATTATTGTATCTACTCTTACAATATACTTTTTGTGATTTTAAATACATAAAATGCTAATTCTTCATAAGGCTCTATGCTAAAAATTTGATTTTTGATCTTTAATAACTTTCTTAAATTATCGATAAGACGTCTGAATTTTCAAGGGTAGATAGCTACATGATTTAACTTATTAAAACTAAAAGAAAAATTTTTTATTTTAAAAAAATAATACATAAAGTGGAAAAGAAAATAAAAACAAAGAATAATTTTCATTTATTCAAAATCAATTCAAAGAAAGAACATACAATATATATATATACATATATATATATATATATACGTATATATATTGTGTATATAAATAAAGAAAGCCCAATAATCCATTGATGTTCCAACGGTGAATTTTATTTCCCTTCTCTTCTCCTCTCTCAATTCTCGTCAATATATAAACTGACGCACGTTCGTTGAAAAATAACGGACTGTTATATGTGTTTGAGTGACCAGATGACGAAATAAGAAGGCGAGCAACGGTATAAAACGTATATATACAACATACCTACCCAGGAAAAGCCATGAAAGAAAGCAATGAAAAGAGGGGAAAGAAAAAAAAATAAACTGAGGACAAAGACGAAAAATGTTCCTGGGTAAATTGAGGAAAGGTAGATAGATCCTTTGTGTCAAGTCTATCGAATGATTTGAGGGGAATATATACAGGAAGGAATTGTGGAAAAAAAAGAGCTTGAAAGAAAGGAAGTTCAAGGAAGAGTATGTAAAAAAAAAAAAATAAAAAGCGGAAAAGGAAGAAAGAATGAGTGAGAAAGAGATGTAATGATTCGTCGAACGGTGGCACGTGGCCCTGAGACACGTGCCTAAAGGTCGATGCTCTCTCTATACTCGCTTACACCAAATTTTACTTGATTCTCATCCACTTCTATAACTATATTGTTAACGTTGAAGTCCCTGTCAGTATCTAGACTAAGCCTAACATCCAACAATACTTTACTATACCTTCATTCTCTTCAAAACTTGTGACGTAAACTTTGTAAATACATGATGTTTACCTTATTTTACTACACGACTATACATACATTTCATCATTCTTCTTCTAATTTAATAACATGATATTAATTTGATACACAGCATACTGCATGATAATATATTATTTATGTATAAAATGCTCATTAATTTATTAGTAAATTTAGTAAACAGTATAATGTTATACTTATATATTTTATTTCTTTTCATTGATCATTAATTTAAAACAAGAGAAATTATATATGTACACTTGAATAATTTGTCGTATAGAATTATCAGATAATATATAATGAAAATAATTGTATTATAAAATTATTAATTATGGTCTTTATTCTGTAATTGTATCCGATAATTCATTCGTAAATCGTCAGGTATATATTTCATTTTCAATTATAAAATTCATCGTTATTTTGAATTTGAGGTTAAACCAATGAAACTTAAACTTTATATCTGCTTCATCTCACTTTTACTCTTCGTTTTATCTCTAAAATATCTCTCTTTATCTTGGACTTTATATAAAGTTGCAAGTGTAAAGTACTCAACTGTCGGTCTGTCGTTTACTCGTGCATCCGCCGTTACCTCAGTTTATAGTTGGGCAATACACTTAACCTCAATCTAGTTCATCGTTTTGGCGTACTCAACGACATACATATAATAATATACATGTATGTATCTATATAATAAACGAGTTCAGCTGTTCTATTATTACTTTTGATCCAAAGCCCTTCCTTTTCAAGTCATTTTTATTCCCCAATTAATATATATCTAACCGTAATATTATTTTTAAAAAAATTAAAAAATTTTCATCATCGATTTTAAATCTTTTTTCGAATTCCAATATCGTTTTGGTTATTTATCTGCATTTATTTAATTATTATAGAATGTATCATAGTGGTTTTTGGATTTAATATTCGATGCAATCAATAATTGATAAGAATTTTTTTTATTTTTATACATGTTGAAACACGAAATTGGTGATAGTTTGACGCATTGCGCTACATGGCGCCCTCATCGAAGGGAGAAGAAGGTTTATAAATTGTTGGCGCTCTGCCACGTTCACCACGTTTATGGGGGTTGAAATGGATGAGGGAATCGGTCGATGTGCCTATGGTTACCCATAGCAACCCATCGCACATATATACATTCTCTTTTGCCCCATTTATGTATGTGCCTCCTCTTACAAGCACTCTCGATCTACACTCATGTGTATTTGTACATTCTCAATTCGTCTGCTCACTCGTCAATGATAATCAAATCAAGTCAAACGTCGTTTCTTCACAATATTTTCTTTCCCATGTTTTTTTTTTTTAATTTTTTTTTTTATTTTCTTATCTTTTAACATTCCACAAACTTTTGTATTTGTCACTCATCTGTTTGAACATGTTATTTTCACTTGGGAGAATAAATAATTTTGTGTGGATGTTAAATTTTTTTTTTAAAACATTTGGTATGATTTTTATTTTAAAAGTTTTCCTGTTCAACATTTTTATTTTATTTTCTTTTTTTTGTATTGGTTTTTTACTGCATTGATTTCAATTTATCGTATTCACATAAATTTAATTTTGGTGTGTGAGCGAGAGAGCGTGGAAGAAGTTAAAATCGAATAAGGAAGTATATAGTAGAAGTGGAGAAGAAGTTGGAAAAAAAAAAAGAAAAATATATATGTGTAGAAAGAGTATGAGAAGAAGTTTGGATGCGGCGTGACCGTAAAAAAAAAAAAGAGAGCAGGGACTGAAAAAGGGTCGATATGTAGTTATTCGCTTCAACTCTCTCAGAATGTTGTGTAACAAAGGAACGCCTTACTTCCCGGTTGCCTTTATATATATTTACTTCTATAATACCTCTGTATTGGTCGCTTTGTCGTCGTTTATAATTCTTGTATCTTAAATATTTTTCCCTGAATTTAAGATCGATAGAATTAGATATCCAAGTGCCACAGCAACAAATAACTGCAGTCTAATCTCTATTTATTTTCTTTATTTTCATGAGTTTTATAAATTCACTGGACACACATAATTATTTATTTTGTTTCTCAATTATTTTTATACAATTTTGATATTCGTATACAATATATTGTGAAATTTCAACTGCAAATGTTATAATTATTATATTGTATTATTTTTATTTATTTATTTATTTATTTATTATTCCAATCGAATGTTGGAATAAAATGAAGTTGATTTTAATTTTTCAATATTTTTTTTTTATTATTTTTATTACTGTAATATATTGATCCATTTGTTCATCAATCGTGGTTCATACATTCCATTTATTTATTATTCGTACGCGATCACTTCAAAATTAATTTTCTGAATAATACAAAAAAATTTTCTTTTCATGAAAAAAAAAAAAACAATTACAAATTGAAATATTTATAAATACTCCCTTGATTAATAAACAGACTAACACAACAACATGCCTATAATGATGTACAGAAAATAAAAAAATATATGTACATGCACTCAAATGCAATCATTGAGTAATTGAAATTTCTTCGAATGCATATTGTACAATTTATTAAAGCTATGTATATTGTATATTTTTTTTTTCTTCGTACCATGTTGATACAGCTTATTTAGAGAATAATAATCTATACATACATATAAAAATGTAATACACATTCACGTACATACAGCAAAAAAAAAAAAAAAAATATGATATGTGAGCTTCATGTTATTTTAGTCATTTTCATCACGCGAAACACTGTGGTTTTATGTCTCGCGGAAATGTATCAGTAGAGAAATTTATCGACTGCCAAGCGGTATGATTGACGTTTAACATATACAACATATACACATGCATATACATAAAATACATAAAAATATAAATACAAATATAAAACATTTCTATCTTTATGATGGATGATACAAGCACTGATCTATCTTTCATAAATCCAAATAATGTATTTATTTATTTATTTGAAAAAAATTGTGCATGATACACATTCAATAGATTTCATTTGATGAAAGAGAAAATTGATAAATAAAAAATTAATTGGCGTTATACGTATTCTATAATAAATAATTAAAAATAATTTGTGAGGAATAAAAAAAAAATCTTTTATTAATTTTATTAATATATTTTTCTTTGTTTTCTTTTTTAAGGATTTACTGGCGAATAAGATAGAAAGGATTGGCTTTGTACGTGTACATGGGTTTTGTATATTTGAAGCAATAGTTAATAGTACTAGCGATCCAGAATGTCTGATCCCTCCTGTCTCCTGACCCGCGGCGATTGCGCAGAGTAAAATACATATACACTACTAATGTATGTAAGTATATAGTTGTATATAGTGGCATAGCGTGGTGTGCGGACATCGGTATGAGTGCAAAGAGCTCCTCGAGAGAGTCACTCTCGTCGCGAACGATCCAGCCAGTTATCAGTCAGTTACTTTGTCGGCCAGTTCGTGAAATGATTGGTCTAAGTCGCATAAATTCTATGTACGCATATATATTTACACTGAACTAGTATATAATATAAATACATCATCATGAAGAGATTGAAGAGGAGGGTGCTATCATAAATAAGTAAAAAAAAAATACAAATTTTTTTTTTTTTACTGTTTATCTGTTGGAAGGTAAGAAATATTTTATTTTACAATTATAATTTACGAAATTATAAATTTATGTTTGAAAAATTATTTATTATCTCAAGAGAATTTATTTCAATTTGTTTACACGCTCATGCTTCAAAATTATTACGATTTATATTACAGCAATTCGGCAATCGAAATTTTATTTTATAATTTTTATTTTTTTTCCAACCGAATTTTTGAGTACTTGAAAATAAATAAAATATTCGGTATTATTTCAACATAAATTTCTAGGAATTGTCATATATATCATGACAGTCATCTTCATATTCTTATCTCTTGTATAATATTTTTATCAGTTGTACCAACGCATACAACAGACTTGAAAAAAATATATATATAATTCTCTTTATTTTTTAAATAAGAAAAACGTGATATTTTTTTTTTTTCTTCAGAGTATATATTATAATTAAAATATATCTCAGCTAGATTCCAATGTCTTCATCGTTATAACTTTAATATAATTTCATAAATAAATATAAAATAAATATATATATATTCAATTAATAAAATATAAAGTATCAGAAATTAAATACAATAAAAAATGAACAAAAATATAAAATACTTATATAATCCTTGGCTGACCAACAGATAATTAGTCTTTGCATTTGTTATCTGAGTCATGCGTCTATTGAAGCAATCACGTGTCAGTAATATACAGTAGCCCATATGTATTGTGTATATGTATAAATATATTTATATACTTGAGATTATATTCTAGCGCGTCTATGGCTTCCTTTTCACTTGTATATATTGTACATTATATATTACGCTTTTGTCTCGTAGTTATTTCAATACTTAAAATAAAAAAAAATAAAATTTTCCAAGATATTCACCGGAAAAATTCCTCTCATTGCATCACGGCGTCGTCAACATTAGCAATAAAAATATAAAGAGAAAAAAAAATACAAGAAAATTGCAATCATAAATTTATCAATGCACACATTGCAACATTCATAATAAATTTATTCAAGATATAATATTTTCTTTTAATTTTATTCATTCAAATATATAATTGCAGTGAGAAATTGTGAAGGGAAACAAAACCATGATTGTAATTTCCGTTTTTGCAATACTATGTGGTTTATATTATAGTTGCTATACAATTTTTTACTTATATAATTTTGTCATCACATGAGAAAAAAAAATGATATAAAATTGTATTGACACATAATATATATGAAATGATAGAACGAGTAAAAAATAAAACGTGGAATGAGAATAAAACGACGATGAGAGATAAAAGCGATTTGTATAGAAGCGACAGTTATATTATTCTACATTTGAGTATACATGTATATACAATGGAAAATCGATGAAATCCAAATTAATGACTGTACAACATGTGGCAAGCGTTATCTCATGCGATAACACCAAATGCGCGGCAATCAGTAGTGTACTACTATGACCCGAAATAAATTAATCTAATGAAATCATACTGCACATTTAAAATATTTCGATTCAAATATTTCATGTGAAATATATATGCATTTAAATGTTTAACATTATTTTACTATGACTTTCGTGATTGTAGAAAATTAACTGAAGTCAATCAAATAGAACACAAGATCTAGATTTAAATTTATAAAATTTAAACTCTACATAATTGCACAAAATCACTGTAAATATATATATATTAATTATAACATTTATTAAACAATTTTTTATACGTGCAAATAATCTAAATCCGTATATGAATGTAGATATTTTCAAATTACTACATCAATTTATTTATTTATTTATTTATTTATTTTAAATTATATTGCATCAGCTAAACTTGAACTGCATTAAAAATAAATTTATTTTTTTATCTCTTTATTTTATCGCTTGAACGAAAATTAAACTTAATGACAGTTAATACCTTTTTTTACACGTTGAAATGATTATACATTTTCGAAATTTTTCCAAAATAGTTTCATAATTACTTACAAGAAGAAAAGTATTATTATTTTATTTTTTTTTTATAGAATTTTTACAGTTCATATGGGCCAAATATTCAATTGAGCTTCACTGTGTATGGCTTTGCACATATAATAAACGCGAATGTGGACGCTCCCTCGAGAGAATGAGAGACCTCCGGTAGTATAGGTACACGCGATCAATACAAGTAGTAGCTATAATACTAAAAGCCAATGCTGACCACACAGCTTTTGCGATTCTCTCCATCGTTGGAGATTGTTCATTTGTTTACAACTGACCAATTTTGAATTCAATTCCGTCTCATCAATCGTCTCAATTGCACCGAAAAATCCTCTCACCATCCAAAATAAATAAATAACTAAATAAAATACTCTTTCGTTATTAATAATAAATACAATTGAGCTTTTAATATAAACTAAAAAATATATTACAAACTGAAAGTAAAATTCAATTCATTAACAAAAATTAATTTATAAATAATTGCATTACGTCAAATGCTTGCGTGCGTGCGGATACGTAATCTAGAACGGAAGCGGAAGTGAATGTATAAATATTTTTTTTTTCATGATAATTTTTCTTCAAGAAACACAGCAGAGAAAATGTTAAACGTTTGAGAAAGCGCGCATGTGCGACAGTATCACACTCGGGTTATTTCGTTAACTCTCGGTAATAGTTCGTGTTAACATCCACTATGGCTTCCATAAATATATTATATATATCCCCATTTATGGTGCATACGAAATACATAACACATACATATGATTCTCATAATTATTCAACCGCATTAAAATTTTTTGTCGACAAACAAATTTAACTCTATCATAATTTTTTAAAACTACACAAAAGTCCATTATCAACATGAAATTTTTTTATTTTCATTTTTTATACTCTCACATAATTGTTTATCTCAATACTTTCTGATAAAAAAAAATCTAGTATTAATAAAATCATATATAAATGTGTGATTATAATTAATATTCGTAACTAACGAAAGTGTCGGTTGAATTAAAATTTTTTTATAGATGAAAAAATTCTTTTATATATTTTCATTATGCATACACTTATTTTTTCTATTTAGGCCTTATTGCATAGAGTATGTGCTTATATCCCTTCCTTCTTTCTCTCCTCGCCCTCTAATACATCTATAAAAATTATACTCACACGCGCTGCAGCACAGCGACGGAAGAACAAAGAAAGATCCCTAGCGACCGGCAATGCGGCAACGTAGCGCGAAGCGCTTGCGCACCACCTCGCTATGTGAGTCAAGGACGACACGTGCAGGCTCCAAGCGACCTACTTATATCCCCTCGCTTCGTGCAACATCGCATTCACGTCCGAATATTCACGAAGCAATAAATAGGACGCCGGGATCCCGCAATGGATCTATGTACCTACATACTCTACTCTCGCGTGCTTGGATTAATTCATTCGTTATTTCTTCTCTACTACTGTCTAAATATATTAACGTTTCAAAAATTCAGTCTTAATTATTTCACATTTATACAAAGTATTTTTCATTTATTAATATAATATTTCAAACGTCGGGCGTTGGATGACAAAATTAAAATTAATCAATAGAAATTTATTGGGGTAAATACGTGAAATGATTTATTGTTTTATTAAAGTGCCGGTGGTTTTAAAATTGAGTTTGGCTAATATTTTTTATTTTATGTATTTTAAATAAATAATGGAATTTTGAGTACGGATAAAAAAATATCAGATTGTGTGATTGGATAAAAAATAATGTTTTACTCATTTATTTGAGTATTTAAATAGTGGATATCTCGTTTTATTGTCGTTACATTACTCGGTAAGTAATTAAAATGAATAAAAGAATTTTCATTTCCATCACAAGAATTATGTATAATGTATAATAATGTAAGATACGATGAGATAATAGCGGAAATATAGAAACGAAATTTCATGAGAGACTATAAATAATATCTATTCAAGAATTTTAGTATATTATTTTCGTCGAGCATTTTCCCAACACTAATTCATATCTATACACAATATGTATCATAAAAAAAAAAATATATCGAATTAAAATTAAAAAAATAAAGCATTTATTTGATATCTGAAATAAAAAATGTAGGACTGTAAATATACTGCAGTGTACTAGTTTCAACATGAGCCAGACTAGATCGATAGAGAAATAGGTCAAAGATCTGGCCTCAATCTCAACGAAAAGATTATACATACACTCACGTAAAATAAAAAATAAAAAGCGTTGGAAAGTTAGAGTAGCATGTACCCATATACGATTTAGCCCGAGGGCCAAATATCTATAAGTAGTAAACCGAGTGGGGGCAAAAAAAAGGCGGTCATGGGGTAAAATTTGGTTGAAAAAAAAAAAATTGCAGCCCTGTTTGGTCGTTGACCGCGCGTGCGCTCATTAGACCTCCCACGTGTCCACAAGTCAGCCCCTCTTTTCATCCTCAATATTACTCTCCCACCCTAAAATCCCACTTAGCCGCCCCATCAGAGCGTATCCTCTCTTTCTCTCAGTGTGTTTCCCCTCCATTCTCAACGCTACATCCGTATGCCCCTACGAGAGAGTCTCAACACACCAGGTTTGATTGCATGAGGAGGATCGCAGTCGTTGGGCATAAGTAACACGTTTCCGCGCGCGATACAATTAGTTCCTGTTCGACCGTCGTCCGAGGTACGATCGTTTGCCGCTCGCGGGGGCTACCGTCGTCCCACTTCTCCCACTTATTCAACTCTATTGCCTTCTCTGCTTCTTCTACGCGTCACGACACACACGTGATCGCCAATCACAAACGACGCGACTCCCAACCGACTAATCACGCGACTGGTTTACGCGCAAGCGCGATCACAACTCCAGTGAGTGGTGGGAGCGAGTTAGAGTGCCGCGGTAGATACGCGAGCAAGCACATTCTTGTTTGCTGCAGCTCGCCGTCCAAGTCAGTTGTGTGTTCTTCGCGCTAACTTGCTCAATAATCTCTACTTTTTTTTTTTTTATTTATCTTATTATTATTATAACTCACTCGCGATTTACTTTAACATCAGATAACTTTTTTTTATCTCTATCCGTTGTCGCGATATAATTTTTATTCGATAACAATCGCGAGTTATTGTATGTCTTCTGTGCAATGAGTAACGGGATATGAAACCGAGTGATTCTACAAAGAATCGGGTGTTCAATTATTTCCAATTACATACAATATTTAAAAAAAAAAAATCTTTTTTATTATTTATATTTTTTTACAATAAATTGAAGAGTATAAATTACGGCACATTTACGAAACCTGTTTTGTCTTGCGAGTGGTATATCGCGGCCCTTGTGGAACACTTCCGCATTGTACGCATTTCACGGTCGGCGGCCATATTGAGTTTCAACTGGGTCACCGGATTCAATAGCCTGGAGCCTCACACTTGGAGGCATACACTCACTCTACTACTTTAATCGCATACGTATGTACATTCTCGCGAGGTCCGCGTTCTTGTTCTTTTCTCCTTTCTTTGTTCTTCAATTCCCCTATTTCTTTATGTCCCGCAATCCCATCACATTTTTTTTCCCCCTCGTGTGTATGTGAATAGTATATTATATTATTCGATCTCGTGGTTGAGTGGAAGTTTGGGCTCTTTTTTTTTTTTCCTAAGAGCGCATCTGCTACAACGCGCTTTCACGACAATTTCTTCGCTCCCCTCTTTCACATACACACATAAATAACTTCCATTAATTCACTTATCAACCGCGTGCCTTCCAATTCCTGCCTAGTTATCTATTCCCATCGTGTTTTATAAATAAAAAATCAAAATGTTCAGAAGATGATTGATAAAATAAATCAAAATATTTTAATCGCGTTATAAATCTGTTTACAAACAGTATATTTCTTTTTTTTACTTTTGAAAAAGAACAAAGCTTAGTTATTCTCTAAATGAAAAAATGTAAAATGTCCGTCCACCGCGATCAAAAGTTGGAGTTGTTAAAGATGGCGTCGAATCCGCGCGCGCGGTAAAGCGAATGGTGTGGGGTAACTGTGATGCAACAGAATCACGTGACCGAACCGTGGGTAGACCGCAGGCAGGTCCTCTATATAGCTGGGGCAGTGTGTGATCTAACGTTTTTGTACCAGTTAGTTTAGTTATGAGCCGGCAGTGTGATGGTGATGGCGACACAATCATGACAACGTTGGCTGTTGTTGGTGTTGTAATGTAGCACTTTTCAATTCAATGCTGAAAGTTTCTCGCAAGTCGAATTAATTAATTTTTTTTTTTACCATCCTCAAAATAATAACGTTCTATTTTACAGAATTATCACAAACAATATTTTAATTTTATTTATTAAAGATTATGATATTGTAAAATGAAAGCAAGAAGAAAAATTATTTAGTACAATGTACTTAATTTTTATATATCGGTCGCTGGGTCACTGGGGGTGAGAATTTGGCTTGACTCTGATTAAACAGTCAGTCTTTTTCTCTCTCCTATCGACTCTACGGCACATTTCAACATGTATAAATATTTACAATTGTATATGAAACGAAAGGAAGATACGAACAAAGACTATGTGAAATATTAAGGTATTAAAAAAGGTCTATATAAAAATAGAAAGAAAGTGGATGTGAAGAAATACAAATATATTTTTTAATTCATTCACGACGTGATAAACGAAAAAATGTGGCAAACTCAGCAGTGAACACTGTGTTCCCTTAGCTGTGTTTATTTTCAAACATAAAAAGAGGCTTTGGGTTCAGAGAATACACTGCAGCGAGTATTGACCAATACATCAGAAAAAAATTAATATAGAAAGTTGTGTTGAAATAATTCAATTGAAACTTTTGATATATATTTTTTTTTAAACATTCTCCAAAGTATACTTAAACGTATGTTTATATACACAGTATTTATGTATAATAATTGAATTTCCTAATAATATTTAGAAGAAAAAAAAAAAGTATCGAACAGAGGGCAATGTTTCGAAGCTAGGTGTATAAAAAAAAAAAGTATAAAGTATATTTTTGCCCGGAGCTCATACAACCGCTCACTTTATTCTATCTTTTTCTTATATTCTCTATTTCGACGTCTCTCTATTTCTCATAGTCACTATTTAATTCCCCTACTTCCAATTTATTTGCCGTATACTTTCTAAATCCACTGACTTTCGTAACCGTCAGATACCAAGAGAGAGACTATTTCTAAACACTTTCCCCTTCCAATATAAAATTCGTATATATACATATATAAATATCTTATTTTCATTCCCGATATGAAATTTATATCTATTGCGACTCGTATGAATTAATCTTATAGCTATATTTAAATTAATAACAAATCTGTTTTTGAAATATCCCGCATAGTTATTTTTAGTAATTTTTATTTCACCTGTTTCATTGGTACTTTATTAAAAATTTTACTGCTAAATTGATGGAATAAAGCAGATAATTAATCCATAAATGAATTTGGAACAATTACAATCTATATAATTATTATATACAAACGAAAAAATTTATTAATTAAATTAGGAGAAATGTTTTATTTATATTGTAATAAATATATTGGATTTTATAAAATCGTTTGGATAATTCAAAATTCCTGTAACGTGTGCACGGTGTATTGAAGCATGCAGGTGGATTTCAACAACGATATTTATACATATATACATGTATTCGTGCGTATGTGTGTATCCGCACGCGGTCGTGTAGATACGGTATTGGTCCCCGCCATTTTCTCTCAAGCCGCGCAACATCGCGGCCATCTTTGCCACGCGGTCACGTTCCAAACGATGAATATTACTATAACTTTTTATATACACACATTTATATTTTTAATATGTAAAAAAAAAAAACTTCAATATATACCCGACCATAAATTTTTTTATATTTACTCAGATATTTCAAAAACACTACACATTACATGATTACACAATATTTTATATTTTTTTTTTATTATGTAACATTTAATTGATATCATGTCTATGATTTTGCCATTGATTAATGTCCGGGATATTGAATAAGTTATAATTCTCCTCAAACTATTTTGAGTTTAATAAATAAAAAAAAAATTGTGTTTTATTTTTGCATCAATTGCACACATTATTATGCATATATATTCTCGAGGCCGATCAAAGTGTATGTAATATATATATATATATATATGTATAATATAAATCAGCATTTCCTGTCCTTCGCGTTACTAACATAACTTTTCTGTTGACGCACGCGCAAGCTTCTCATTTCCTCTATATTTCTCGTTTTATTTTTCATACTCATATAGATATACATCCATAAGTATTATACACACATATACATAAATACATATATGTATGTGAATATATACCATGCAGAAGATTACATCAAATCCCCCACCATTGTTCATTCTATCGATAGACCTCGAGGCACGAACACACGTCCTTCGATGTATATCCTCCAATCTGTCTCTCATCTTGAAATTTTTTTTTTTTCATTTTCATTCTACCTCATTCTTTCTCAATAAAAAATAATGGAAAATCCAAAAAAATAACTAGGAAGATATAAATTACAAATTGCATTTACGTGAACGATCGCAGCTATTATATACATCCTACATTTCCTGAATTATTCAATTCCATTGATATATGTATTATATATTCACGGTTATATAATTTTTGTTTTTTGTGCTGTTACATTCAATACATAAATTACATTGTAATCACGGATGAATTCTATAGTGTTGTATGAATTTTTTTATTTTTTTTTATTTGATAAAATGTAGCGAGTAAATAATTTTTAAAACAATATAGTGATATATTGTGTGTATGTATTTTTATGTACAATGTAATTTGCTGTTCCATAATGTATGAAATGAGGAAATTACTCGTTTCATAATATAAAAATATATATGAGCACATATGTCATATGCTTGCTCAACGACACTATTCTGTATTTTGTTCCATTGTAGTAGCAAAGATCACATATACACATGAATTATAATTTTTTTTCTTTTTTAAAATTCTTTTTACCGAACAAAGAAAAGAAATTGCTCGCAATTTCTAGTATAGAAATATTATTGAAATATAAATATGAAAATTAATTTTATGATAAATCTTCTTTTTCAATTCATATACATATCAATAATAAATCACTGATATATCATCATCATTAATGATTAATGATAATTATATATTATCAATTCGTTTGATTATATTAAACGAAAAAATAATATATATGAAATAATAAATATATAAATTAATATGTACCATTACAAAAGTGTATAAAGAGAAATTAATTCGATAGTAACATTCAATAGACAGCTGCAAAGGCATTAAAACAAATAATATAAGCCAAAAAATGGTCTGAAAAAAATGAAATAAAAATGATCTCAAATAGTAATAATTATTCAGGCGAGATACAAAGCAATTATTAATGAGAGAAGTCTCTGGATATATTAAATTCAATTGAGAAAAATATAATAACGACGAATTATGAACGAGTCGTCGAGGCCACACGAATATACAAGAGAATATATATCTTCTAGTTATATTATAGCTTTAAATATATGAATTTCTGTATATGCTTGCTAGCTGGCGTACATATATATCGCTGTGAAACACCCTGTGGATGACATCATGACGATTGGATCTACGCCAGGCAACTAAGCAAAGAGAAACGTGTGTGTATAATGCTGAAGGAGAAAATTATAAGTGGTGGTGGTGGTAAATAAAAAAATGTGGCTTGACAGTAGTAGTAGTAGTAGTAGTAATATAGTATTCGTAGTCGTATTAGTATTAGTTCAAGTTGCATTATAGTAACAGAGACAAAGAAGAAAAAAAAAAAATTTTATGTATATGTGAGGCTGACGATGAGCGGACAAACGACGAAAGAGCAAAAGGGAATTGTGAACGAGAGGAGAATGGAAATATTCAGTGGGGGGAAACGAGAAAAGACGTTGGTGCAGGAGGAGGAGGAAGAGGAGGAAGAGGAGGATGGAGAAAAAAAAAAAACTATGAAACGCGAGTGGCAAGGAGTGCGCTAGGGTACAAAGTATGTGTAAGTGAAATAGGCTCTGGCCTTGAAGTTTTGTAAGAGAGAAGAAACCGTGCATATTATATATCCCATATATAATATATACACTGCGATTGTTCCGTTCACTTTATCAACAGAATGAAGCATTTCATTTTTATTATTATCTCTCGTTTATTATTTTTTTTTTTTCCCATTTGAATTCACGCTTTATGAAATGAGCAATTTACTGGTTATTATATATTTTAAATTATGTCATTATAACATTTATTTATGTTAGTAGTATAATTATAATTATTGTGTATGTATATGTAAAATATTAAACAATTTATTAATTGTTTAATGGAATTTTTTTAGTGATGTCATTTTATTTTGGTGGAGGAGAGAAAATATTTTTTAGTCATTAAAATTATGTAGGGTTATTTCTTTAAATTTTTCCACGTCCACTGTTGCGTGAGGGCTGTTATCAAAATGGCGGAGGAAATGCGTAGAATACTTGCGGGGGTGTCTACAGACCACGCCCTTATATTAGGGATACATATGTATATAAATATATAGCTGAATTATATCCCCAGGACTATGTGGTATTAAGTCAAATGGAAAATCAATTTATTGACAATTTTATTTGACACAGTAAAAAAATTTTATATAATCAAATTATTTAATTAAGTGTTCAAGAAATAGCTTTTGAAAATCAGTATTTTTAATTTATAATCAGATTTATATTTATACTCGATTTATAATTATATATATAAATTAAATAAATATTGTGGAAAATATTGATAAAATATTTAATTGTAATTATTAAAATATACAATTAATATTTTTTAATACACATATTAAAATTAAATTATCCAATATAGCTAATATAAATTTTTAATTAAAAATTATCACTAACAATTATCATAAAAAATATATATATTCATATAAATAATAAAAATAATTATTTAATTAATTATAATATACATTTTTAATATGACTTTATATATCTGATTATAATTCAATATTTTTTTCTATTCATTTTTTTTCCTTCAATAAATATAGACGTACATATTTACATTTTTTTATATTCATAATGGCTGCATGTAAAATATATTTTGTATATATTTAATCTAGTATATATAAAGATCACATGTATATGTTTGATATTTGCATTAGTCCATCGTGAATGGTGTCTTTCAAGCACATTTATTACATTCAGTTATTATTAAAAGTTAAAAGAGTGGTGCGAGACATATGAAGGGAATCGAGTTCAGGAAGAAGAAACAGCAAAGAGCAGAAAGATATCATCGTCGCATTGGTGAGAACTGGTTACGCATCAGGTTTTCATTGAGCTCACGCGCATTTATCCTTTTCTTTTTTCTCCCTTTCTTTATTTGCTTCAATCATTTCTTTTTTTTTTTTCTCTCCTCGTCATTCCATCTTTGTCAAATATATACATATATACATTCATGCACGCCTTCTGGTTCCTGAATTATCACGTGTGACCGGTAGGAACACACCGTTGACCTTGGAATATTATTCTTCATCGTCCATTTCCGCAATTGCATTGGCGCGGCAACAGAAAAATTTCCCCCAATCAATCATTAAATTAAATATAAATATAAATAATTTTTATATATAAAAAAAAAATTAATTTATACATAGTTTTATTTTTTTTTTAATATATTTAGATACATAAATAATATATACGAATGATTAATTTCGAATATTATAATTTATTGATGAATTAATACTGTTGAGAATTTGTCAGATAAATTAAATTTACATTTTAATATATTATTTGTGTAATTACTAATAATTTGACAACACCTAATGGTTTAGGTGATGAAAATAGATGTAACATGTGTATATGTATTATGTACATATATGTGTGATGATGCTAAAGTTATATAGACTCGAGTCTAAATGTGTTTTACGTCAATTAACGTTTGAAGCATCTCAAACTAATGGACTTTAGGTTGTGCGTTTAATTTTAGCTCGAATAACCATCAGAAATTCCGTCCCATTTCCGTCGTTATTTCTCATCCCTCTTATTCACTATTTCAACAACCCTTTTTCTCCCTCCATTACATGCTCTTGTTCAAAACCCGTTCACTAACCCGACTACTATACTATACGCTGGCTACTCTGTATATATGTATATAATATTATACTTTAACATCCCCTGTATAGAAAGCATTTTGCGACTACCTCTCGATGTTTGCACAAAACGGAAGGCCAAGGCAAACTCACTAATCAACTAGAGAGATCCATCTTGTTGTATATCCTTCCTCTTATACTTAAATTCATCCGTCAGTATAGCATTTTACTTCAATCATATAGTGAATTACTAAGTATTTTCTTTATTATCATCTCTATATAATTTATCAAATTTTATTTTATTTTAATTTTCAAATAAAATTCTTAAATATTTAAATTTATATACTTTCAAATTTATAAAAATGATACGACGATGAATATAAAGAAATTATACTGATAGAAAAGAAAAAATTAATTTTTATTTTAGTAAAATAAAAAAAAATACATTTAATTAATTTTATATTATTAAAAATTAATTTCTACTCACGATTTATAATTTTAAATCCCACAAAAATATAACAAATGCAATTGTACTAATACATATATATACATATATGTATATTTTTCTAAGATAATTGATAGTAAATTCTTCAAAGTTTGTAAAACTATTTTACTTTAGTCAAATTAAAAAAAAATATACATTCAATT
>JAQQBS010000001.1:23307320-23319150 GCA_030347275.1 Microctonus aethiopoides | reverse complement strand
TTATAAAAAATAAATTTCTACTCACGATTTACAATTTTAAATCCTACAAAAATATAACAAATGCAATTGTACTAATACATATATATATATACATATATGTATATTTTTCTAAGATATAATTAACAGTAAATTTTTCATAGAGTAAATAAAATCAGTAAAAAAATGGAAAATAAAAAAATTCATATAATAGCAACATTATTTTATTCGAGCCATGTTTTTAAGAATCAAAGGCGTAGGCGTGTAACAAAATGGCGACGGGGACCGGTTTCAAAAGAAGTTTTAGAGTCGAGGGGTGTGGAGAAAAAAAAAAAACAGAGAGAGGGAGTATTGAGAGAAAGAGCGAGAGCCGGCGTTTCCGGCGTGGCACTGGCAGTTTGGCAGGCGCAGCATCGGCCTCCGACATGTGTGCCAGTGGTAGCCACACACCGGTTCTCCTTGATCCCACCAGCTCATAAGTCTCTCTTACATAAGCACACTAGCGCGGCAGCATGCAGACTTGTCAGTGTATCCAAGCGAGAAGGAATATATAGATATAAGTATATACATATATTTTATAGTATATAAGTAGATAAAGATAAAGAACGCGATGATGATGAGAAGGAAAAAATTTAAAAAAAAATAAATAAATAAATATAAATAAATAAGTGACGACGTTAATTTTAAAATGACTATGTACATATGTTATATATACATATACCCTGAGGTATAATATTGTACCGAGAAAATAAATTTCATCGCAATTATAATAAAATAATTAAAAAATAATTCCTCCATTTTTATATTTATATTAAAAATTTTTTAATTTTGATTATGTTATATTTTTATAATTAAAATATTAATTAATGAAATTTATTATATACAATAAAATAATTATAATGTTTTAATTGTGTTTTAAAAAAATTTAATAATGATCGTCATGTATATAATACTTATATAATAATATTACATTCGATATGTTTAATCAAGTATTAAATTAGCTAATAAATATTGTATGTATGTTGATTAAATGTTGGCGCAATAGTATATTTGATTTACGGATATTTAATTGACAATGTGGCTTTATACGTTATACAATTTCACGTATAACATTCGTTGGCAAATATTGCCATCAATCCAACGCAATAATATATTAACAGAATTATAAGGGGAATTTGGTGAGGGCTCGCCGGGAACGTTAGGGGAGGAAATGAGGGAGAGATATTGAATACATTTGAGGGATAGAGGGCGTAGCTATCGCTCCCGGGTGACATCGATATCAGCTATATCTTTGTCATCTATATATCCTCAGGACATGCATGAAAATTAATAGGTCGTTATCCGCAGACGAATATTATGTTTCATCTATTCTATATATCCATGTATATATTTTACTCTTCCGTGAAATTCCACTACAAATAAATTATACACTACTATGTATAAAGTATACATAACTGCATCAATTACAAAATATATATGAATGGGTGTATCATTTATAATTAAATGTATTTTTATATATTATATTTATATTTCGTTATTTCTACGAACAATATAAAAATAGAATAATTCATTTCTGTAGAATATCCAAAAATTTCAGGCACTGAAAATTATTATCTATAATGTATTATATATGTATTTATATATATACATTCTTAAGCGACCGGTTTTTTTATGTATATAATATTGGATATATATGTACATATATGTATAAAAATACTTTGAAAGTGCCAATTATTGCATCCAGTAATTATCATGCCCATTTCAATATTATTGGACAAGTGGCCTCGAATATATTAAATCTGAACTAACCGAAAATAATTTATTGGATAGTAAAACTCAAAAAAAATTGCCTAGAGCATAAAATACCAACTGCATATATACATATATATATATACTCATGTATCTAAATGTATTATATATATTTAAAGAAAATTAAATGAGACTGAAAATAAAATTGAAATAATTATATTTATTAAATTAATATCGATGAAATTATAAATATTTTTATTGTGTTATGATATATCTTTTCAGATTAATATATTTCTTTGGATTATTGCCATGTACATATATATCACCATGGTTGTATCTAAACGAATAATATTTGAAGAAAATTAACAGAGACTGAAAATAAAATTGAAATAATTATATTTACTAAATTAATATATCGATGAAATTATAAATATTTTTATATTTTCATTTGATATATATCAATTCTCAGATGAATAATTATATATTATTCTTTAGATATAATTATGATGTGCATATATTTATCACCATAGTGTTTTGTATCTAAACGAATAATATATTTAAAATATATAAATTAAAAGAAATTGAAAATAAAATTGAAATAATTATATTTAATACTAAATTAATATATCGATGAAATTATATAATATTTATATTTCCATTTGATATATATCAATTCTCAGATGAATAATTATATATTATTCTTTAGATTATAATTATGATGTGCATATATATCGACACCATAGTGTCTTGTATATACATAAAAATATTTATTTAAATATATAAAAATATAATAAAATTTGTAGTTTGTATATTATCACGTTCTAGACTGATGGTTTGCGTATATACCAACCATAAGTTCATTCGTGCGTGCTTGAATATATGCCCCACGACACGCACGATAAATAGCCAAGAGTGGTTATATATTTGTGTGTATATGTGGGTTGTTAATCATGCGTTTGTGTCGTATAGAGTGCTTGTATACATAATAATGTTGGTATACATATAGATATGTGTATGGATGTATGCGCATGTATGCATGTAAAAGAACAGGAAGTGTACGTGTGTGTATATATATATATGGCGGCAACGGCATCGGACCCTACTCGCTCACGCGCGTCTCTCAAATGTCTCAATAGAGATGATGATGAGCCATGAGAAATTATTTTGAGTTCTGTATATGTTATACGTACATATACGTATATATATATGTATATGTATGTATGTACATTGTATAATACATGTATGAATAACTTTCTTGTGTACCTTAAAAATTATTTCCCTTTGTCTTCGTATAATATCAGACGATAATTCATTCTATACATGATTGCGAAAAAAAAATTATTTGTGTATTTTTGTTTATGTAGAATAATTAATATAAATAGATTTATGTTGTAATTTTTTTGTTTATATATATGCATGTTTATTTATGTGAAAATGTGGGTATATTGATGGTATTATTTGTAATTATGTTTTTTATTTTATAATTATTATATTTTGGAATTTAAAAGATTATTTTTTTTTTCTTAAATTTATATTGTTATTTTTTTTTTTTATTTAATTTTTATTTGTT
Organism: Microctonus aethiopoides; assembly: GCA_030347275.1. Taxonomy (NCBI): domain Eukaryota; kingdom Metazoa; phylum Arthropoda; class Insecta; order Hymenoptera; family Braconidae; genus Microctonus; species Microctonus aethiopoides. The sequence continues at coordinate 23,315,855 of JAQQBS010000001.1, read as the reverse complement.
TATATCTAAAATTATATAAAAAATATGAAATTATATGTAAATTTTATATGTAATGTAGTAAATTAATTTTTTTTGTTTGCGAATCATTTTTATTTTTTATAATTTTTATTTGTTTATATCTAAAATTATATTATTATTAAAATTATTATTTTATATAATTTCCAGCTTTGAAGTTTTTAATATGTATATTAATAAATAATTTGTTTAAACAAATAAACGTCGATTTTTCATTTTACCATCATCTAAAAAAAAAACAAACGAAATTATATAATTTGTTAATTTTTATTACGAAAAATAAATTCGAAATTTAACTGTGAATTTAATTATTATTTATTTAATTATTAATTATCGAAATCGTGGTCATTCCCCGCTTGTTAAATAAAATATATATAACAACAAAATTAAAATTAATTATAATAATTATATATTTCTTTTTAATTAATTGTATCATTTTGAAAATTTACTTTCATATTTAATAGAATAGATAGTCTAAATTATTGCTTGCTTTAAAATCTATACAGTATAAATGCATGTGTATGTAGTGTGAATGGATGATTGTGTGGTATACTGTCGTACATTGGGTTTATTCTAATGTGTATGCATTAAGCACACAAACGTTTAAATATTCATTGAGTGTACGTAACCTACATGCATGTATGACTTTGCGGTTTGCGGTACATACTCATGCAATATCTCTACGCAATAATATGCGTGCCCTTTTCTTTAGCTTCAACATGTAATGTATACATATATATATATATCCATACATATATACTAAATATATATTTAATATTTATTTAACAATTATTTTAGTATCAAAAGTAATTATTCGCAACTTTATGCAAAGAGCAAATTAAAATATTCATTTGTGATAATTAATTATCTTATTAAATTAAAAGCTACCGTATATTATATGAATTATTTATTAATATTATATTTCATATGTATTACAAATCACAGATGTATAATATATTTGATAAATAATTTTTAAATAGTAAAATTAAATATTTCAAATAATTTTATAAATTAAAATTTTATTTTATTGATTTATTTAATAAGAATTTTATGTTTGTGCATGTCTGACATGTATTTTTAAATATAAAAATGTAAGGTATGTGTGTAATAATTGACTTTATGCTTTAGTGATCCATGTTTGTGTATTTGTGCTACTGTACACGACATTGTCGGAATGCAAATTAAATATACTGACGATGTCTATATACTAAAGTATATAGACTTATGTAGAGCACGATAAATGATTCTGTTATATTTTGTACATGTAAATTTATATGCACATACTTTGTGAGAGATGAAATAAATAAATAAATAAAATATATAAACATTAAAAAAACTCTAAATGTAATTTGTTTTACTGTAAAAAAGAAACTGCTTGATGTATATTTTAATTTACAAGCTTCGCATTATTGTCAGTATGATTTCATTATAAATATTACTTCAACTTATAGTTTTTCTCTTCTTAAAGATATATTTGTTATTTATACAATGAATGGCAAAGTAAAGAAATGGTATACATCACTGGTTGAAAGTTATAATATTTAATAAAATAAGAAAACTTTTTTGATTTTTCTTTTTAATTCTTTTTATCTTTGCTTTTATTTATTCATTTTTATTATTATATACTTCGATTGATATGAGAAATATACAGGTGAATTCAAACTAAAAAATAATATATACACAACATTTATTACAAACTTTCATGAATATTTCATAAATATATAAAAATATAAAGACGTTCACAATAATATTCTTTTGCAATTCGTCAAAACTTTCGCTTTATGCAAAAAGTCTATACAATTTTTTTTCTCTCTACTTCAACTGTATTCCAAATATGTTGTGTCTCAGTGATGGAGACTAAAGACTATTTCGCATGTCTATAAATATATAGTGGTACATAAAGAATAATATATACGAATAAAAAGAAACATGTAACCTTTGCTCGTTCAAAAGTCTTTCTATTTCCTTTTTTTTTTTCTATCTTTATTTTTATTTTTTATTTTTTTAACTCTTCTCTCATTTTCATCATCATTAGGTCACTTATGTAGTATGTATAACACACACATATACATAAACATATGCATGGCATTTACAGTAGTTGTAACTATTTAACAATGTATCACAAAACCAGGCGTGACCATAACAATGCTTTTCTATGTCGCGCTTCATCATATGCACATCGCGTTAATACATGATGTTTATATGTGTACATATATATTTTTGTATATACATATGTATTTGTATGTATATATGCATTCACATTTATGTAAGAATAACACTAGCGAGTGGCAACTGGCCTACATTCCAATGATGACACTATACAATGTAGGTCGTGGGGTTCCCTCGTTCTACTTTTACCAATATGTATGTACATAAATGTAATGGTTTTAATGTTTATATATTAATTCACTCATATACACACAGATCGTCACGGTTGTTTATTGAATAATTGAACTTTGTATATTATTTTATCGTGGATAGAATTTTTCTTTTCATTTTTTATTCTGTATTGAAAAGTGAATTTTTCATGTTTTATTTTGTGTTATTTTATTTATGTGTTGATAGGTTTTTTGTTTTTGTTTATTTTAGGCCTTTAAAACACTTTTTGGAAAATATTTTATAATACTAGAGGGGTTAATTAATTGTAGCTGTTGAATTTAATTTTTATGGATTTAGATTGTTTTTATTTGAGGATTTGTTGAGTTTGTAATTGTTGAAGGTTTAATTTTGATATGGGAAATTATATTTTATTCATCTGTGAATTTTGTTGATGTTTGGGTTTATTATATGCATGTGTTGTTGCTGGGTATAGTTACTAAAATATTTATGGGAAATTAATTGCTTTATACACGTGAATTATTTGATAAATTATTTTTATATCAATTATTAACGTACTAATTTCATGAATAATTAATATGAGAATATTATTTATATATTTTTATATTGAATTATGTTTTAATATTTTGTAGACTAGTTTTATATTATTGTGCACTAATTATTCGCAAACAATTGAATTCCTCATAAAATATACTATTAAAATTTTGGTTACAAAGTAAATAATTTTACTATTAAAACTTCAAAAGACGATTCTGATTGTAAAATTAACTTCAAAACTTCCTGACTCGTAAACCACTTTTAGTTATATATACGTATATTATGTTCACAAAGAAATTCTTGATGAGAATGCAATTCTTCAAATATTCGCAGAGTCTGATAAAATAAAAAAAAAATATCACAATCCTCATATTATTAACTCTAAAAAATTGAAAAATCCATTCATCTCTCAAAATTAAATTCCCGAGATTAATTCACATTTATATTACCATAAACTCATACAAATATTTTCATAAAAAAGATTTAAACCTATAAAAAAATTCAAAATTATCAACAAAAACTCCAAATATTACTAATAAACTTAAAAAATATTTAATAAACTATACAATAATAAACACATCCTAAATATTTTTATTCACAATTATTTCATTGCATAAATTCACCTATCAAAAAAAAAAAATAATAAATAAATAAAATAAAATAAAAAAATAAAAAAAAATAAATAAAAATAAAAATTGTCAATAATTAAAATTTAAATATAAATTATTTCAATAACAATAACCCCATCAGCTTATTATTATACTTTGAGTTTATTTTTCATATCAACTTTATATCCATATACCATAATATATGTCCATATACTACATAAATAAATAAATAAATAAATAAATAAATAAATAAATAAAAATATATAAATACCTTTAGCTTTCTAATAAACGGCTCTATAAACTTGAAACGACGCGCTCATGTATATACTCCAATACATATATACATATGTATAGAAAGAATATATACATATATACATATAATATATATGTATATATATATATATCTAAAATGCGACGGGACATCCCACGTACAATGTAATCCCTCTCTATGTCACATACTCTACCACACAAACATACATATACACACATTATATGGTGTATGAGATGGTTCAAACTCTGCAATGCTGCTGGAGTACGTTACGTAACTAAAGAATTGAAAAAAAAAAAAAAAAATTTAGCCTTGAGCCACCATCAAGCTGATTCCTAGCTATCTTTATAAACACATATTTTTTTTCTATTCTTTTTTTTTATGTATATATATTTATATATATTATATATATACATCCATAATTATTTTTCCATTATTATTTTTTATCTAAACATATATACCACATATTATTTACATATAAATATTTATAATTGTATATCATAATATATTTTTTATTCGATTGCTATATTATGAAATTTTTATTCATATGCATTATTGATAAATATGTTTATCACTTTATTTTGATATTTAAATACACGAAAATATAAACAAATGATCGAATAGTTTATAAGTATTGTAATAATTATTATATATTATAAATGATATATTATATATTAGTTTGATGACGTTATTTAAATGTTGCATTTATTTTATATGTGACATGGATTGTATAATATATGTAGAGAAATATATATAATAAATGAAGAAAAATATATTAAACTGCATGCGAGAGAATTGAAAATAAATAAATAAATAAATAGAAAAAATATGTCGACGATGCCCGGTCAATTGTCGTGAGATCACGGTCGTGCCATCAAACGATATCGCTTTTAATATATATAAACATTTAAATATATATAACTAGATATATGCGGAATTTATATATAGATATATATGTATAATGTATATGTATGTATTTATATGTATACTGTATCTATATGCATTTATAAAATATGTACACGTGTACGTTTGTATTTTTGAGCATTATGGACAATGTATTTGCACGAAATTTATCGTCTCAATCTTGTGAAACGAAAGATATGTACATGTAGAGTACACTTAAATTTGTTGTACATATATGTATATATGAGTATATATGAAAGATGAATTTATTGTTCTATGGAAAATAAAAAAGAATAATCGTTGTCGCAATGCGCAGATTTTCACAATATTATTTTATACATTTATGAATATTTCAGATAGACAATAACTATATTATTTTAATTATTTTAATTTATGAATGAATTTTTTTATTTCTATTATTTATATTTTTTATTTATTTTTATATTTATATTTATATCTAATATTTCTATTATTTGTAATTTTTATTTATTTTTATATTTATATTAATAGTTAATAGTTCTATTATTTACATTTTTTATTTATTTTTATATTTATATTTATATTTAATATTTCTATTATTTATATTTTTTATTTATTTTTATATTTATATTTATATTTAATAGTTTTATTATTTATATTTTTTATTTATTTTTATATTTATATTAATATTTAATAGTTTTATTATTTGTATTTTTTATTTATTTTTATATTTATATTAATATTTAATATTTCTATTATTTATATTTTTTATTTATTTTTATATTTATATTTATATTTAATAGTTTTATTATTTATATTTTTTATTTATTTTTATATTTATTTTTATATTTAATAGTTTTATTATTTGTATTATTTATTTATTTTTATATTTATATTAATATTTAATATTTCTATTATTTATATTTAATATTTCACAATCAGTAATAATTATAAATTTAATAATACTAGTATATGATAATAATTAAAAGTTTAATTTAATATAAATAATGTATACGTGAATTCAATTTAAGAATTATTTTAATTTTTCTCTCATATCACTTTTATAAAAGTGTAAATTTAATAACAAAAAAAAAATCTCTACATTATTTTATAACGGTGTAAAAATAGTTATTTAAAAATAGCAACATTAATATAATAATAAAAATTTTTTCACCTCGTCAATTTTTTTTTCCCCCTCTTATCTATCTCAATGATGGTGCCAAAAAAAAAAAACAAATGAGAAAATAGTAGTAATAATAAATAAAGAAGGGAAACTCCACACATTACCTATTTCAACTCTTAACATTCATTTGTATCATACCATGCTTTGTTTCTCCAACGTTATTGTTCTCACCACGATAAAAGGCGTATTCACATCTCTTTCTTTATCATCCTTTTGCTTTTCACCCTTCATCATTCTTTCACCCCCCATTAATCATATCCATGACTTGAAAAACTCATTGAAAAACTTTCTTGAAAAGATTGACGAATGAAATATTCATACATGCACTCGCATATATACAACATACATTTTATATATTTTAACAATTACATTTTCTCATCCATTACTTTGATTAAAAACTACTTATGATTAATTTATTTTACAAAATCCATAAAAAATTACACATTATTTATAATACCTTAAAAAAAATGTTAATTATACTCATTCTTAATTTTATCATAATTTGTACAAATTTTTTTTTTTTTTTTCTATTAAATTAATAATACAATATTAATAAATAAACAAATAAAAAAAAAATAATAATATAATAATACAAATAAACAAATAAACAAAAAAAACAAAAAATATTAATATAATAGTAATAATAATAACAAATAATAATAGCAATAGTAACAATAATAGTAGTAGTAGTAATAATAGTAATCATAGTAATAATAATAATAGTAGTAATAGTAATAATAGTAACAATAATAATAATAACCATAATAATAGTGATAGTAATATTAGTAATAATAATAGTAATAACGGTAATAGTAATAATAATAATAATAATAAATAATCAATTATAGCAATAGTAACAGTAACAGTAGTAGTAGTAGTAGTAGTAGTAGTAGTAGTAGTAGTAGTAGTAGTAGTAGTAGTAGTAACAATAATAGTAGTAATAGTAATAGTAATAATAATAACAATAACAATAATAATAGTAGTAGTAATAGTAATAATAGTAGTAATAGTAATAATAGTAGTAATAGTAATAATAGTAGTAATAATAATAATAATAATAATAATAATAATAATAATAATAATAATAATAATAATAATAATAATAATAATAATAATAATAATAATAATAATAGTAGTAATAGTAATAATAGTAGTAGTAGTAGTAGTAGTAGTAGTAGTAGTAGTAGTAGTAGTAGTAGTAGTAGTAGTAGTAGTAGTAGTAGTAGTAGTAGTAGTAGTAGTAGTAGTAGTAGTAGTAGTAGTAGTAGTAGTAGTAATAATAATAATAATAATAATAATAATAATAATAATAATAATAATAATAATAATAATAATAATAATAATAATAATAATAATAATAATAATAATAATAATAATAATAATAATAATAATAATAAATAAAAAATAATTTATTTATACATACATATATATTAAAAAATAATTAATTACACGTTTTATAATAATTATTATATTTTCAATTTATCCTTTGAATAGATTAATTGTATCATTAATTACATTTTATTTAATTTATTATTTTTAACTTTACTTTTATCTTGTATGAAAAAAATTTTTTTTTTTTTTTTCTGGGAATAATAAAGTTAATAGTAATTGAAAAATTTAAATATATAAATACGAAGATTATTATATATATACATAAATTGAATTTTACTTTGTGAAAATCATCAATATAGATTTTTTGATTAAGACAATTTTTAGTTAAATTATACATTGACACAGATATTTTATACATCAAAGATATATATTTTTTTATTTTTTAAACACACTATAACGATGAGCATATTTCATCATTGAATTTATCTAGCAGTTAGAATCTTTCTTCGTATATGAGCTCAAAGTTGACGGCAACACGGTTATTAGTTAGTGGATATAGTTATAGAAGTGATGCTTTGAAGGCCAAGCTAATCTAGGGAAACCTTGGTAACAAACTAACTCTCACCGCTTCGTCACTCATCCATATATGCAAACACACATGCATGTATTTATTACACATCTGTGTATTTACATGATATCATATACACTATATGTATATATAATGCGCAAGTATTTACTCTTTGTACGTGACATATACGACGTGTGTTATATCACATGCAATTTATCGGTGACTTCATTGCGATTTTAGTGCATTCATCTATTTAAAATTCTTTATTTTATATAAGAAAAATTAAAAAAAAAATTAATGGAGAATAAAAATTATAAAAAAATTTTTTATATTTTTATAATTAATTATATTTTTTTTTTATCATTACGATAAATTTATATTCACATCATCTTTGTTTTTCATAATCACAATTTCATATTAATAATCCACTACTGAGTGTTGGAATTTTTATTTAGCTTAGTCAGTATGTGAAGAAATTTAATAATTATTTTTATCTCTAGGATTTTATTTTTATCAGTGTTTATTATGTTTAAAATATATATTATGGAAAATGAGAAGAGAAAATCGATGGAAATGGTATAGAAGTTTACAGGTTAGGGGTAAATGGTGGTGGAGAGCGGGTTAAGAATCTAGAAGAGAGGTCAAAAGTGGAGGGTGGACGTATGTAATGTTATATATGTATATATAAGTGTAATGTAATTGTGTAGGAAGTAAACAGGGAAGGATGTGTGTATGTGTGTATATAGGAAAAAACTAGAGCGAGGATGGCTCACATGTTCTACTTTTTTTTTTTTTTTCTTACACT
>JAQQBS010000001.1:23286899-23303299 GCA_030347275.1 Microctonus aethiopoides | reverse complement strand
ATGAACAAACGAATTTTTCGTATACACAAGAAAAAAAGTAAAAAAAAAAAAATATAATCAGAATGTTCCTGTTTCATAGAAGCAATTTGTCAAATAAAAAAATTGCATCTATTACATGCGAGAAATATTGAAATAAATACATAGATATATTTTATAATACATATATGATCGTCTCAATAGTTTTGTCCTATCGAGCCAATCTGAATGTGCCTTCTCAATATAAGTCAATCGAGACGAGATTGAGAGCAAAGATATGACTTTCAATCTATTTTCTCAAGCGCACTTTGGACTCGATAGCCAATCGTCTGTGGGTGATGAAAAACGAAAGAAAAAAAAAAAAGCAGGAAGAAGATAGAGTGAAGCAAACGTAAAACGGAAGTTTATCTTCTTTTTCCTTTGCATTCCTCTAATACATATCTATGGATATTATTTATATTCTCAATCATTTGTTTTTTAATTAAATGTAAAATATAAACGTTTGTTTTGTTTTAAAATTAAATTTAGTTTATAGAAATGACAAATATATTTCTAAATTATTCTCAGTAAATTTTATTTATTCTTCAATGTTGCATTCAATGCATGATGTATATGTACGTTGATTGTGTGTATTTATTCACTGTATGGTTGGATATAGTTCATATATGTATTCTGTGTATGTATATGGTTGTTTGTGAAGACCCACTGGCTATACCAGTTTCACCCAATTGAAATTAATTAATGTGCCCGACTACGTGTTGTCAAGTCCACTGACCTATTCCTCGTAGTCAACAGAAGTAGATAATAGCAAGCTCATAGTTTAATGTTATGCAATCAGTATAGAAGAAAAATATTGGAAACAAAATTTAAACGATGAAAAATAATAAGCAAAATATTATTTTATAGTAAAAAAAAATTTTTTTTTTTTTTAATGTTTTAGATTTTTATTTATTTTTGTATGTTTTATTATTAATATTATTATTTGGTGGGTTCTATTAGTTTATGCTTTTTTTATTAGATGTGTAGAGCGTAGTTTGAAGATATTGAACGAAAAGTTTTCATGTGAAAATGAAGAATTAAATATTGAAAGGTATTAGTTATTATTTGTAAATAATTGATAGATTTTTGCTATGAAATCTGAATATTTATTTTTATTTTAGTGTTTATTAGTGGATTATGAACTGATTTAGATATTCAAACTGTTTTTCTAAGGTAGCTTTGATACTGAATTAATTTTATTTGATAGTAAATTGAATTAATAAATTTGAATTTTTTATTTAAAGGATTTTAAGATATTAAATTTTGTTTCCTCCTGGTGATGGAATTTTCTTCATGACCGAGTGACGATTGCATCGATTTAGCTTACTTTTATTATATCATTCATACATTTCCAATTTACCAGGTTCCTATTTTATCATCGAGCTGAAAAAATCGATAACTATTCGCAAAATATTTTGCTACAATCAAAGTAAATAAAGTTTTATCCAAAGTGGTGAAATGAATGCTCGAAGAATTTATAGTTTGAAAAAATTATTCGCAAAAATTTGTCATCGTTTTCAAGATTATTTAATTTATATGATGTATTTTCTATTTATTATTATCTAGATTTACATAACTATGCAATGTCTACATAATATTATAATAATCGTCCATTTAATTTCTTGTCTTTTTCAACACGCATATTTATCCTTCACATTTCATTGTTCTCAGAGCATGAATGAGAACGATTCACAAATAAGACAGAAAGAAAAAATTTAATGGCTTTTTCTAATTAAGAACAAATAAAAATGAAAACAGAAATCAAATTAAGTAAACTAATCATGTAATTATTTACATTTTTTTCGCATTTTATAGCTGCGGATATTTATTATACAATCCATCGTCAATTTTCATTGAAGTTATTTTCCTTCTTCCTCTCACAAATATCCATAATACAATGAGAATATAATTCAACTCCAACATAATATTGAATATAATTAAAAGACAAACAAATGAATATATATATAATCAAAATGGAACACATGAATAATTTTGTTTGTCAAAAATATGTCCCAAATTTCACAAATCCTCAATGATCTATCATAAATTTATCAATAATCATAATCCCATTTCAATTTAATTATTTATCTTGTCTTCCTGTAATCAATCAAATCACGTAAATAAATTAAATCTATTTACTAAATCTCATTTTTCTATAATACAAAAAAAAAAAAAAAAAAATTAGAACAGAAGAAAAGTATTATTTAGCAATCATAACAATCCATGTAGAATTTGTTTGCTTCATATCTTCACGTCCGTAACTTTACATTCATACACCTCGTCAAAGTTTAGATTAAGAAAAAAAAAAACTATTTTCCCCGAGATATTGAAAAGATTCTGAGCTTAGAGAAAAAATAAATAAAAAAAAGAAAAGTCTTGAGATTGTTTCCGGTATTAATTTTCCATGTTATCTGCGTTTGTGTGCTTCCTTCTTAACTTTCTTATTTTCATTTTATTTTCCTTAGAAGAATATTTACGACATAGCAGTGATCTGATGATTTTCACCATTTCCAATTGCCGCAACATGATCAGGCTTTTCACCTCGTGCATAACGTTCCCACATTTTCTTATATAACATTTCCATTCCCAATGCATACATTTTACAATCAAACAGTGGACTTTCAGAACGTGCCTTCCATACTTTTGCGCGTATTGCCTTCAAACTGAAAAAAGAAAATAAAATATATAATAAATTAAATATAATTAATAATTAAAATACTCTCAATATAAATAAACATACAAATAAATAAATAAATAAATAAATAAATAAATCAACTCACTATTCTTTATCTGTCCCCAATCTCACAGCAATATCCTGATACTCTTGTCTCGTTCGTGCAACCAATTCCGGACAACCTAAAGTATTTAATTGACTTGCAGCAACTCTTGATGCCAAAGTTTCACCCGGTAATGTAACAACCGGTGTACCAGTCCACAATACATCCATACTTGTTGTATGTCCATTACACAATGGCGTATCCAAACAAACATCAGCCAATTGACCGCGTCGTACGTGTTCCTCTTTAGCCGCAACATTACTAAACAAAATTCGTCCTGGTGATAATCCAAGCTGCTGTGCAGTAGCTTGTAAATTTGGTTCACCAACAGCGGGGAAACGTAACAGCCATAAAACTGCATTGGGCACGTGTTTTAATATGTATGCCCACATATGAAGTGTTAATGGATCAATTTTATATAATTGATTAAAGTTACAATAAACAACTGCGTCTTCTGGTAAACCATATTGTTGTCTTGTTGTTATAACGATATTTTGTGGTACTTCTTCGCCAGTTGCTGTTTTTGTATTTACTGGCGTTGGTGCCATACCATTTTGTACAACAACACCATTTACTGACATTTGACATTGTCCCGATGCAATCATTGTTTCTATTGGTGTTGTTGTTGGTAATTCTGCAACTTTTAACGATATTTCAACTGGTTTATTTTTTGAATCAGCCACAACTATTTCACGTATCTCTTTTACCATTGTATTTTCAATCATTGGCGATAAATCAGTAGCATTTATAACTGCAACATTATCAGCAACTTTTCCTTTTATATTCAATTTATCAGCGAGAACTAATCGCTCTTTTAAATGTGGAAACATTTGTTTATGATCACCAATGAAATATGTGTGCGGCATATAAGCGAGCTTTTCACTGTATTGACTTGCAAGTTCTAATGGTGATGTTACTTCATCAGTAATTAAATAATCCATAAAACTTGCGCCTGATGTTCCTGGATAACCTAACCACATTACTTGAATTGGCGCCGGTCTTAATGCAAATATTTCATTTCTTGCTCCTTTTGTATAACCATTCATATTTACTAAAATATGAATCCCATCGGTATTAATACGATCTGCTGCTTTGCCATTGCATGGTATTTGTGACAGATCAATAAAGTGTTCAGCTTCACGTGCAATTTTCGAACGGAAATTAGTTCCATCATCGGTGCTCAATGCATAACAAAATATTTCAACGTTTTGTTTGTCATGAAGTCCCGGAATTGATTGCATCAAATGACTTGTTGGATGATTTCCGAAATCTGATGAGACATAGCCAATTTTTAGTCGTATCCCAGCTTCACGTGGATATTTGTAGGGTGGTTTGTGCAACACATGTATCTAAACGTAAAAGAAAATTCATTTTCATTATTATTTTTTTTTCTTCATATCAGTAATTATTTTATTCGATAACAAATAGTAATTGAATTCTACACTCTTTATATTATAGGATAGATATTTAATAAATCAGTAATGATTAATATAATCATATTAATCATTTCTTAATATGAAAAAAAAAATTATATTTTTAGAATAAAAATTACCTTTTCAATGCAAAGATTAGCATGACGAGCGGCAATTGCTTTTCTAAATTCATGTGACAATGGATAAAGCATTGAATGATGTGGATGCACACTTGGTAAACGATTTTTATCAAGTTGTTCAGCAACAATAGAAACCAATTTTTTCATTCTTGCTTCATAATCCGTCCAATCACAAGCGATTTGCAAACAATGCGCTAAATTACAATACGCATCGGGAAAATCAGGCTTAAGTTTTAATGCCGTTCTGTATGACTGAATTGCCTCAGGAATATTGCCAGAATCTTTATGAATTGATGCTAAATTTGAATGTGCATCGGCAAACGCTGGATTTATCTGTATTGCTCTTGTATAACATTGCAATGCACCTTGAATATCTTGCATTTCTTTTAATGTATTACCCATATTCGAATAGGCATCAGCAAACGTTGGCTGAATACGTATTGCATCTTTGTAATGCATTAGAGCTTCATTTAATTTTCCTTGTTGTTGGAGAACGGACGCAAGATTGCTGTGTGCTGCCGCAAATTCGGGAAAAACTTCAAGTGCTTTTAAATAAAGACGTGTTGCTTCCTCAATGTAACCTTGTTCACGTTTTATGTTGGCCTAAAATTATTCAATTGGTTTTATTAATTATTTCAATACTTTATTTGCAATTAGATATTATTTATTATATTTACCAAATTGTTGAGGGAATCTGCGTGGGTGGGACATAGTCGTAGAGCAGTATTGTAACACTCTTCTGCTTCCACCACTTGGCCCTTTTCCTTGAGAGCATTTGCGAGATTGCAGTATGCATCTGGGAAATTTGGTTGGAGCTCAATTGCTCGACGATACGTGTCAATTGCCAAATCAATGAGCCTGTTATATTAATTTGTAAAGAAAAAAGAAACAAATTATACATATAAAAATGTTGAATCATTAAAATTTTAATAAAATATTTGATAATTATAAATTTTATTTTTTACCCTTGCTCGTAGTAAACGCACGCCAAATTTCCGTGCACCACGGCATTGTTAGGACTGAGATTGAGTGCTCTTAAATATGCAGCGACAGCTCTGCAAAAGAGAAAACAAAACCGTAAACAATTTTTATTTGTTAATAATTCATACAACTTTTTTTTTTTACTCAACCACTGAAACATAAAGTTGCTGTGATTGAGGGTGGAGATAAATAAATATGAAAAGCAAAGTTTCACACTTGTGTTCTATTTATTTTTTTTTATTTCCCCCATCAATCATGCCTTTTATCATAGTAATATAATAGAATTCCCACATTTGTTATGCACACGCATGCACAAGTCAAACACAGATTATGCAGTAACAAAAACAGAAGTAAAAAATTCAAATGGTAATTTTTTTTAATATTTCCTGATAATAATTTATAAATTAATATAAATATATGAATGCATATTTTTTTTCAACACTTATATTACTCTTTTATTCCCCATACGATGAAAAGAAAAAATATATTTCTACATTAACGATCTCAAGTCTGAAATATTATATGAAACTTTTTTTTTCCCTCATCACATTTCTCGCGAGTGAAACTTTGCTCTTTCATTTCTATAAGAAGATTACTGGAGGGATAAATATAAAGCTTGCTGGCCATGATTTTTTTTTCTGCTTCAAGGTACGTTTATTCTAAATATAGATCCCAACGAAAAAAAAAAAGAAGGAAAATAGAGAAAAAAAAGTATCACAGTTAGTAATAAAAATGAAGAACACTTGTTTTGAAGAACCTTTTGATCCACGATTTTATCCATGCAATGCATCCAGTGGGCACGGGGCTTGAAACAGAGTGTTCAAGTTGAAGACGTATGGAGGGTGCTACTGAACTCGAGGGTGAAATCACCGTATAGACAATAACGCATTGGTACTCCATACCTCATCCATCTCTATCAATTTACCATCGCACAATTGCCAATTTACGTCTCAATCTTTTTTTTTTTACTTTTCTCACTTACTAAATTCCCTTTTCTAACATTACCTCTCTTGGTTATTTTATTTTATCATCAAACTAACACGTGTATATACTTCGTTTCCTATTATACAAAAATAACAGTCGTTGAGGGATGAATAGTTCCGCAGGCCAATATTAATCTTCGACTATTACAACCCTGTTTTTATGCCTCTGTGAATACTAAATTGTGCATCATCAAGCGATCAGTCTTTATTTATTTTTATTCATTTATACATATTGTTTTTTTCTTTTACAATTTTATCTATTTGGTTTACTTGTAGTGTAAGAAGTATAATTCTTATTATGTTGTTTATTTCATTTAATTTACTCTTTTTAGTTGGCAGCAAAAATTTTATATATTTTTTGTTTGTTTATTCATTCGCTTGAATTGACGACTCTTTTTTTTTTCTTGTTTATATTTTATGTTAGTTTTATATAGAGAATGAGGGATTGTTCTAAGATGTAAATCGATATTTACTCTACACTTGTTTGCCTTTGATGTACAGCAAACAAATCAAACACACACACTCTTCACTGTACTTTCATCTGAATTTTTTTCTGTTCCTACTTTCTTTTTATTTATTTATATACTGATTATTTATTCATCTTCATTTTATATTCTTCCCATAAAATTCTTCGCAGTCTCTTCTCAATGTTGATAACAGTTACACAACCGTCATTGGTATTCTTTCATTTGAGCAGTATAAAGCGCTTTTGTACGTGTCCCTTCTCAATTCTTGTTCATGACTTTAGGCATGTTGAATAAATCTGAAGAATTTACTGAAAGGTGCACACACAGATGTACACATAAAGAGAATGCAATAGAGAATCAAACTGAATATTTGATGTCGACAAACGACTAGAAATAAATTTTCCCCAGAAATTCATGAAAAAAAAAATAACAGAACTAAATTGTGTTCAGAGATGAAAATAAAATGGCAATATATGACGTTTAACGAAAGTTAATTGAATGCAGATAAAAGTTTTTAATTTAGAGAAAAGGAAAATGTGAATATAAATTTGTTAGAATTAAAAAAAAAAAAAAAAAAGTAATATATATGTGAAAGAACAAACGCAAAAATTGAGAATAAAATCCAATTTACTTGGATTCTTCAATAGCCTCTGTTATATATTTGCATTCATATATACATATTCTCTCTTAATTATTCAAAACTCTATGTATAATTTGAATTATTCACGGCGTTGTCCATCACAGTGGAAAACATTGCTCACGCAAATTACCCCAGAATAGCTCGCACACGCATTTGAAATTTAATATAAAAAACAGAAATTAAATTCAATCAATTGAAAAATATTATCTCAATAAAAATAAAAAAATTTCTCTTTTTAAATTATCACAAATACATTCAGAATACCCAGAGATTCAAAGTCTTTATCAAATAATTTCAACAAGATTTTACATAGACAATTGGACAGAAGAGACTTAATAAATAAAATTATTAAATATCGAAAATTTATTTATAAAAAAAAAAAAATATTCTTTTATATTAATATTAAGATTATAAATAGATATATAATATAATAGTATTAATAAAGTTAATTATTATTGTAGATTCAAAGGGAATAATAAAAGTGATTGAATTAGAAATATATATATTAATTAAAAGTAGAAAGAAAAATTTAATGAGAGAAATAGAAAGAAGGAAAGATCGATGTGTGGCCCGGGCCGTAAGGCAGAAAATTGAAACGACGTGTTCCAGGGACTACGACTAAACTACTGGTACTATTGGCCCGTCGAGGGCGGCAGTGTGGCGGGTTGGATTGTCGACTATCTCTCACCGCGCCACAACCGGCGTCGGCGTCGACGCCACAAGCGCAACGCGCGAGCTTGCGACACCAGTACAGAATGTCCATGCATCTATATGTATATACATATTATGTTTGCTAAAATATATCTGCATGTATATGTGTGTATAAAGTGAAGGGAATGAAATAAGAAGGGAATAGGTTGCTAGGTTGATTCACATATGTGTGTTCTTCTATCCATCCTTTACTGATCCTCCCACTCGTTTTCTTATTCCTCACTTTAGCTATTTTCATCTTTTATTACGAGGGGAAAAAAAAATTGTCACAATGTGATAAAACATCATTCGTACATTGCACTGCGTCTGGCGCCATAGAGAATTTTTCAGTCAATTTTATTACGTATGAAATTGTAATGTAAATAAATTTTCATTTATTTTTATATTGACTATGATAAAATGTTATTTTATAAAAATTTACTGAAACTATTTGTCATTTTATAGTATTATTAATATCATTATACTTTATTGTTGCATTTAATTTGAATAATTTTATTGGTATGAAATTTATTGTTATCAAAATTTTACAAATTATATTAATATTATTATACTTTATTGTTGCATTTAATTTGAATATTTTTATTAGTTATGAAATTCATTGTGGTTAAAATTCTATAAATTTTAATGGTAGCAATATATGCAGATGATATGTATCTGGAGTATTTTATCATTTGGAGATGATTTAATATTAAATGTATATATGATTTTGAAAGTTTGAGGATTTATCGATCGGCCAAGGGCCTCAAGGAGACAAGGATACTCCCGCCCATTCACTACTGTAGTTGCGTATATAGTTGGCTCATGCGCGCTTTTATCTTCACATGAGGTAAATTTTTTTTTCTACACAAAATAATAAAAAAAAAAAATGCGTTTGATAATTTAGTTTACTATTTTTTTATGTCTTGTTTTATTTTGTTTGAAAATCTTCAAAGTAGCATTTTTCTTAATTCGCTTGACTGCTTTGTGCTTTTCTCAATGATAGTCTATTTTATTTATTTATTTATTTATTTTATTCTTTGGCTTGAATCCGGGCTACACTTCCATTCATATTAAGTATATTTATTCTGTCACTGCGATTGACATGTACGTATTTTTTTTCTCGCTCGTTTGGCGCTGAATATTGAATGGATACAGCCATTATATATCGTACCACATATGAATGTGACATCAATCGATAAATACATCTTAATATTAAATGCGCAATCCTCGTATAAATATGAAAAAAAAAAAAAAAGACTTTTCTTTGAAATTAAATTATAAATTAAATTAAATTGTGATTTTTCACGATAGATTTTATCATATTGAAGTAATTATAATTATAAAGGAAGAGTGTATAATTGGAGAAGAGCTGGAATATTAATTCTCATTGTTCTGAGATGGAGCATTAAAATTTCTCTTTCTAGTAAAATTGTATAAGTAAAGTTCAACTTTACATGAAAACTAAATAAAAATGGAATTAAAATATAAAGAGAAATATCACAGACTTTTATTCAACATTGTGAAATGATTTTACATTTTAATAAAGAGGCAAAAAAAATTGACAGATGAGAAAAAAAAAATGAATTCGTATTTTTATTTGACAGAGTATTTCTTGCGAATGACGATTAAAATGATGAAGAAAGTAAAGATACTCATTGGAAGTAAAAAAAATTCAAGTCTTGTGGAATTTTTTGCCTCTTTGTGTGAAAACTCCTCAGGGAAAATGAAGGAAATTGTATAATGCAGAAGTTTTTTTTCCTCTATTTTCTTCCAACGTGGTTTCTCCGTAATGGATCTGCGTTTTTACTATAGTCACAAATTTTTTTTTTTTTTTTTCGTTTGTGTGAAACTTTCAGTGTTAATTATCGCGATAATTTAATTTAATTTATTGTAACCTTGAGATTGACGTGATGATAAATAATTGAACAGAAAAATGTAAATGAAAATGTTAAAGTATTTGAAAATTTATAGAGTTTAGTGAATATACATCAAGAAATATTTTAGGTTAGAATGACAAAGTGTTGAATGTAAACTGAAGAGTATAAGAGAATTTAAAAGTGAGGAATAAATTTAGCTGTGGGTAAAATATTCTTTTATGACAGTGTAGAAAATAATGTAAAATACATTGAAGTAAAGTAGAACAGTAGAATGAATAATAGTTAATGCCTAAAAAATTATTCCATCGTTCCATAACATTATTTTATCTTGTAATTTATATAATCTTTCCTCTCAATAAATTCAATCGATATCTATTAATTTAATGAAATCACCAGCTTGATAAGATGGCATAGAGTAATAAAAAAATAGGACGTAATAATCATGATAGTAAATCAAAATGGAAATAGATAATATAAATTAATTGAATCGCAACTTTAATAAATTATTATGATGAATTTGAAATAAATTCTCACAAATGAACACTGAGAGCTTAACTAATAAATCCTCTTTACTCCTATCAATTCTCCCTGTATATTTTTGAGCTCTACTACCAGAAATAAAAAATTTTATTCAGAGTATTTATTATATCAGTATAAATCGGATTATTTTTTATTATAATTTTATTATATTTCCAAGATTTTTTAAATATAGAATAAAAAATTTTCATCTTTTTTTTTTTTATTGTTTGACTCATGACTATCAACAACATGAATAAATTACTCGTTGCAGAAATAACTTAGAGTCATTATTTATTTTCATTTTGCACAGACTTTAAGACTGTTCGTTAATTTCAATTATTCAACGACAGCCGATCAAACTGTGCATAATTTTTTTTTTTTGTGTGTCGAACCTCGGGATTCGAACCATGAACCTTTAGATTTGTATTCCGGCGTGTTACCAACAAGATAAAGACACTTAGTGTACTGAGTATATGTAAATAGATTCTATTTTATTTCATCTTTCCATCCAAAAGTCAATTGAATATTCATCGATCGTAAAATGCTTTTTATAAAGTTATATAATTTTAATAAATATTAATGAAATAATTATTGGACAAATTTCCATTTTATATTGAAATATATATTTATATTTAATCACACTACTCGAAATAAATTCAATATAAACATATTTTTATTTATTGATTTATAACTATTAAAATATTTATAATGTTTAATTATATTTCCAATTTTTAATATTTATAAATTATAATTTTTTTTCGTCTCTTTTATTTAATATAACACAAGTTATTTTTCTACTATTTTCTTATTTTTTTTTTTCTTTTTGGTTGTTAGTGAATACTGACGTATAAGTAAAAAAAGAAAAAAATAAACCAAACTTTGTTTCTTTTCATATGCAATCAAAATATTTTTCTCGCAAGTCGACCGAAACTCGAGTATTTGTTAGAATGGCGAAATGAAAGAGAGAAAAAAAATATCCAGGACGAATTTCACTCTGAATTACGCGACCTTGCACGTATATTTTATAGTTTTCACAAAATTCTATTTGCTTCCTCTGTGCTACTCAACGGAAATTCGTTTGTTGAAAATAGAAATAAAAAAAAAATAACAATAAAAATAGACACGAAAACAAAAGTTACTTGGCATAATAAATATATATAAATAAAAAAAAAATAAATAAATGAAACGAAACACAATGTATAAACAAATGTGCACAAGATAAAAAGACAGATAAAAAGAATAAGAAAAAAAAATAGACACGATTTGTAGATAGTTAAGATAATACTAGAGTTTACTTTCTTTTCATCTTTATAATCCTTTATAACCTCGCACATAAAGTTATGTACTTATCCTTTTTGTACTACTACATATGAAAAAACTTTTGTCTATAAATTCTTTCAAGTTTAAAAAAACATTTTTTTCTTTTTATCAACTCTCGTTTATTTTCCAATTTATTTTTGTCTATCTAAAATTTATATCTAACGACGCTTAAACAAATTTAATCCTCTGTAATAATTACACGATGGATTTAAGCGTGGAATATAGATACCACTTAGATTAAGTTACTCCGATAGTTAATTCACTGAACGTTACTATAATTTATTCACATTCATGATAACGACCGGAAATGATAAAACTTGATGATCATCATGATGATGATAATGTCGCTCGATACGAATATAAAACGTGGCTTGAAAAGCAATATCATGTTTCCTTTATGCCAAACACCCATGTCTGTTTGTTCATCAAAATTTGGATACATCGTATGAACAAAGTTACGATAAGAAAACTTATTATCGTATTTAAAGACAAATGGAAGTTGTTAAAAATTAAATTGAACTTTTTATCAAATTTAATTTTAAATTATAAAGATGTGGCATTTACTTATTTTCTGCCCCTATTGACAAGAAGAATAATTAGTAACAAAGAAGAAATAAAAATATAATTAAATCAATAAAGAGGATATTTAATTACAGAAAAAAAAAATTTTTAAAATACGAAAAAAATTATTGGGGTAAAACTAAAAAATAAACGTGTCCGGGAGTTGTAATATAAATCAATAAAAGGGCTCGAGGACTCTCCCTTGAGACTATGAAAAAACGAAACGACAAGTGACGCAATCAAATAAATAACTTAAAATAAATAAATATATATAAAATATTTGTTGGACTATAATTTTCCTGACTAGAGAAAAATATGAAATCAACGTATAAATAATCATTTGCACATCATGAATTATTAATTTATGACAATTCGATATGTCATGATAAAATAATACACAAATAAAATTATGACTTTAAATAATAATTGAAAAATAATTAAAACTCACCGATCAAATATTCTTGCTTCTTTGAGCACATTGCCAAGATTGATGTAAGCATCGAGAAAATTGGGATCAAGTGCAACTGCCTTCTCAAAATGATGAATAGCCAACCATATTTCACCTTGTGCATTGAACACACAACCAAGATTGCTCCAGGCAACAGCAAAATCTGGACGAGTCTCAATGGCCTTCAGGTAACATGCCTAGAGTCAAATTATATAGGAAATAATGTTAAAAATAAATTAATTATGTTCGCAAATTTGTACTATAAACGCGCGCCGCGCAATTTTTTTTTTTATTTTTTCATGCCCGTCCTCTCTTTGTCAACCATATTGCTCGCGCCGCAGCTATTGCAACGTGCTCTCTCGCTCTCATAATTTTTTTTATATTATATATGTATGCATGTATAATTATACACACATGAATATATTATATAAAATAAAATATTTTTTCGCTCTCTGTATTTTATATAATTTTTCCTAACATTACCCTAGACACGTGATCAACGCACATATATAAATAGAGGGAGAA
This sequence comes from Microctonus aethiopoides, assembly GCA_030347275.1. Classification (NCBI taxonomy): domain Eukaryota; kingdom Metazoa; phylum Arthropoda; class Insecta; order Hymenoptera; family Braconidae; genus Microctonus; species Microctonus aethiopoides. The sequence goes on along the minus strand of JAQQBS010000001.1, from coordinate 23,289,944 downwards.
AGAACGCAGCAACGTAGCATAATTAATTATTGATTAAAAAAAAAAAATGTTCCATTGATATGAAAGTAAAATTTTTAAATAAATTAAGATGAGTAAATAAAAACACAATAAAATTATTTTTGTTGATTATAGAGAAGAAGGAGCAGTTTCGTTGGTGTGATTGGGTTGTTCCAACGTTCTCTCTTCCTGTATTCCACAGCCACTAACGAGAAAACACGTACGCAATGTTTAAAGAAGCCAGGTAGAAGTAGAAGTTTCATGTGTATGTCCTCCTATAGATAAACATTGTTTTCCCATTTTTATGTATTTGAATAGTTATTTTTATATTGAAGAAAAAAAAATATTGACAATTAAGCGACGATGAAAAAGAGAATTATAATTAATAAATTGATTTTTATTATAATTAATTAATTGTCCCAGCCTGCCCAAAGTATTTCTAATTTGCAGAGAAATATTTGGGAATTTTCTGATAGTTTTATTAATTTATTTTATCTTTCTTCATTTAGAAAGTAGAAAGAGATTTTTTTTTTTTTCTAGATTTGTTTTTATTTTTTATAATTTATTGTCGCCGAATGGTTGGATAGATATTTTTTTTTCATTTTCTATTCATTTTGATGCTATTTATTAATTTATTTTTTGTATTTTAATTTTAATAGCATCAATTTTTTTTTTTTACATAAAAATAATTACTCCATTTATCTGTTTTTTTATTTTGACAACTATATATCCTCAATCAATTGTTTGCAATATCAGATATTATGTTTTTTAATTTGAAAATTTAATATATTTCATTGTGTAATGGAGAAAAAAAAATATATTTTTTTTTTCCCACGTATTCAAACAATTTGGTGAGCTACAATACAGTACACAAAACACTTCATACAGGATTTATTTTGAGTTTGATTTGTCAGGAATTACAAAAGGAATTGAAGACGCGCGCGCGGAAATGTTACAAGCAATAATTTTATTTTTTATACTGGCAATTCTCCGAAATGCGTCCGGTGGAATTGACAGTACAACAATAAATTTCATTCATTTGTTCAAAATCCCCCAGTGAAAAAATAAAAATTAATAATTTATATTTATCATAAACACAAAGAAACAAATAATTAATTTGTGCTCCCCCCATTCATCATCTCAACACGAATAATAAACATAAAATTTGAAAATAAAATCAACCGTTTGATTTTAATTTAATACTTATTTTAATTCACTTGTAAAATTTCCAAAAATGTGCAAAAAAAAAAATACAAAAGAAAAAAATTTGATTTCGCGCATAGCGAGAGGCGGGCTTGCACCTTAACACTGTAATAATTTCCGTACCTATAAAAAATAAATAAAATAGAGGGGAATTTTTTTTGTTTTTGGGAATGGCCGATCTCAAGGCAGGTGCTCAGGAAACCAGATAAAGTTTTCACCATAACGAAGTGGAGGTAAAAAGATATTAATTATTTATTTCTCTTTTTGAATCTCACTAAAACATTACTCGTTCACCTTATCACTAATCAATTATCATAAAAAATAAATAAATAAATAAATAAATAAAAAATACTCCAAAGTAACTCTGTTATGTAATTTGCATCGAATTAATATTCAATAAATTTTTCCAGAATTGAATTAAAATAAAATTAAAAAATGGATACTACTTCTTGAGGTTATTTACACTATTTATAAGTTAACAGTTCGCATAAAGATTATATTATTCAATCGAATTATTATATTCACTGATAAATATATTTAATTAATTAGAATTTTTCTTTTTTTATCAATTGGGAAACGTTGAGAAGATATTTATAGAGGAATGGACTGAGGAATGGGACAAAGACCGGCCTTGGGAACTACATTACCTTCAATAAATACCCATTCAGTAGGTTGACAGTAGGTATGGGTCGCAAGCTCTCATTACTAAATACATAGATTTGAGAGACACAGTGTGTGTTTGTATGTTACTGAATTGAACCACATTCAGATTTCACCCTTTGACGAAGTAACCAGTGGATACCGACCAATTGTATAGCTCCAAGTTCCTCTCTCCTAAAGTTGATCATTCCATCCATAACAATAAGACAGCTGCGTTAATTGTCTCTCCCAAATAATCTATGTCTCCCCAATCGCTCATTTTTTTCTATTTATTTCTTTGTATCTCTTATTAATTTCTCTTATTTCCTCTTTTTTTTTTTTTAAATCTCTTCTTTCGTTCTCTTTCACATTTATTTATTTATTGTAGAAATTTTATTATTTCGTTTCTAAATTATATTCCATTGATTAAGAAAAAATATTTATATTTGTTAACAATGCACAATTAAATTTCAAATCGGATTATTGACCAAATAAAAAAACAAATTGAATATAATTTTAATTATTTTTAAATTTACAAAATAGATAACTTTGGAGTGATTTTGAAAATATATCATTTTTATAGTTTTCCCTAATTGCTTTGGTGGTAATGGAATTGTCGCGGCTTGACGAATTTTTTTTTTTCTTTTTAGTTTAATTTTTCTTTCAGTTTTCTTTCTCTTATTCTTGGTCGATAAAAATCAGAAAATGAATTATACATGTGTTTATACATTTTTATATGGCTGATCAGAGTTCTCAGGAATCATAAATAAGATAGCAGAAAATTACCTATCATTTGTTGCTTTACTTAAATTCTATAATAAAAAAAAAATAAAATAAAATAAAATAAAACGCTTTCACAGATTGAAAAATTATTGAGCGATATAATTTTTTTGTATAAAGTTAATTGAGATATTTCGCTTTTTATCTTTGCTTCAGTATGATAATAATCATAAAATAATTCGCGATAATTAAATCATTCTGTGAATGCGCTTGGGAATATTCGCTTGCGCCGCGCTGCAGCAGAATACTTGACCAATTATTTCTCTGCATTGTATTTTTAACGTATTCAAAACTTTTATTCATGAATAATAATTTATTAAATTTGTGGCAGAATTATATCGATTTCACCAAAATATAGCACAAAAAAACAATATATATGCGTATGCAAACATATATTATCATTTGTGAATTTAAAAAACTACCAAA
>JAQQBS010000001.1:23271889-23286021 GCA_030347275.1 Microctonus aethiopoides | reverse complement strand
AAAAAAAAAAAAAAAGAACGGTATCAATGCTGAAAATGAGAGAGATAAAATTATTTAAATATCCATTGTTGTTCCAAATTATAATGAACAAAAAAATTTTTGATGGCAGATATTAATAATTATAATAATGAAAAATATATCGCACGCGCGCAATCGCCGCCAGCAAAATTCGCAAATTGGCCACAAAAATGAAAGGCAACTTTCTGTATTGAGCAATCAAAATTGTAAACAAATAAATAAATAAATAAATAAATAAATAATAATAATCGCTCGACGCATTCCTCAGAACTTTGTTTAGCAAACATCTCGTGTATGTACATTATCAATCAATTAATACTCTTGAATATAAAAAATAATTCTCTAAATTTAATCAAACATTTATAATTAATTTTAATAAACACACAATAAATATATTAATCAAATGCACAAAAACATTATATCTTTCGATAATAAAATTCAAACAAGAGTACTAATTTCATAGAAATGTTCACATACGTGTGAATATAATTGTTGTTTTTATTTCTAAATAATTATTTATTGCCAACTTACCTTGGCTTCGTCGAGTCTGGCTAGTGCTTTCAAAAGATTACCAAGATCGCTACGAACACAGTACAAATCCTAAAATAAATATAAAATAATCAATTAGAAAATCAAATTGAATTAATTTATCAATCATAAATAAAATATTGATTTTTGAATTTAAAAAAAAAAAAATAATTATACAATAAACAAATACTCACTGGATTATATTGCAGAGCAGTAACATAAGCTTGAACAGCTTGCTCCATGTCACCAGCTGCCACTAACGCAGCAGCCAAATTAATATAACCATCAATAAAATCAGGCTTTAGCCTAACTGCATGTCTATAATTTTCTAAAGCTTCTTGAAGCTGTCCCTTCTCTTTGAAAACATTTCCCAAATTGCTATAAGCCTCTGCTAAAAGAGGATTTTGCTTTATTGCAAGCGTACTATAATGTGCGGATCTGAAAATAATTTAATCATTCATTTGTAAATATATTTATAAAATATTAAAGTATTTTTTATCTTCAATTAGTTGAATATATTATTTATTTTTTTTCTTACTTCTCGAGTCGACGACATTGAAAATGAATTGATGATAGTAATAGCAAAACGCCAGTATTATTCGTCTCTTGTCGCCACAATTGCATACAATGTCTCTCTGCATTTTCATAATCTCCTGCTTGATATTCTCTGTGTGCTAATTCCAACAGCCCTGAAATAATGTAAATTCAAACATTTAATAAAATATTTTAAAAAACACATTTTTCATTTTTATTTATTTAAATTACGAACAATATAAATCAACGGCTAATGTTAAATTCTGTTGTCCATTAGAATCTTCTTCATCTTTAGAATCTTGAGCAAGAATCAAAATATTTTGTCCCCCACGCCAATCATTTGTATTATTATCATCAAAATTGCTATCACTTTTTATATTACCAATATTCACAGTTTCATTTATCGCAGAAATATTTTCCAATGGTTTATTCATTATTATTTAATATCGATGACAAAATACAAAGTGAAATAGTATAAAAAATATTCAACACTGCTAACTCAAATAATTTTTATCACAAATACAAAAACCAATGTCAGATATTTTATTTTATTTTTACGATAATATATTTAATGTCGCTCCGAAATTGCTTTTGAGTCACAACTAAATGTTGTATAGTCTTTTGGTGACCCTCTAAAAACCGAGGCGGCAAGGTAAATGCGCGATTGAAAATGATAGAAGAGAGGGGAGACGAATATCAGGGATGTAACATTAAATCTAAATACCATCAAGTCTAAATAAAACTCTATTATTTTCTAAAGAATTAATCAGAATAATTATTTTATATAAAACCAAATTTTTATCCATCAAAATTCCTTTAGAAGAATTTAATTCTCATTCAAATAAATTTACTATCCTACGTTTTATTTATTTATGTTCCCCAATTTATATGAAAATTACCAAATGTTTAGGTGTTTGAAATAGAGCAAGAATAATCAATTGATGTAAAATAGAAAATGCAAAGAAATAAAATTAAATATACACTCCTGGGCAAAGGGTATTGAAAAAGAAGGGCGTCATGGATATTACTTGGCAGTTGGCCTGGAAGGCAGATGGAATTGGTGGCCAGTGGAATATTCCACTGCTTTTCAAAGACGACAGAGAGAGATGAATAGTGGAGGGGAACAAGGAAATAATGGGGCGAGAATGGAAGGGACAATAGTGGAAGAGAAGAGACAGAAAATTGCTCCAACAATCATGGGAAAAAATATATCCAAATTTATATGAACAAAGAAAATAAAAGACTCAATGTCCTTTACTGTATCCAAAAAATTATTCAATTATATACAACCTGCATATAATATATATAATATGAAAATATAATCGAAAATAAACATATGTATTACGCATGAATGATGCAAAATAAAATGTAAATATTTCTTTAGTTTACGAAATAATTTTTATCAGTTTAAAATTTGTTGCGTAAATATCATTGGAAACTTATTGAACTTGGTTGTAAATAAGTTTATCATTATTTTTCTTTTTTATTATTTTATTACTTCAATGTTGAGTCTAAGCTTTAGATATATCAGAAACAAAAGAGTTTATTTGATGAATAAATAAAATATGATCCTCATGAAAACTTTTCAAAGTTTCATCTAAGTAAAAAATCAAGTGGATTCAACAATGAATTTTTATAGAAATAAAATAATCCAATTCGTCGTTGCGTATCTTAACCTTATTATTTGCATGAGAAAGCGAACATCGGCCATACTTGATGCTGGCCAAAAAAAAAAAAAAAAAAACCTGGGATCAATACACCAGCACGTGGTTCTTCATTCTCAACATATCCATACGCATTCATATATTCATACAAATATAATTCAAATTGTATGCCCATGTATATATACACCACCTATCCACCTATATCCATGAAATAAAAATAGAAATGAATCGATGAAACAAGCAAGTGGGATAAAAAAATGTCATTCGAAAAATATTTCTCGAAAATAAAATAACTAGAAACTTCTACTAATTTTCTTCTTTTATAAAATCTTCTTGGAGCAATTCTCAATTCAATCCAACATAATTTATCATAAAATATTAATAATAAAAAATATAAAATTGATTTAAATGAAACAATTAAATAGAAAAAATTATTCTCACCAACTGTTGACAGTTGTTGAATTTCATTCATCTTGAGTATGACGCTTGCACCTGCTATTTGCTGGTGTCCCTGCTGAGGTTGTTGAGGTGCTTGCATCTTCTTTCCACGTACTCTAAATTGACTGTATCAAATATCACAAATTAAAATCACATCAACATGTTAAATTATATATATAAATATATATATAAAAATAACCAGCTAATTAATTCAATAATTATTTTTTATGATATACTACACGTGTAATATACAATGTAATAATAGTAATAAAAATATAAAAATAAATTTTACATAAATTTTTACTTACTATTTTCGTCTTTTATCACAAAATTTTCTTCAATGCTTTTTCGTTTGTTTCTTCACAATTTTTTTTTTATAATATAGTATGGAATATTTTTAGGTATATGTGTTATATGTATTGTAATTTATATGAAACAATATTGTATTTCACTCAATAATTAGCAATGTATATATGTATGTATATACCTGAGGTTTATTTTTGATAGTTTTTATTTATTAAATGTTTGTTAATGTTTCTGAAGATGCGTAATGAAAATTAATGCAAACTCATTTAAGAGATGTGTAGTGCATATAATTCTGCACACTGCTCTGCACCGCCATTTTTAATTAATTTACACAATCTCGAGATGTAAGTACTTCCGTTTCAGAGTAGTATGTGTATGTATATATGTATATGATATCATTGATCAATCCAAAATGTTACTTTGTTGTTGAATTAAGTATGGATGATATTCGTTATATTGTTTATAATTATTGTTATTTGTAATTATATATTTGAAATTTGTTTATATATATGTTTTTGGTGAATAGTAAATTATGTATTTTATATTATTTCGTGATTTTATATTAATAATGGTGAGAATTTGATCTTGGTTGTAATCCGCCATATTTTGGCGGTACATGAATGTATATTTGAAATCGGTAATTATTTTATTTTATATTAATAAATTTTGATTGATTTAACAATATTTAATAGTTGTGTATATTGAATTTTAAAGTTAAATTAACCTTGCTGATTAATTGTATTAGATGATTAATTTATATAATATTATTATTGATTGTTTTAATTAATTGCGAATTTATGAAAAAAAAAATACACAAACTATACTTTCTTTTTGTTAGTAGATTTTGACTATAGTAGTGGTGTGTAGTGCCATATGTAGTACGATGGTTGTTACCGGCATTTAGATTATACATGCAACAGATTATTTTTCAAAATTAATTTATAATTTTCAACAAATGACAGCAGTTTCATGAGAGTCATGAAAAATAATAAGGTAAATCTTTAATTTTAAAATTACTTTCCTTGTCAATTACATTTTGGCAAATACATAAATTTAATTAATTAATTAATTTATTTATTTATTTATTAAATGATTTATTTGTTTAATTATAATAGAACATGTAAAATTTTTATTTAGTTTCAGAAGTAAATGATGCTTGGACATCGTGACTTGTTAACTTTATCATTGATCATAATGAATGAAATATTAGAACCTACTGAGAGTCCTCAGCCATTGGATCGTGTTGATTATGGCTCAGAATGGGAGGATGCCATGAAAAAATTAACCATATCCTTTAACAATTCCATATATATTTTAATATAACGTATTGATTGATTGAATGAATGAATATATGAATTATAATATTATTCTTAACTTAAATTATTTATATTATACGTTAGTATGAATGATCCATTTGTTAATAAAGATGTAGCAAAGACAATTGTACAAAAATACTTGTGCTCATGTCCAAACGATCATCTTGAGGATAAAATATTCTCAATTGTATGTCCATTTTTGAAACAATCAATTTTCGATATCATCGAGGATGTCGAAAAGAAATTAGACGATCCAGAAGTTATGAAAAATCTTGAACCCACAACTTTTGATAGTCAATTCATTGATATAAAAAATTTCTTAGCCCGTTGGCTAGAAATTTTAAGGCACCTTCTGTCTTTTAGTAGTAAACCATCAATAATCAAAAGTGTACTGGAATATTTACCAAGTGTTGTAATTAAAATTTGCAGTCATTGTAAAGATAATCGAACAAAATATTTGAATCGTGCTCTGCCACTATTACTGCAGGATATTTATCGAGATGCTTGTTCAATTGTAAAAACTTACTGCGCTCTGGTTCCCAAATCATGCAAATTTGATTGTAAGTTGGAATCAGATGTGGATGCTTTAAAATTGGTAATTAAAAGTCTGGCTGATATGGCGCCACACACAGCCTATGGTATGAGCACAATGATACAAACATGGCGGACATTTAAACATGTAACATGTGTCGATTATTTAGACATTTTAACGAAAAAAGATTGTGTTGATTTGGTGAGAGGATATTTCAAATCAATTGGAAATGACATTATCAGATTATACAAACATATAATGGTACGTGAATATATAAATAGAATTATTATCAAATACTACAAGTTTTATGAATAATAAATTTGTTTACTTATGTGCATTTATTTATTTTTTTAATAGATGCGACCTCAAGGAGAGTTCATTAGTCGTGCTAAATGTTCAAATTTACTCATGGAAATTTATGTAGAACTTCACGAGTCCTATTGCACTGATCAGTGTCCTTATCCACTTGATGCTGAATTTGTTCATGATATGGTTCGTGTTCTTATTGAATTCATCGGGTAATTATTAACTATCTATTTTTATCTTATAGTCGAAATTATAATATATGTATTTTGTTTTATTTAATTATTTTTTTCATTAGGTATTATGAATTATGTCGCGCATGGAATTTCGATACAGGTAAAGCCTTCCATCGAGATCAAATTATAAGAACTTCTTGGCCGAAATTTTTGATAGATTATTACAAAAATTCAGAGCATTTTTTACCGGTTTGTACATGTGTATTTTTACAAGTTTAATATAAATTTCAATACAAAATTAATATTTAATTTTATTTATGTATATTTTAGGCATTCTACGCTGAATCGAAAGAAATCGCAAATATGAATAATCCAGATTATGCACTTGGATTTCATTATTGTCTATTACACTATAAAGTATTTAATATACAAGAATCATTTGATATGGCGTTAGAAAATATAAATCATAGTAAGTTATTGTTTCAGAATATAAAATAATAGTTCATATAATAATGTCTAATATTGTATTATTTTTTATTTGTTTGTTAATAGTACAAGTGGAAATAATGCAACAATTAATCCGAGTAGAAGGTTGGGGTACTGCAGAAGCGGGGCCATGGGATGCGCGTATTTATGAATATACCATGGTTATGTTATGTCGTTCCTCTGAATTTGTACAAAAATCGGATTCTTTTATCAAATATGAACGCATTCTTCTGAAACATTTGTTGAGCGAACAATTTTGGTCATCACTCCTTGCATATGACATTCTTATGTTTTGCTATGCGTACATAAATTTTATTTACTTATCAAACAACCATAATAAATATATAAATGATCTGTAAATATTTGATACCATTTTTTACTCATCAATTGCATTTTTTTTTTTCAGTTGTTCCAATAAAGATGTGGCACTTACGCACATTAAATACTTCATGATGGCATATGAAACATTACAAAAACGAAAAGACGATAGTCTTGCAGTGATGATGCTTCACAGAATGATAATTGATATCTATAAAATATTACCAAAGACTAAAGTTAAAGAGCTTCTTGAGACATGCAAAAGTCCTGTTAGTCTTCTGCTTATATTGAAATCAGGTAAAATAAAGTATAATTTACGTGAAGAGGTCATTACCACGTACAAGAAGTTGATGTTCTCTGAGCCGACTATTAATCTTCCTGAAGCAATAGAGAATTTACAACAACAACCATCTGTAAAAAATTGGACACGACTTGTAGGTTTACACATTTTTTTTTCTCTCCATAAATATCATTGAGAATAAAATATTTATAATAATTATGATTGTGCAGGTTGATATATTGACTGTAATGGGAATTGAGCAAGATGAAAAAAATGAACAGTGGACAGAACATCTTATTGAAATAACGTTTTCGATATTTCAAAGTTTGAAGGAACTTGAGAATAATAAATTCCAACGAATGATGTATGATTTAATACTAATACTTTTTGATTGTGCACGATTTCAAACAAAAAAAAGTAAAAAAAACGAAAAGATTCGGTTCAATTGGCCTTTATTTGCGGTATTGTTTTTATTTTATAAATTATTTTGGCTTTATATATATTTTTTTTCATCTAAAAAAAAATTTATTTCTAATAATATTAATTTATTTTTCTGATTAGACACTTGCTGAAGGATTGATTGAGTTGACGGATGTTCCAGAGAGCTTTCTCATAAAATTATGTCATTACTTGAGTGATAATGCAAATTGTTTAATTGGACCAAATGATGGTGAAAATTCCATTGTACCGAATCTATTCATCTATTTATTAGAAAACGATTCACAATTAGTTCACCAAGAAGCACTTGAATGTTTCGATCAAGTTGTCGAGAAATCTAATGAAGATATTGTAAAAGAAATCAGCAGTGCGATTGCTAAAAGGCCAAAACTTTGTGAAGCTGTGCCGGCATATTTGAAAAAAGAAGAATTCCCAAAACAACCAGATGATCATTCAATGCCAGAAGGATGGAGAAATTATTTAACAATTTCTTCTGTTTTCAATGAATTTTCTGTAATGCACAGATGTTATAAAGATGAAGTACGTGCTCGTGATGAAAAATTACCAAAACTTTGTGAAGAATTGCTTGAAGAACGAGTTATCAAACTCACAAATGAATTAATTAAATTAACTCGAGAAAATATTAATTCTATTCCAGATGCAGTTGAAAAATTAAAAAATGCTTGCCATTTATTTATCGAAAAATAAGTCGCTCATATATTACTATTTATGCTCACAATACAGTGGCTATAGTAGATTCCAAAATGATCGACACCAGAATATCAGATTGAATTCCTTTTTGCAGTGTTTTTATGTATCTTTTTTTTACCATTTATGTTTATGTTCGTCAGCTGTTCCTATAACCTCAAAAATTTAATCAATTTCATTTTAATGTAATTAATTTATATAAGTTACTAAATTATAATACATTGAGATAATTAGTAGATAAACTTTTTCTATCGTATTTTATAATAAAAGTAATTAAAATATATTCCTTTATTATTTGTACTTAATTTCATTATTGAACACATAACCTTTAATTATGAGTGGTGGATTGGCACCCAGTAAATCAACAGTATATATTTCAAATTTACCATTTTCCTTGACAAATAATGATATTCATCAACTTCTCGAGAGCCATGGCAAAATAGTAAAGTAAATAAAATTTTTTATAATATAAATTTCACATTAAAACAAATATAAATGTTTAAAAATTAACCTAACCAATAATGTGAATAATTAATTTGCAGGGTAACAGTTGTAAAAGATAGAATAAAGCGACGTAGTAAAGGTGTTGCATTTGTATTATTTCTGAAACAAGAGGAAGCAGTTAGTTGTGCAAAAGCTTTAAATGACACCGAGGTAAAAATTATAATATAAAAAAATACTTCTTTATTCATAAGAGTAAAATTAAAAATAATTATTATATATATTATTGTTCATTTTTCTTTATTTAGATTGGTGGACGAACGATAAAATGTTCAATAGCAGTAGACAATGGTCGCAGCACTGAATTTATCCGTAAAAGAGATTATCCTGATAAAACTCAGTGTTGGGAATGCGGGGAAAAAGGTCATTTGAGTTATCAATGCACTCACAATACTTTGGGTCCACGAGATCCTCCGCCGAAAAAAAATCGTGTAAGAAAAAAGAACAAAAATAACACAGATGATGCAGCAACAAGCTATTATGATAGTGATAGCGATGATGGTGTGAAAAATCCTCGGAAATCTGTCTCTAATATTGACAATCATCAGTTAGAAGAAGATGAAGATGATGAAGAAACTTTGAGTGCGGCGATAAAATATGAACAAGAGCAACACGAATTAGAAAAATATCGTTATCAAGTTGCAACGGGACAGTATGAAACTCCTGATTCACAACAACAAAAATCACATCCACAAAAAAGATTTAAGAAAAGTAATTATTTTAGTGATGAAGAAGAAATGAGTGATTAATATTTTTTACCTATTCGTGGTAAGTATTTTTATTTTTTTGATTATAATTCATATTTATAGTTTGAACAATTCAATATACTTTTTTCCAAGGTATAGAATTCGTGGACATTTGCAAGATTTTTCAAAGATAAATATGTTAAGGCACTGTATGTATAAAGCAAAAAAAAAATAGATATATAATATACATATAAAATCAGAAAATATTTATCGAATACTGTACTTGATATTGTTTCTTTTTGCTTATCATTGAATTAATTCTATTGAGATTTCATTATTTTGATAATCAATTGGACAATTGATTTTAATTGTATTTATTCTGTTTTAGAACAAATGTGTAGAACGAGTGAAAAAAACATTTATATTTGAAGCTTCGACTCAAACAGTTCACTCATTAAAAGATATTCATCGCGATTACTATCAAAATTAAACCACTTTTCACTTGTTGGTGTTGGCGCTAAATTTTCATCAAGCCCCCACATGAGATCAAAGTAATCAAAATTATTTTTCGTTTCATCTATGGGCATTGCTGGTTTGTCAAATATATATTTCGATTCAATTATTGCACATCCGTCCTCTGAAACAAAGTTATTAATTTATTTCTATTCTGTCAATCATATAGCTAAGAAAAAAAAAAATTATGATTTGAGAATAAATAACAGAATGATAAAATTTTTTGTGTAGTATACCTTCAAATTCATGGAGTTTCAATCCTTCTACAAAGGGAAGATATTCCATGAATAGAGGAAATGCGGTTTCCAACTCAACGGATCTGAGGATAGTTTCAGGCTCGCGTTTTGTTAAGTAACTGAGAAATCTTATTCCCATTTTTATTAAATCAAATTGCTTATTCCTCATACGTAACCAAAAACTATTGTCAATATGTCGCGGTTTTTCTTCCTTACTTTGTCTAATATTAAATTGTTGTTTCACTGAATTAATATTGATTTTCACACATTTATATAATAGAGTGAAGATAAATATCATTAACGTTGTGGAACAATCATATTTATTAGTTCTTTCAAATGGCCATGGAATAACTTCAGAGCGAAATCCTTCATCGGCAAATCCAATTAATGCGTGCGCTAAATTAATCGTTGATATTTCATCAAACCGAAAACTCTTCAATTGCTCGAAATATACATTAATCAAACACGCTCCATCATGAAAGGTTAATACATTTTTGATTCTCGAAAACGCCGACTCAGGTGTTTCTATGATCATTGATTCGATAAGTACTTTCGCTTGACTGAATGCAGCCATCATTTCTGTAATGGATATTAAACATCGTGGTAGTGGCCGTGCAAATATTAATTCTTTATATATTTTTGTGATGTAATTCAATCTATAGAAGAAAAAATTATTAAAACCCTCATTGAATTTTAATAAAAACGAATTTTTGCAATGAAAAAAAAAAAAAAAATAAAAAAAATATACACAAATATATATTAAATACACACCCTTTACTGTCAAATCCAACCTTATTTTGAACAGTTGTCAATATTTCTGTCATGCCACAAATAATGCCAGTAAATTGATGCGATCGTCTCTAAAATAAAAAACAAAATGATTTCCAAAAAACAAATTAAAAATTAAAGTAGACTCAAATAAAATAAAAAAATTATTTACCACATAATTAAGTGCCGTAACGATTTGCAATATTATTTCTAAAATTTCATATTTATGTTGCTTCGCCGTTGACCATTCACTGTATCGAATCATTTGTTTTGAATATCGTTTATAAGATTCATCATTTTTAATATTTAATTCGCATTTACCCGCAATATATTCACACAAATAATCCGATTCTTTGGCAATATAACATAAAATACCAAGTGTTCTTCTTGCTTCGATTCCACGCTCTTTATCGTGCCATTCTTTTGCATCACAAAGCGTTTGTTCATAATAAATTGGCATATCGTAAAAACTTGATAAATACAATTCATTCATGTTTCTAATATCGTCATTATTCAATACACTGGTAATTGTTCGAAGTACACTCATAATATTCAGGAGTAATTCTCTCATTGTTGCAACTATCTGAAATAAAAAAGAATAAAATTATTAATTTAATTCAATGCATTAAATTTATCGAATAAAATTTGATAATATAAATATTTATTACTTTATTAATTATCACAATTACTTCCAATGAATTCATTTCACTTTCAGTTTTATTCATAATACTAGCAATGTCACGTTGATAATATTCAACGTTCAATATTTTATTATCAACTATTGTCACTTTAGGCTTAACAAGATCAGAATTTTCAAATATTTGGAATGTTTCTTCATCTTCAAGAATTGGAACTATTCTTTTGCCACGTTTTTCTAAATTCTCAATATCAACAATACACTTTTCTGGTAATGACAATTCAAATATTGCCTTTGGTATTTTTTTAAATGGATAATAAATTATTATGGATTTTAATTCGAATAATTCATAATTTTTTTTTTCAGTTTGATTACTTTTGTCAGACATTCTTACTCTAGATGTTGATAATTCTGGACGTGATGGTGAACTAATTGAACGAATTCTTTGTGATTCTGGCACATTTGCAGCTTGAGGATGTGTCAATTTTATTGAACCTTTTTCTAAAATTTTACATCGTTCTTTAATATTATTCATTTGTAGGGTTTGAAATTGAAATTGTGTTTTCATACTTTCTTTCTCTTTATAAAGTGAATTGATTTCCGATCGAAACTTAATTGCCTGTTCTTCTATTAATTTTGTCTTCTCAATATTCTCTTTTTCAGCTTTAACTTGTGCACGTTGTAATTGGTTACGTAAAAATATTGTTTCACCCTCTTTTGCTGTCAATTGATTGAGTAATTTTTCATAATCACTCTCTAATTTTTCTAATTTCCTTAATTTTTGCTCTGCAGTTTCATGTGCATTTTCATTTCTGCCAATTATTTGAAAGGTGGAATTCAAATGACCTCTTGACATAAGATCTCCTTTGAATGCATCCATATCAATAACATCTTCAATGATTCCTCGCATATTATCAGATGATGCGAGTTTTTGTGATGCTTGTGGTGGTTTTGAATGAAAATTTGGATACTTAAACGATGGACCATGTTGTGAATTATTGTATGCTAATTTTAATTGTTCATTTTTGTCATTATTTATTTTAGGTATGGTACCTGAAGCTGTATGAGTCCCAGTGCTAGTTGATGGTATTGCAAAAATATTATCTAGTCTATTAGCACGTGATGGTTCTGGAAAATTAATATTAACTGTTGAAACATTAACCTCCTGCGAACATGCTTGTGAAGCAATAATATCCAATTTTTCCAGTTCATCTTGAGACAAATCTTCACCCCACAAATCATCATTTTCAACAGCAACGGTTTTTTCTTTTTGTTTAGGTAATTCATTGGTCTTTGAAATATCCAATCGTGGTTTTTTCAATTGACTATTGCCAAAAGTATTCCCATAACGTTTTGACATGACTCAAATTAATAATAAAAATATACATGAAAAATACCTTCAATATATCATTAATGACAAAATTTTGCATTTCACTCAATATTAATTTGCAAATATTAACATATTTTATTTATAACTTATTGTTTTGTAGATTATTATTAAAATAATACTATTCAAAATCATTGATGTTATGATTTTATTTCACTGATAATGTTAATTAATTAAATCACAGATAATATGTTGTTATTAGGTTAACTGTGAAGGTTATGATGTATATTTTTTGGTTAAGTGGCCAGTTTGTTTGACGACCATTTTGTTGACATCTCTAATATAAATTGGAGTGAAAGTGATGCCGTGAATTTTCAAAAATAAAGAATATTTTTATTGAATGTTTATTTATGACTGATATATAGAAGAAACGAGGGGAGAGAGAAAGAAAGAGGATTGTTACACGCGGGAGTGTGAGCGTGGGTGATAGAGTCACGTGGGACCAATGAGCATCGATGTGCGAACACATTATATAAATTAAGCACCAATCAAAAAAAAACAGATGTGATCAAATGAGTTGAATGACAATGCAGTATAGTTTTTGTCTCATAATTGCCTGCAGCTATATTTTTTTTATAATTGAGATTTAATTTTTATTATTATGAAGCACTTGAAATGAAAATTTTTGTATTGTTCAGTTTCAATTGATTGGTATTAATTTGTTTATTTAAATTTAAACATAATGAATGACTATTATAACCTACACGCACAAAAAGCGTCACTTGAAATCTGATTGGTCGGAGAAAATTCGAGCTATTTGATCATTGGTTGACTCAAAAATTGCGCATCAGCGCGAAATTTCAGGATTCGAAATGGACATTTTCATTTACTAAAATAAAAAGAAAAATGCAATATAAAGAAAAAAAACTACTATAATTCATGTAATTCTATTTGAACGACATTTAAAATTAATAATGTGCAACATTTTAGGTTAATAGACTATAATTATTCTTCAACCATGAAAATTCAAAATTTACAATCAACATTTAACCATTTCATTACGAATGTTATAAATATAAAAAATAATATTTAATTCATATAAAATAGTATATACATATGTTGGTATGTTTCGTCACATATATTTATTTATTTTTTTTTATCATACAAAAAGATCTTGCGCATATCGTTAATTTTTAATTGCGCATCCATTTTTTCCTGTCATCTAGCTTCATTTTATATTTTATTCATCGAAAAATATCATCATCAGTAGCGTAACATTCGACATATGGTCACTATTTTGTAACCAATGAGTAATTATTATACTCATTGTAGAGGGAGAAATATCAAGAGACACGGTAGTATCTCGCGCCAAGTTCACTGCGGAGCGAGACTCACGTACCGTGTATCTTTACGCGAAAG
>JAQQBS010000001.1:23244727-23271789 GCA_030347275.1 Microctonus aethiopoides | reverse complement strand
GCGTAAAGATACACGGTACGTGAGTCTCGCTCCGCAGTGAACTTGGCGCGAGATACTACCGTGTCTCTTGATAATGATGATAACGAATATGAAATTCATCGACTGATCGGACGCGCCAAGTTCGTGTTAAAAGTGGAATATGACAAAAAATTTTTGACATATATAATATATAGTACATAGCAAGTCTATATATAACCGTATATTGTGTACTTGGCAAACAACTGACTGATATCAAATCTTTTTGTAAAGTAATTTTTTTAAAGTAACTTTTTCAGATTAACTTTTTGCAAAGTAATTTTTTCAAAATAAATTTTCCAAAGTAATTTTTGCAATTCAATTTTTTTGCCACACATGAACTTGGCGCCTTTTTTTTCTTTTTTTTTTAAAAAAAGTCTATATCATACATAATATATGTAATTTCAAATTAAAATTTTATACATTAAATATAATTAAAAATTCCAGTTTCCTTAGGGGTAAAAAATGGCGACTTTTAAATACAAACTTCTATTTACAAATTATTCAAGAAAAATAAGTCTTCAAAAACTTTCCAATTTTATACGATTATATGTAATAATATATTAATAATAATAAATACTATATATTCAATTATGTTATTGCTTTGTTGTATTTATTATGTGTATTTATATAATATCCCATGAAACTTTTTTCTTTCTTTTTCGTCTTTTGTCTTATAACCTAAAAAAAGCTTTCTGTTTTGATATATCAGTGAGGAAAACTGAATTAATTGCTGGTGTCTTTCATGCAGGAAGCTTCTTCAGCTTCCTTTATCGCTTTTTGTTATGTAATTTCTCGCCTTCTCAATCTATACTCTGTAGGTGTCAACATACCTCTGAAAAATTTAACATCAATGAACTTAAATGCATTATTTTGGGGAAGTTATTTGAAATAATTTTATATTATATAATATTACCGTAAAACTGTATCGAAAGAAACACAAACTCCTTTATCGCACATACGTCTGTAAAGATGCCAACATTCTTTTTCTTTTGTTGTGCTCAGATATGGTTCCACAGGTTGATTCACATCTAAAGCATCAATGGATTCCATATCAATGGGAGATGATTCAAAATTGTCACCTTGAATGAGCTACAAAATTTAATTCAATTGTTAATTACTAAATAATTCATTTGTAATCAATAAAATATATAATTTGAATATAAAAATGGATTTATTCATGTGGATATATTTTATTATTACTTTTGAAATTGAAGTTTGCAGAGAAATAGCAGTGGATCCACGTCGATGAATAGATCGGCTATCCAACTGTCTTTCTGCTATATCAGATGATGTCTCTTTTGTCTCGATTTGCATAGTTGATTGGTTGTCATCACATCTAAAATTGTTTCAATAAAAAGCAAATCCTATGAATACATATAATCCAATCGCGTGACACAGTATTATTGATATATAGATTATATACATCTATGAATTTTTTTTTTGACACTATGTGAGTAGATGAATCGTTGAATAGTGAAAAAAAATATTGAGATATACATGTATATTCATCAGAGATCACCCAAGCACTAGATGGTACCAAGACCGCACTTGCCCTTCGCAAATCGCATTTGCATGCCCTCTTTTATCCCTTCCTCGTCATGTTTTATCAATTCTTCTCTCTTTTTGTTTTTTTTTTTATTTTTTGATCTCCTTTATTTCTACCAAATACAATAAATCTTGGTAGAAATCGAAATTGCTTCGTGTTCATGAATATATCATTTACTTGTAAGTACTTTGTGTTTTAGTATGAATAAAAATTGGAATTCACTTGATATTCATTCTACTTTATTTTTATTGCTAACTAAATTCGTGACTGTGAAATCGTTCAAATCATTAAAAATACCCATTGATTTCTGTTGAAATTTTACAACTTAGTATTGTATATATAAAGTAATAATAATGGCCACCGAGACCTTGTTTTTGAATCTAGGACAGACTAGAGGATTTAGATGTGTAATATATTAGTGCAAATGGAAATATCATTCTCAGTCAATGCAAGAATAATCCAGACACGAAATATATTCGATTATATTTTTTTTATGAATGTATAGTTGATGTAGAATATTGATTGAGAAAAAAAAACAGTTAATAATTAACTTACAATTCTCGTGGTTGTACACTCTTGGTTCTTTGTAATAATATTTTTCTTTTTTTATCTTGTGGATCTCCAATAGGTACAACAAGACATCTTTTTTCACGGTCAGTCAATGTTGAAGCTGTATCATCACCACATTCTTTCCAATAATTCGACGAAGATGATGAGGTTGCTGTTGTCATCATCGTTGTCATCGTCATTGTTGTTGTTCCGGATAAAACTTCCACATCACGTGTATTTTCTAAATACCAAGACGTTTTATTTTCATCCCCGTGCGCTGAAGATCCACGAATAATTTGTTGAATCGATCGTCCAGCATCATTTGACAAAATACTCTTCTTGTCTTCACTCCTTGGTCGAAGATTAATTTCACCATCAATTGAATCTTGTTGAAATGAAACTGAAACAAATATTTAACTTGAAAATAAAAATATAAACCAAAATATTCTGATGTTAATGAAGATTAGTTATATTGTTAAATAATGTTTTCAAACAAATAATTGTCATTTATATATGTATGTGCACATTGAAATGATTGTTGAATTCATTCAAGATGTAGATGTATTTACAGTATGTTACTATGTGTGCTCGTACATATATGAATACATCAAAATGCGTGGTGTTTATTTGTAAGTGCTTGCGTGTTGTCTCGTCAGTCCTAATTAATCTAGCACGCGGACAATAATAGCGTGCAAAACTCTCAAACTATCACCCAATACCGCGATAGCGTCACCAAAAATGATAGGTATGCATTTTGGAATTCGTAGCATTCTCAATTATAACATTCTATTTCAATTCTAAAGAAAATATAAATAAAATCTTTCAACAAAATTCATTGATATAAATTCATTATTTTTTTTTATTTAATGGAATTTTTTAATTCTATTGACTGCGAATTTTAAATATACCTGACTTGAGAACACGTCGAGGCATCAATGAATTATCCAATGTATTTGTTGATACCATTAAACTTCCAGTATTCATCAATAATGGCGAACAACTTTTAATGATTGGCGTCGTGGGTAAATTACTTCTGAGCTGTCGTACAAGTTTATCATCTCGCGGTGAATTTCTTTCAATTTCTGAATCACTATCCGCATCACTGACAAGTGATACCATTGTTACAACATCATGATTAGTTTTTGATAATTCAGATTTTTTTCCAGACTCTTCTACACGTCGCTTTCCACTTCTTGCTCTTTTTTTCGTTGTGATTGGTTTTAATTTTTCTGTCGATCCACCACCATGATTTAATGATAATATCGGAGCGCTTTTAACACTTGAATTATCATCTCCATGTTGATTAACATTTATACCAACTTTCCCCGAATTTATCCAATCCTTTTTTTCATTTTTAACCTCTCTCAATGTATTATTAATACCATTGTTATTACAAACATCTTTAGATCTACCAATTTTTGGTGTATCAATAATTATATTAACTTTAGCTTTCGCTAATGATCCATGGATATTTGTCAATGTCGGCGTACTGCGACGCTGAATAGGTGGTGCTGAATTTGTTCTTTTTGCTTTTGGATCGCTCAGTAATGTTGCATTACGTTCTTTAATTTTATCATGTCTTTCTAATTTATCACCTAATACAGAATCTTTAATTGTCGGTGAAACAAATGTATTTTTTTGAATTCCACCAGTGAATGCAACATTTGTACCAGATTGAAATGACGCTCGCTTTGTCCTAGCATCGAGTATAACTTTCACTTCTTTTTCTCCAATATGTTTAGTATCATTTCCCGAGGACAATACTGATGACGACGATGATGATGATGATGATTGTAGTGATGTTGAAAGATTAAATGAATTATTATCATCGGATTTTATTTGTTCACAACTGGCATTTGACAATCGTGATTCGCATCGTGAATCATCAGCGGTTGTTTCATGCGCAAGAAAAATATCGATATTAGATTTATTTGCTTCACGTTGTTTCCATGCAACTCTAAGTCTTTCAGCTAATTCCTGATGTGAATATAAAATTGTTGCTTTATCCGTGCCAATTGTCGATGATGATCCACCAGACGATGTCAAATTACCGCGTACAGTTTTACTTGACGATGTACCAATTCGTGATGCAATAACTTCAACTTTATTCCCATTATCAATTGTCGAACTCCAAGCAATTCGTACTTTTGGTCGTTCCAATGAATTCCAATTAGTTTTATCACGACGTGATTTCAATGATTGATCACCAATCGAGTGATACAACAAAGAGCCAGAACTCTGCGATCGATTATCATCCGCAGATCTTTGTCTTCGTATCGTTCCGCGTTGTTGTTGCTGCTTCGAATACGTTCTCTTTGATATTGGCTGTTGAAGTGACAATTGTCTCGTTGGTTGTTTCGACATTATTATTCCATTAATCAATCAAAACAATTTAATTCAATTAATCATTTTAACTTCCCAACGGAAAAATAATCAAAATAATTAAAATAAAATATCAAAAAAATCTGAAACAAAATCAAATAAAACTTACAATCAATTTCAATTAATATAATAAAAATAAATATAAATATAATATCAAGTTCAATGTACTTGTAGCTCGAACTTTATATACTTTATATACTCACCAGGAAGTTTGATTGAAATTGAAGTTGGCAAAAGAAATAAAGGGATGAGATAAAGAAAAATTGTGCAGAAAAAAAAATGAACGACCTGTCGGCATTGGCACATGCTCGCGACTGACTACCTTCTATCCATTGCCCTCTTTGATAAAGTCCGCGCTTCGCACAAGCTCACACTCTCTATCATGATTCCCTAGTCATAGATAAAATATATTATATATTTACATATATGTATATACAACTTATATTAGTATATACTTTATATACTTGGCTTACTTAACGTCTATTGTAACTAACAAACTCAACTAAATTCAACTCCAGTCACCCGGTTATTGATCAAAACTTTACCTATCATCCGACAGCTTGTTGTCCGCAGTTACCATGGCGCGTGTTCCTCCTCCTCGTCAATCATTTGGATTCGTTGAACTGTGTATTACTCATTGTATCCATACATCTATATGCATTGTGTAATATATTATACTCACGTGAGAAAAGTTTAAAGGCTTGAAAAGTTTGTGGAAGTTTCTCGCGCTTGAGATCCAGTTGAGTGTTCCAATATGTGTTTGTATGTATATATATGTATCTGTAATAATAAATGTTCATGATAAAAGGTTAGATTTACACGTGCTTCAGGATAAAGAGAGACGATTGTGCTTATATGTTAGGAATTATATACTTTTCTAATTGCTTCAGGTGAATAGTGAAGAGTTTTAATGAATGCTGAGATTGAATAATTTATTTTTCGTGTGAAATTTTTTTTTTATTTTGTATAATGTTTCAAGATTGGATTTGGGATTGATGATGAATAGTGGATATGATTATGAACTCTTTATGAGTCATAAAAATATATATGTGATAGAATTCATTATGTATTGTTTATGTAAATAGTAATTAATTGTGAATAATATATAGATTTTAAAAGTTTGAAAATTTAATTAATTATATTATTGATTTTATTGTTTTTGATATTTATTTATATTTTTATTTGTATTTTATTGATGGTTATGCTGTGTAATATTTATGTTTTTATGAAAGGTAAAAAAAAAAAACTAGTGAAATTAAGAGTAAAAAATAGTTGGAATTTCGAGAAAATATTTGTTTTGTAAATATTAAAAACGCGTGTTGAAATTAAATTTCGATGAATAAATATTATTAATTATAAGATTAATAAGACTGCCAATTTGCGAATGTTTATTAGTATATATGATATATTGAATTTTTGAGAAACAGTTTGTCGAGATCAAGCTCGATAAATCTTAATTTTTAGAAATATCCGCAGGATTTTGCATTCGATTGTGTGGGAAAATTACAGAGAATTCACACACAAAAAATACAAAATTGACTGATCACTCCATCTGTGAGAGAGTAAACAATTCAGATTGGCCGTCAGTGTTCTTTTTCTTTGTTTCGATTGGCTCGGAACCAAAATTTTTTATTCGAAAACAATATTTTTTCTTCAGTCGTGAAAAACTTTTACCAATTATAAAGATATTTGAATATTTGTGAGAAATAGAAAACACCGCCATTATTAATATTTACGCATAATAGCCACTAGTGGCGCTGCATGTAATATATTTATATATATGTATATTATAAACTGTACAGTTTCGTAAAAATATTTCACCCGGCTTCTCTCACTTCATCGCCATTTGCCAGCATCGTATCGTTCTCTCTGCTCTGTTTTAACATTAATTTTATTTAATTCAATCATTTTATCATGGCGGAAAACAAAGAAAGAACTTTCATCATGATCAAGCCTGATGGCGTTCAACGTGGGCTTGTTGGAAAAATTATTCAACGCTTTGAAGAGAAAGGATTCAAACTTGTTGCCATGAAAATGGTTTGGGTAAGTGCAATAATTTCACTTGGATTTGAGCAATAAGAAGCCAATATCTTCTGACACGTGTTTCATTTTTATACTTTCCTCCAGCATCGTTATTAATTTTTCATTATTACATTATCGTAATTTTTCCTAAAAATCCTGATATTTCCTAGTACATATCGAAAAAAATTTAAAAGTTTCCATTTCATTATGAAACGAAACTTGGAAAAATCTGGATGAATTAAAAATGAGAAACATATTGAAAAATTTGAAACAGATTTATTGAATACTTACTTATAAAGTTTATAATTTTTTATTATTTTATTTTAGGCTGATGAAGCTCTTTTGAAGAAACATTATGCTGATTTGGCTGCAAGGCCATTCTTCCCAAGTCTTGTCAAATACATGAGCTCTGGACCAGTTGTTCCCATGGTTAGTTTATAGTTTAATACAATAAAAACTTTGATGTGAAGCATTTGAAACCTCTCAAGTATCACTAATATGTGTATATAAAGTAACAATCGATGATAGTCACTAGAATTAGTTATATAATCGTTTTATTATCAGGTCTGGGAGGGTCTTAATGCTGTTAAGACCGGACGTGTGATGCTTGGTGAAACAAATCCCAAGGACTCTGCACCCGGTACCATTCGTGGTGATTATTGCATTCAAGTTGGACGCAATATTATTCACGGATCAGATGCAGTTGAATCTGCTGAAAAGGAAATTAAATTGTGGTTCGGTGAGAAAGAATCATCAAAGGAGCTCGTTGATTGGGCATCATGGGCTGAAAAATGGATCTATGAATAAATATGTTCCATTCACAGAGTGAATGAGAGGACGATTCGTTTCTTCATTTTTTTTTTTAATAAATTTGTTACTTGCGAGTATACAATTTTAATCAATACTGGCGATTTTATCTGTTATAGAACTTGATGAAGTTATCTGTAAAAATAAAATGCATTTCCATTCCTGTATTTGAGTTGTTTATTTTTCAGTATTTAAATAGAGTTATGTAATACGAGAACGTGACGTGTCATGTGACTGTTTTGAAAATTATCAAGTTGGCTACTTATAATGGGAGGAATTTGGCACTAATTTTGAAATCAAAAATTCTAAAAGTCGGGTATTTTATGGTATCAATCTATTAAAAATTATATTTGGGATTATAACTATTGTTGTAGTCCGAACGAATGACGGATTGTTGATGAATGCATAACATCATGATTCATAATAAGCAAGTAATATGTGTCATTTTAATCATAATGCGAATTTCTCCAATTATAGGTTAGAATCAGTGAAAACGTGAATTTAATTCGAAGGTTTTGAGGTTAACCACATAGCTTAATAAATTCGGTTTTTTTTTTCTGTGAATTTGATGAAAATAATTTTTTAGACTAATTTCCTATGTTTAGACATTAATGAAATTGAATTGAAACATCGATTTAAATATTTTATATTGTTTCTGTGTATTTATCAACATATTTCTTAACTAATTATTTGAAATGGAATTGAAGGAATAAATAAAGTTTAGAATTCAAATTACAATGTAATTGTAAAAACTCTTTATTCGTCGTCCTGAACGACGGTAGTCTTCTCCGAGACATAAAGACCATCTAAGAACTTTCGGATATCCTTATTCTTTACTGATGTTGACTGCTGTATCAACGCAGCTATAATGTAAAAAAAAAATATTAAAAACTCTTACTTGAAGAAAATGGCAATTATAGAAATGAAATACAGAATAGGAAATATCTTACCAGATCGTGACACATCTTCTAGCGAGTTTCCTTCCAGGATTAATTCATCCTTTTGTTTTAAACTGTTGCAAACAGTTACACCAGGGGCCATTTTGACCCGTCTAATGTATTTCTCGCCCAAAAAGTTCCGGATCTCAATTACACTATTATTTTCCGTCGTCACACAATTTATCGGAAAATGGGCGTAGACCGCCCGCATTTTATATAAGTAACCTTTGGTTACACCTTTTAACATATTTTGAATATGCGAACAAACTGTTCGCACAGCCGCCAATTCCTTTTTGGTTCCAAACCATTTTTCAACCTTAAGTAGTCTAGGTGTGATCATCTGTAAAACAAATATTCAAACAATGTTATTATTAATTTAAAATTCATTCAATCAAAAAACGTAGGAATATACTGGTATATTTATTTAAAAGTCAGCAAAGGATTTATCATTTATTTGTAAAAATGAAGGGGAATCCAAAAAATCATCATTTAAAATTTTACTTTATAAACGTGAAAATAAAAATTAATTAAGTTGTTGGAAAAAAAGTATTATACTTACACGAATGTCAAGCGCAAGATGCTTGAAAGATCGTTTAAGGATTCCTCTGGGTCCTTTAACAGTCACCAATCTGGATTTGACTGAAACAGTCAAACCCTCTGGGATTTTCACAGTTTGGTTTGTAACTATTTGTTTCATCCTGTACCTGTAAATCAAATAAATTAAAAAATTGAAATATTGATCATATTTTAATATAAATATATTATTTCATTTCACTTTATGAAATCTTTTGTAATAAAAAATCCAGAATATTTATAATTAACACTGTGATACTGTGATAGTCACGAATTTTGGATGATACAATTGTATTTAAAATCACAATTAATTGATATTTTGTATTAAAAACCACTTGATGCACATAGATACAAACAAATTATATTCAACAGCTTACGTTTATTTATCATTTAGATAAATAAACGTAAAAAAATTTAAATAAATTGTGTGACTGATCAATGCTTTTATTTGAAGAGGTTAGGAATTGTTACTTTCAAAATATATTATTTGAATTGAAAAATATTATTTTAACTTGAAAGAATATACAAAATAACAACTGAATGTATGTAATTAATCAATTATTTTTGTGTTTTCGCAATGATTTATGTAGATTTAGTTTCGTGAAAAAATGATGTTACCTTTCGTACCTCACGATCAAACGGAAAAGGAGGACCGATGAAGAAAAAATATCAAGAGTCGAGACTCGAGACTGGTTTTAGAACATCTAATCGATGAAAGCGGAACCAGATGGCGCACATTCAATTTCAAATATTTCCCGCCACATTGAAAACGACAAAATGCCACGATTGAAAATTCTGTCGCTAAATGCGATACAAAAATTACATAATTTTTAAATTAATTTGCATGATTCAGGATCGAAATAATTTAAAAATTAAAAAAGCTATTATTATAAATGCATATGTTTATGTTATATAAATATTCAATAAATAAATAAGAAATTATAAAATTTTGAATCAATGCAAAATTTATCATGAGAACTCTGGAATATTTAGATTCATAAAAACAATTTTACATTCCAATATGTTATTTTTCAAATGTAATATATTTTATTATTTGTTTAATTAATTCAATTTGCTATAATATAATCATATCATTAACATCATATTTATTATTTTCATGTTCAAAATTAACATTTTGTATTTTCAATTACTTTAATCAACAATTAGTGTACGTTAATCTTTCTTTCAATAAATATAAATAACACTACTATATTCTTGAGTATTAATTATATCAATAAAACAAGAAGTATTCATGAAATATTACAAACAGATAATAATAATAATAATAATATTAATATTAATAATATTGATCTGACTATAGACAGACATTCCGATACAATAATAAGCCAAAAAAAAATTGTTTTGGAAATATCTATTCAATCGCATCAATTTGAAAATTTTATTTATTAGTTGAACAAGACTCTATCTCGATTATCTTCATTACTATTATTTTTCCGATAATGACAAATTGTCGCAATTAATAATATAAAATATCTGTAACTGATATAATTTTGTTTGTAACATTATCCTCAATTTTATATCAAAAATTATTCATACTAATGAACAGTAAAGGGATCATTCTTGATAATTATAAGTTGAAATAATAAAATTTATATGTAAATAAATTAGCAGTAGAGATGACTAGAAGAAATAAAGGCAAAGACGCTAAGAAAAAAAACACAAGGGGGAGAGGACGAAATAATATTGGGGAAAAATAAATGAAATAAATGTGGAGATAAAAAAAAACATGGGTGATGTTTAGAATATAGAAACATTGGGAGAATGCGATTGAGATGTAGAAAAATATCATGCAGAATTTGGAAGAAAGAAAAAAATAAAGATAGCATAGAATATATTAAATTGTGGAACGATGAAACTGTAAGACAAAAGAAGGCTGGATACAATGAGGGGAAGAGTAAAAGTATTTGTAAAAGTTGAATATAAGATTTGACAAAGTAAATAAATTCAATTGTAATTTTGAAATTTTGCAGGAAAGTAACGATGGGAAATATACGGAATGTATGTAAACATAACTGAACAAAGTAGAATAGAATGAAAAAGAAAAAAAAAATGTAAATAATAGAAGAGAAAGAAATGAAGAGATTAAATTTATAGAAGAAGGTATTCGTGACTGTATATGTCAATGAAGAAAAAATTATTTATTCATGTACTAGAATGTTTTGACTATTCAAATGTATACACTGGTGTTTACATCAATTCAAACACAAAATCGGTTGAAAAATTCCACGTGTTGGTGGGGAACTGAATATTATAGTATATATTGTCTCTATTTTTGCCAATATCTCTCGGAGGAATCATTCACGATCGTCGATTGCGTTGATCGAATAATCAACTACTATCCATTATTTTTTACGATAATTGATTTTCAGATCAACGCGATTTACGTCGATGACTGTAAAATATTATGGATATCTGAAGGATCAGCGCAGCTATAATGTGAAAAAAAAATATTAGAATTAAGTCTCGTTTTTTGATTGAATGCATTTTAAATTAGTATTAGTATTCCAATATATTATTTTTTAGATGTAATTATTTTATTATTTCACTTAGTAAATATATAATTTTTTTTTTGCTTGTTTTTATACATGGCGCAGCGAGTCGCTTATCACAATACACAATTTTTTCGTATTATAAATTGATGTCCTATAATATAAATTGTCGGTAAAATATCTTAGCTGATATTTGGCCGTATTTCATTAGTAGAAATATAATGTGACTATGTGTGTGTATGTAATTCAATTTATTTAATTCATTATTATTTTTTCATTCATTTTTTTCTCGTAAAGTGTATTACACTCATACTCTCTCTCGCTCTCGCTCTCTGTCCTTCAATCTATCTTTCTTCCTCTCCGGCTCGGCATACTATTTACCCTACGTTAATCGATGGAAAGAGGAGCGAGTGAGATGTAATGCATAACTACATATCAACACACTTTGTAAATTTACTTTTGTTCACTAGTGTATGAGATTGTAAATAATTGGTTTGTTTCTCATTATAAAAAATCTTACTATGATTTAAACGAAAAACATAGGATTGTTTTTGACCAAGTCCGGGTTTAACGTAAGATATCTCAACTGGGCTTGCTCCAAGTTATTCATTTGAATCGAAACTCTGAAAAACAAAAAATGAATGTATAAAAATTTATTATACACAATGAAATGAATAATATATTATTGAAAATTTGAATGCTTATATTTATTTATTTTTTATTCTCACCCATGTATTAGAGTTCGAGCTCTAAATGCAGCAAATCGAAATTTAACCATTATTTAAGACGTTCAACGTGGTTTTAACCATTCTTTTGGAAGTTTAACCACTTATTTTCAAGACTTTGGTATTCCATAACTCGTCCAACACATCACAGACAAAATATAACAGTAAGATAGCGCCTCTAACCCATCTTACTGAATTTTTTTTTGTTCGATAGAGATGCATAAATTTGTTTTTACCTCTCCACAACCCTTCGACCGTTCGATATTTCTGGCATTCCTCATCGAAGAACGCCACTTCAGTACTTAAACTTTTACCAAATGGTAAATTTCCAGCTGAATAAATATTCGCATGACTATCAAATGCCAGCCAACATTTTGGAAAATGTGCTTCACATAGGGTAGCAAATGCTGGCTTTTTGATATATTTTGGTTTGCCAGGATCAAACTTGATATCATATTGCATTGCTTTTATATTAATATTGCTTTCAAAAACCTTTTTTATCATATTGGTCAATCCGCTAATGCGTCTGCCTTGAGTTCCGGCTTGCATCGGATTTTTTCGTCGCGGAATCGAGCTCATCAAAAGAGATTTTTCGTGTTCCGGAACAGTTTTTTTTTCAGTTGGGTACTAAACAAGAAAACACAACAAAATATTTCAATTATGCAATAAAAAAATTGTTCAAATATTTATCGTAATATAATCATAAAATGAAGTAATTCACCTTTTGACCACTTTTAGTTGATTTTACGAGACCTGTAGTATTACTTGGAGTAGATGACATAGATGAAGAAGGCTGAAATTGTATAAAAGCAAAATTAGAGATCCATTATATTTGTACATATATTATCAATTATTAATACACTTCAGACTTCTGGTATCAAAATGGACGCTGGTGTTACTGTATCTAATTCAACAAATCGACAAAACAAAAATCCTTATTCATCTTTTTGTTTGGTCCAATTACAATCAGTAAGAAGGAAATTTATTGGATGTCTCGCGCTCTGGTAATATATTTCCTATTCTGTATTTTATTTCTATAATTGCCATTTTCTTCAAGTAAGAGTTTTTATTATGTTTCGTCTGTGATGTGTTGGACGAGTTATGGAATACCAAAGTCTTAAAAATAAGTGGTTAAACTTCCAAAGGAATGGTTAAAACCACGTTGAACGTCTTAGATAATGATTAAATTTCGATTCATTTCATCATGGCGGAGAACAAAGAAAGAACTTTTATCATGATCAAGCCTGATGGCGTTCAACGTGGACTTGGAAACATTATTCAACGCTATCGAACTAAAAAAAAATTCAGTAAGATGGGTTAGAGGCGCTATCTTACTGTTATATTTCGTCTGTGATGTGTTGGACGAGTTATGAAATACCAAAGTCTTAAAAATAAGTGGTTAAACTTCCAAAAGAATGGTTAAAATCACGTTGAACGTCTTAAATAACGGTTAAATTTCGACTACTATAGTACTACAAAAAAAAATCGAATTAAATTTAAAAATATAAACAAATAAAATAAAATATTGATTTAATTCAATCATAAAATTATTTCAATATCTTTTTAAATGTATAAATTATAGATATTTAATTAATTCTATGATATTATTCAAGAATCTCAAAAAATTGAAAAATATAATCTGTAAATAATTGAATGATAATTAAAATTGTATGTGAAATAGATTGTATTATGTGTTAATAATATTCAATATAATTTTATTCACTATACAGATTTGAAAAATATCATTTAATCAATAATATACATAACATATATATGTGTATATATATTATATATTGATGTTTGTACTAATAGTAGTATTATTATACGTTAAATACGTGTTGAATATGAAATAAAAGAATGTTTTTATCTACTTCTTCAAATGAAAAGTGGGATATTGACAAATAATTTTTGACAATATAACTAGATTGCTTACAATAGGTGTGGTTTCTTGGAAATGGCATTCAATAACACCGATTATTTGTTTACTAATATTAATATGTATTCTGCTATATAATAACTACAAAAAAAAAATGGGACCCTTGGAAGAGGCGTGGCTTAATTCTTAAATCATGGTAAATAAAATAATTTTCAAATGAGTACACGATAAAATTTTATGGTAACTGTAATTGTTGAAATTATTTTCTTCCTTATCGACCTTCACATATCGTTTACCAATTTATCCGCAAGTTGGCGCATTCATCGACTTCAGCCCTAGTGGATTATTTCAAGAAACCGCCGTCACCCGAATGGGGGCACTTCAGTAGAAGAGTCCAAAACAGAGAGGAGTACAAAAATGGTGTAGCCGCCACGATTGAAAATTCTGTCGCTAAATGAGATACAAAAATTACATATTTTTAAATTTGCATGAACTTTTCAGGATTGGAATAATTTAAAAATTAAAAAAGATATATTATTATAAATACATATGTTTATGTTATATCAATATTCAATAAATAAATAAGTGATTATAAAATTTTGAATCAATGCGAAATTTATCACGAGAACTCTGAAATATTTGGATTGATAAAAACAATTTTACATTCCAATATATTATTTTTTAGATGTAATATTTTATTATTTCACTTAGTAAATATATAATTTTTTTTTTCTTGTTTTTATACATGGCGCAGCGAGTCGCTTATCACAATACACAATTTTTTCGTATGATAAATTGATGTCCTATAATATAAATTGTCGGTAAAATATCTTAGCTGATATTTGGCCGAATTTTATTAGTAGAAATATAATGTGACTATGTGTGTGTATGTAATTCAATTTATTTAATTCATTATTATTTTTTCATTTCATAAATTGTTAGGACTCCATGATTTGTTTCCATTTTACATTTTATAGTTAATACAAATTTTCATAATTATCATCAATATCATTCTCAACATTTGAAAAGGAAATATTTATTATTTTTTCATTTTAAACATGATTTAAATTCATTTCAAACATTGTTCATACAATAACTTTCAAACATCAGATAATCACACAACGAAACACAATATATATAAAAAAAATTGTATATAAATTATACCATTAATAATACCTTAAAACAAATTAATTAAGGTTCTGCTTTTTTTTTTACTTTGGAATGAATGAGGTTCAATAAATAACATATGGTTACATAACCAAACTATTAAAACTTACTCGTCGCTGTCTGAATACAATGCCCAAATGATTTTACTTATGCTTTTCATTATTCTTATTCTTTCTGTGACAATTTTTCAATTATTATTATAATTCCCATTGCATTACACAACGTCGAAAATTCATCTATTCAATGTACACATTATACATATCATTTCGTATGTATTATTCTCTAACTCATTTATACTGTACAAGTATCATAAAAAACACAAAAATTCATTTTTTATATTATTCATGAATAATAATTTGTTTCCTCCTACACAATCGTTAATTATCACTAACTGACACTACCGATTTTTTTTTAGCTACGTCCTTGACACATCATTTTTGGCACTTGAATTAGCCTCCAAATCATTACTCTCTTCTTCATGCTCACTTTGAATAATTATCATTTGATCATGATTTTCTAAATCCTCTTC
The DNA here is from genome assembly GCA_030347275.1 of Microctonus aethiopoides. Lineage (NCBI taxonomy): Eukaryota > Metazoa > Arthropoda > Insecta > Hymenoptera > Braconidae > Microctonus > Microctonus aethiopoides. The sequence goes on along the minus strand of JAQQBS010000001.1, from coordinate 23,256,147 downwards.
TTCCTCCTCCTCCTCCTCTTCTTGTTCTTCATCTTCTTCCACTTTTGCATTAGTTTCCTCATCGTCATCTTGACTTTCACCACCTTCCTCATGACCCACTTGATAAACGTCTCCTTCATCTTCATCATAATTCTCCTCCTCATTCTCTGCTTGATAAATATAACTCGTAACACCTTCCATTGATTCATCATTACTCATTTCAGCGACATTTCGTTGAATCAATATCTGATTACCTTCATCATCATTAGCGACCATCAATACAGTTCCCTCTAAATCATCAATCTGCATTGCATCACTAGCAATTTCACCCTCAAATATTTCACCAGTCTCTTCATCAATTACTACATTTTCATTGTCCTCATTGTCCTCATTACTTTCATCATTATCATCATCATCATCATCATTATTATTATCATCATTATCATCAACTTCATCATCGTCATTATCTTGTATATTTTCCTCATGACCCTTCTCTGACATTAAATTCGATGTCGATTGTTCTACTTGTAATCTACTATCATCATCTGCCATATTTTCGTCTCTTTCCTCTTCCTCCTCCTCCTCCTCCTCATCATCATTATCCAATTCAATTTCTTCCAATGACACGGCAACACTTGCATTTGATTTAGCAGTTGATAAATAATCGTCATAATCAGCGGTATTTGAATTTGTTGATATTCCACGGACATTCTCATCGACATCATCGATTTCATCGAGTTCAGGTAATTCTACTTCATTGTCTCGTTCAGGATTTGGCGACGCCATAGGACTCAATTTATGATTTGATGTATTGGTGGAATTGTAAACTCTAGCCTCCATGTCATTATTAACAATTGGCATCATCGGACTTAAAATAGGCGGGCCGTCATCATCAGAATCATCAGCAATTTTTTCTTCTTTACAAGATATTTGATTAACCTTTGTTACTTTTTTCTCAATTTTATGTTTGACTTGTTCCACCTTTTCAATTTCTGGGTTATTAATTTCTTCTTTTTTTATCGCGACGACATCACGACTTTTGCTCTCATTCGGATGACTATGTTGTCGCTTTTTATTTATATTTTTATCAGTATTTTTCATTTCATCATATTCATCTGAATCACGATCCTCACTGTCTGTTTGACAACTCACATCACCGGTTATTCTACTATTTGTCCGTGATTCATTGTCATTCTCCGCTTCGCTTCCACTACCATTAGTGCTACTGTCAGAGTCCTCAGAATGATCTAAATTGCTATTTTCATCGTGATTTTCAGCGTCAGATGCCTCCTCCTCAGCATCAGAATCAAAATCAACTTCTTCTTCACCTTCGCCGATTAATGACGCTTCATCACCAATAAGACTACCTTTATCCTCTTCACCCTCCATTTTCACATCAATATCATTACTTTGTTCTTCAAATTCAATTTCTTCCGTGCGTCGTTTTGCAATACATTTTGCTGAATGTTGAGCGAGTTTTTCATCACTGTCAAAACTCAATGCACATTTTTCACACCAAATGTGTTCATTATTATTGATATGAATACTCATATGTAATAAAAGTTTGCTTCGTGCATTGTGATATCGTCCGCATGTTTTACATGTAAAATTATTTCCCTCACACGATAATATTGCCTCATGAGTGTCTTTCAAATGCTGTGATAAATCTCTATAAGTACTGCATAATTTTAAACAAACACCACAAGTAACTGCAGCCTCTGCTCGATGAAATCGAATTAAATGTTGCCATAAATGTTTTTTTGCCGGCCATTGTTTGCCACAAACTTCACATGCACAAACTGTATTTGTCGATTCATCATAGACTTTTCTCGAATCCTTTCGATAACATTTATTATTACCTTGTGATGTTTTAATATTAGACAATGGCATAAGATTTGGTAATGGCTTTTGTCCAGATAATTGTAAATTAATGTCTTCAAATAAATTGAAATCCGGAATATTTAAATTTGATTCACTGAGCATTAAATCAATTGGCTCTTTTTTAATTTGATTATTATTTTTTAAATGTGACTCGAGAATTGATGTTGTATAATTATTTGGTGATTCATCTCTTATTGAATTTCTACTTGAACAAACGCTGATATGATTCCATAATTGTGAATTTGTACCAAATTGTTTATTACAATTATGACATTCAAAATTACCACGATTTTTCTTTGTTTTCTTTGAACTACTAGTTTTTATTTTTTTAAACATCCTCTCAGGATCAGTATTGTGTATTGTTTGGTAATGTTCCGACAATGTGTCGCGATTTAAAAATATTTCTGGACAAATTTCACAATCATATGTATCATGATGAGATCGTCTTCGTTTTTTCCCTTTAAAATGATTAACATTATTATAAACACCGTCATCATACTCGGTGTAATCAGGTTCATCTTTAATAGCTGCTACAGAATTATCATGATCATCACCTTTACCCGACATATCCGAATGATGTTCAAATCCAGCCAATTGATCCTTGGGCACATTGTGAATATGTTCATAATGATATCTGATATCAGCATCTGTCGTAAAAACTGCTAGACATCGTTTACATGTACGAAAAACTTTTCCATGACATTTTTTCGTATGATCAAATGCCTTCCACTTTGACGCATATTGTTTTCCACAAACTTGACATGTATTTGGCATTAAAAGAACTGTTGAATGAACATCTTCAACGTGTTTCTTCAAATCCTGTGGATCTCTCATTGGAATTAAACATACGCCACATGAAACGCCAATTTCATTACGATGAAGTGAAAGAACATGCATTTTTAATTTAAGCTTATTCTCAACTGTATCGCCACAATAATCACAGACATTAGGTGAATTATGATATTTATGATCTTTTCTATGTAATTCTAAATCTTCTTTTGTACGGAATAATTTTTTACAATTGCTATTGTCACACGTAAGATCTGGATGATCCATATGATTAACACGATTGTGTGTCATTATACCGAGCTTTGACGTTATAGTTTCATTGCATAAATGACACGTATAACTGCTATGATGATTTTCAATATGTTTTTGTAAGCTTGCACGATCTTTAAATATTCTCTCACATGCCCGACAGCGTGTCAATAATGTACCAGGATCTTTACGATAATTTTGACAACCCTTCATGTGACGTCGTAATAAATAACGTTTATGGAAGCCTTTATTACATTTCTCACAATGATGAACAGCGGCAGAATTATCCTCCTCTACATTTGTAGTTTTATAAATCGATGTTTCATTAACAAATTGTTTTGTATCAAGTTCATAACGATGTATTTTTGCAATATGTGCAGCTAAATGATCCTTGGATGCACTTGTTTTCATACAATATTTACAAGTAACATCTTCATGACCTTTATGAACACGATTAACGTGTTTCCACAAGTGTGACGTTCTACCGTAACATTTATTACATAAATCACACGGGAATAATGCATGTTTTGTACGACGATGATGTGAAAGATCTTTCCAATTAACAAATGTTAATCCTGAACATAATTCACATGTAAGATCAATTTCAATGGCATTTAAATTCCCTTCAAAGTTCATCATTGTATCATTTAATGTTTCATTGATACCATTATTATAACCAATATCAATTTCCAATCCATGAATTTTTCTGTGTCTTGACATTTTTGATTTATTTGAATAGGGACGTCCACAAATGTCACAACTAAAATCACCATTTGTCAATGGCCAATGTTTACTCTTAACGTGTGTGCTCAATTGAATAACATCAGGAAAAACTTTAAGACAAACACCGCATATTAATGGTACCGTATCAGAATGCACACCCATTACATGCTTCCAATAATCTACACGACTTCCCCACAATTTACCGCATATTTCACATGTATTTGGTGATTCACCTTGAATTAAATGATGCTGAACATGATCATTTTTTAATGACTTTGTGGCAAATATTTTTCCACAATTGTCGCGCTCACATCTAATTGATGGTTCTTCATGATGAATACTGCTTACGTGCAGCCAACGTTCCCATTTACTTGAATGTGAACTACTGCAAATTTCACAAACAAAAAATAGATGATATTGTCCTTTATTACCATTTGAATTTGTTCCAGTGCCATTTAAATTTGTTAATTCACCGCTCGCTGAAATTGGCTCGGATCTATGGGCATTTCGTTGATGACGAATCAAATGATCTTCATTTGGAAATGATTTATAGCAAATAAAACAATCAACTTTTTCACCGTCTTCAGCGTCAAAATCAATATTATTTTGATCGATATTTAAACCTTCGTTGCTATTAAAATTTTCGTTGTAATAATTGCTATTTAATTGTACAAAACCAGCTGGATCATAGCCCGGATCCACATTATGTATTGATACATGTGACATTAATTTTTTTCTTGAATCATGCTGTCTGCCGCATATTGTACAACTATAACGTCGCTGATCAGACATTGACATTTTTGTACCACCATGATACATATTAACATGATTAAGTAATTGCTCATTGTCCGAGCATATTTTTAAACAAACTCCGCAAGCAAACGCAGCAAATTCTTTGTGTGTCGCTCGTATATGAAGCCATAATGATGCACGATCGTTAAAATCACGTGTACAAATTTCACAAACAAAAACTGTTTCAATTTCAATAACATTTTCGCCATTACCACGTTCCTCATCGTCATTACGATCTGATGAAAATGATATTTCAGACGATGGCTCTCGTTTACCTTTTAATTCATCAACTCTCGACATATGTTTACCACCAATTTGTCCCATAATTGTTTTCTTCAAACATTTATCACTATCAATAATTGGCACTGGATCAACACCATGTGATGTTACAATATGCCTACTCAACGATGATTTTAAAACAAAATCTTTTTCACATAATATACAAACATAAGGTTTCTCTGTTTCATGAGTGATTTCATGCTCTTTCAATAAATCAATTGACACAAATGATTGTGGACATGTTTCGCAATACCATCGCTTCTGTCCGTCTGAGTCTACACGACTTTTGCCATCAACTTGCGAAACTCTCGTTGATTTGTATGACAAAATTCTACCGTCTGAATTGCGTTTCAGTCCCTCATTTCGCGTTAACGCTTGCTTCAATATTGTTAACTGTGGATTTTTCGATAATTTTGCTTCAGCGGTCCGATAATCTTTTCCATCATCCTCTGATTCAATTGTCGATGCGTCAGACGTATCCATGAGACTTTTACCCTTTGATTTACCTGATTGAATAACAATTACTCCACGTGTCGTTGCATCTTTTTGTCGATCATTCATACAATTACGACTATGTCTATTTAATTCTGTGATATTTGTATACATTTTTGGACATGTTTTACATCGATGTCGATTTTCCTGCTGTACATAAGCTGATGGTAGTTCAGTAGGTGGCGGCGCACCAGTGTGTCGTGATTTTATATGCTCGTCAAGATTTGATCGCGTTGAATATATCCTCGCGCAATATCTACATGTAACAGCTGGATGTCCTCGATGAGTTGTTGATACGTGACCCCACCGATGTTTCGCCGTTGAATATGATTTGTTACACAGATCACATTGATAAGGTCGTTTATATGATGTATGATCATCAGTGATGACTTTCTCACCAATTACATCACCGCCACCCACATGAATGCGTGCATGAAGTGACAAGTGTCCCTTGGAACTGAAGGCCTTATTGCATAATGAACAAACATACACTTCATGTTGTTCTGATGTGTGTTGAAAAATCGGAGGTGATAGTGAATTTAATTGTTGTTGTTGTTGTTGTTGCTGTTGTTGTTGATTTCTATTATCAATTTCTTCAATTTCTTCAGTTACCATTGGTGGCATTTCCAAGAAATCACTTGGATTTGTCTCCATGTCCATTTCATATTCATCAGATTTTCTGTCATCATTATCGTCCATTCCTTCAGGAAACAAATAAATATATTCGTAAGAAATAAATAAAATATAATTATAAATCAATCAAATGGGAAATTTAACGATTGGATATATAGATATATACCTTCATCGGTGCCACTTTGTTCGAGGATTTCTTCAATTTCCTGGTCGCCTTCACCGTCCGAATTCAAACGTGGCGGAGTGCCTAAGGCGGCATTAGGATTTACGATGGGTGCTTCAGGTATAAGAATTGGCATTTTTTCCTTTTCCTTGAGCAATTCTGAACGCAACTCGGAATGTTTGTCCATTTCATTACGTATTTGACCATTTGACTTTAATACCAAAACAATATACATTCAATATAATAATATATTATATAACTTTATAAATAATTAAATGAATTTTCTATACTTACAAACTCTTTCTGTGGTAATGATCGTTCTAGTAATGCAACAGCATTAACGCAAGCCGTTCTAAAGTCATAAAAATTCTCAAGATTGTACATACACCGATAGCACAAACATTTTGGTAATCGATCCTCTTCATCAATCTGTAAATTATTTAAATAAAAATATATTATTTACAAGAATCAATAAAATAAATCAATTCAACTATTATTCATAATTTTCCAATTGGTCGATTTATTAAATTGAGGTCAGGATGTTAAAAATTTAATGAATGTTAACAGACTCTAGATATTCGCTTACTGATTGAATACCCAAAATGTTACCCAAAAATGTAATGTACAATAATTCAATGCATCATCATTATCATATAAATAGTTTAACCAAATACGAAAGCTTGTCACGTTTCTCAATTAACAAATCATTACACAACAATATATATTTTTACATAGATATGAGCTTCTTGAAAAAAAAAAAAAAATTCCAAAAATATTTTTCTTTCCTCTCTCTCTTTCTGTCTTTCACATCCTATGACTCAACTTGCAAACTTTCTTTTCCTCCACAACTCCATTAAAAATCGCATTTTTTGTTCCCTCTCTCTCTCTCTCGCCCCACCTCATTTTTTTTTCCTTCATCTTGTTCAAGATTCATCGGACTTTCAAGTTTCCCCACAATATATCTACCCAAGACACAACTTTTCAAGTTACGATGTAACATCGTCCATCGTCCCCAGGTAAATTCAGGTCGACCATACTACGTTGCTTCTCCTTTTCCACGTTTGCAATACCGCTTATTCGATCCATAAAATTCACTCGTGCCCAGGTATACAAGAAACAGATGGGAAGGTAGGTAATGTAGATAGAAGATTTGTCGAATTACGCATGTTATCTTTCAAAGCAACAATTGAAATATATATATATATACACCTCGAGGTCATAATACACAGAGTGATTGTCAGTGCCAACATCGACACAAATTAATTGATACAAGTAGAGAGGTAGTAATTGCTTCATTGTATTTTCATTATCGTCATTGTCATCGTAATACATTTTTTTGTACAAATAAAATAGTTGGATTATGAACCGACTCAATGTAATAATAATACATTGGTAAATGAATAAGTCTATTGATTATATTATTTATTATTATATACTCTGAATAATATTTGAGGTGAATAAGATGCAAAGGACCTACGCAATGTCATCAGAGCCACAGGATTGCGAGACAACAGGTCACAGGAGAGATTGGATTAAAAGGAGAGGATGGCGTGGGAAGTGATGGTGGTGGGAAGCATATGTCGCAGGAGCAACAGCAGCAACATCAGCAGCTTGGACAAAATATACGGTTCATGATGGTGGCATGATGAGGGAGTAGAGGGGAAGAAAAAAAAACGACGGGCGGATGCAGAGTCAGGCGACAACACATCAACCAAGCTAAAACAGCACAGAGAGTGGATAGTATGATGCGTATACGCGCATTTGCGACGGCGGCCAACCACATCCGACGTGCTGTAGAGTGTAGAGGAATGGAATTCTCGTTGTGCCAACAAAGCAAATGCGAGGGAGAGAGAATAGAGATATATATACGTATAGAATTAAAAAAAAAATAAAATAAAATATTCTGACAGAGCAACAAGAATTATCGCAATGATAAAGAAATATGTCCGTTATCCTCTTCAGATTAAATTAAGATCAAAAAATACATCAGTCAATGCATTGATGTTTCATATATAAGAAATATAATAATTAAAATAATAAAATATATATATTTAAATAATTTTAATGTGTAAATAAATTATCGAAGGGTCGAATAAATTATATTATTTATTTATTCATTTGGTTTATTTTTTTGTTGTTGCATTAAGAATGATAAGACTGACTTCAATGACCTCTCACTGAATGGTTCATTGGAATGGAACAAAAGAAAAAGAGAAATATATAATCGTCGTGGAAAATGATGATGATGATGATGATGAACAACAATCAGAGTGTCATAAGGGAGTTGATGATCATGTGAAATGTTTAATAATGACAATTTCATTCCATTTGATTTAACAAAATAATAGAAAAAATCATTGAGCAAAGATGGATGACACTGAGACAAACCGTTGCGTGTTGCACTGTGCGATATCGGATTACGTGCACCGGGTGAGACCAGCATTTATCCACAGACATAAGAGTAAAAGAGATGGCAAGACAATGTCAGAATAAATGCGATAGAGTAGGACGTCCGAGTGCTGACCGAATGGCGTGTCAGGGAAAATAATTTGACCGGGGGAGTCTGGCGAGAGGCCGAGAGTGAGTGAGTGAGTGAGTGAAGGAGAGAGGAGTAAAATCGTCAACAGCAGCAGCACCACCACCACCAGCATCAGCACCAGCAGCAGTAGCACTTAGCAGCCAGCATTGATATAGTAGTAGTCGTAGTAGTAATAGTGGTAGTAACCTAGCAGAAAAGGTCTATTGCTGACGACACACTCCTGCCTCTCAAGGATGCGGACGATCGATATGAGGAATATAAGAGAGCAACAGAGAGTAGTGAGACATAGATAAAGATAGAATTAAATTTATATAATTTCTCATTCTTTGATCGTTCATTTCGTATTGTGTGTTTCAATTGTCGCCCAGTTGCAAGAGAATTATAAACACAAATATTCTTCAAGAAAATCCGATTAATTAAATATGATGATATTAATATCATTATAACCCCAAGCAATATCAATTCTATATGTCTATCATTTGACATGAAAACCTGCTGCATTTAATTACACAGTACAGTAGTACACACACATTTACAAACATAGATTGATATCTATATATAATTTGTTTATTATGCATGATGATAGTAGTCTTATTTACCCGCCCACAAATGGAAGCTGCTTGTCATTAGTATCAAACGTGCACGTGCACATACAATACACAGAGAAACAAAGATTCGATAATACCAATGATTTTCAACTCTAATCTCTCAGTTGATGAATTAATTAATAAAATCAAATGAGAATTATTGAAATATAAATAAAGTATTTGACCAATATTCCTGCAATAATTGTCACGTGTCAGTATACATAGACACATAAAATAATTGAATGAATGAATACACGCAGTGAATTATTAATGAAAAAAAAAAAAAAAAAGATCGTCACATGTTTGAAATGAAACAAAAAAAGATTTCAGATATTTTGTTGATGATACTAGATTGGAAATATAGCCGTGGGGATTTGTGAGAAGCGTCATGAGTCAAACAAAATGTCGTCGTCGGGTTGGCTCTCTCTCTGGTCTTCCGCACCGACGTGCAACGGTGTGCGACGCAACGGTGGTGGCGGCAGCAGCAGCAACGGTGCCGTTGCTGCTGCTGCTGCTGTGTTTGGCCTTCAAGGTGTGGGACACAACACCTCACTTTAGGTGTTGTTCTCTCTTCATAGTAAAATGCAATTGTGGATGTGTATAACAAAAACAGACCAGCCGGCAATCTCGTGTGCTCTCTCACACCAATTTGCCACAATAAACCCAACCCACCACCTTTTCTTTTATCTCTATCTCTTTTTTTTTCTCTCTCTCTCTCTCTCTCTCTCGGTTTCCACTTCAACCATTATTTCACTACGATTCCATAACTCTACGTGTCCTCGAGCGTCACAGTAGCCAGTTATCTCGCGTATTACATACCTACTACCTTACTATACACTTCTATACAACCTGATCATCCAACATTCGAAAGTCCAAGGTGGCCGTCGATAACTGATACAAAACTCGCCATACATAACTGTGGAACGAGGACGAGGACATTGCAACAACGTCAATGCTGATGATGACGATGCAGCTGACGACGACGATGATGATGATGATGATTATTATATACGTTGAAAAATTGTGAAAATGATATGGAAATTGGAAAGAAAAATAAAGCTTTAGTTAATGATAGAAAATAACGATGACTCACCTTGAAAGGCAAACACGTTTGTATTTTATCAACAAGCTGACGATTTTTTCCTTCCTGACCGAATATATCCATTTTGACAGCGTCATATGAAGCACAGAGCCTACATAGCTCATCATAACGTTCTCTCGACTCCATTTTTCTTTTATCTTTTTTCTTTTTTTTTTTTTATTTCCTGTGACTGATTGAATATTTCACACAGTTGGTTGTCGTTGACAATTCTAATATTACAAAGCAATCTAAAGCAATATAACGACGCTTGTTCCACGTGAAGAAATAAACAACATATAAATCTTTAATTTTGTCTGTTGATAAGAAAAAAAAAAAATTTTTTCGTATTTATTTTCTTTTTCTTCTGCCTCCTTCTTTAGATTTTGTATTATCACGTCGTTGTCCTCGTTACGATACAAAATGTTTGCGCACCAACTGAATGTCGTGCAACGACTGTGGCCTCTTCCTCGTGGATAGTAACTCCTCCTGCAAAACTACGTGTATGTGGTGATTGCTGCTGCTGCTGTTGCCGTTTACCACCACCTTCTTCTCCTTCCTTTTGCGTTTCACGATGACTGTCTGGCTGCTGTTGGTGTGCTTTAGCTTTAGCTCTTCCGTCACCGTTTGGTTGCCAGTCCTAAGAGGCACGGCCTCCTCGATTGTCTTGATCATCACATTGCATATGATTATTTGTCATAGTCAATATTATTACTACTGCTACTACTAAGAATAATATTAAGTCACTACTACATAGTAGATAGATATGTTACACGATGTCGTCTCGATGCCTTCACTAGTTAATATATTTTCGCGTAATTTATCGTTATACTCAAATGCCTTTAATTGATTTGTGATTATTATCACAAACAATTTTTTTTATCTTCCGTTTCTTGATATTATTTAATCACTTCTTCCACGTCAGGACAAATGTACAATTTGTTAATATTATATTATATACCTTATCACACACCAAGACACACAAACCTTGTAGCAGATTATCCACGTCTACCTAGACGCTTGTGGTGGATAATTTACACCATCACGATTCATCACAACTACAGAGCACCCGGGCGCCGCCATCTTGTACACAGACCACTTGTTTCTTTCTCCCCACTTTTGAATTATCTACATTGTATGAGATTATGATTGGTTCATTGTAGAGTCCCTCTAGTAAGAGTTCGGACACCTTTACTCAGCTTTTGATTGGTTCCGCCATGTTTCGTCGGATTCTAT
>JAQQBS010000001.1:23223467-23244627 GCA_030347275.1 Microctonus aethiopoides | reverse complement strand
GTAGACGTGGCTACGTGTATGCCCTGAGCAGAAATTCTAGTGCGCATGTCTCAGTTTGTGCAGTCCACGCAACACTGCTGTGATGATGGCGCTGATGTAGCACCACCAATAATATGTATGTTGTCTGTGAAAAGACGATGTATATTTTTTTAAATGGCACCCGGAGTCGTAACACTACAAGCCAATATATGCCACCACACACATTTACGATGTCTGGGAGTAAAGCCTAGCAGTGGCAAAGACGACAAGCGTGACCTGCCCTGGCGCTGTTGATTCCAACATGGCGTTGGATATATTTCAATGATTCAGTGACACTAAAAGTACATAGTCCTGCTCCATTCACATTTATAGTGTTAATCTTTCATCAATAATGTACATTGCAATATCATCGAAAGATATTCAACAGATTGAGGCCAAGTATTTGAGACAGGTAATAAGTAATTCGCTGTCTATTTAAGTATTAATTTATTTGTCATTATGTTACAACGAACAGTCGATTGTATGAATTTTCATTTCATTTTATGTCATCTCACCACTACCAATATTTATTTATATGACACGAGGAATTAATGAGATTCAATTTTCATGACCATTTTCTCATTGCTTAATTTCTTTACACCCTCAAAGTTACGGTAATTTTCCCAGTTGATTCGTTTATTTTCGTTTCTATGTAAAAATATTTGATATGAATATTTATTAATTTTTTGTTTTTATTTTATTTCACAATGTGTATTTTTTTTATAATATTCATCTATATTTTATTTATCATTGGTGTAATTAATTGTTTTTTCTTTATTTGTTTTGTTTGATTTCAGTACAGAGAAATGAGTTTTTGAACAAAAGACGAGATAATAATTGTTGGATTTTTTAATAGTAAAAAATAATTTCAACATTCATAACATTTAATGTGATAGTGAATTATAAAATTCAATTCCAAAAAGTGAGAATATTTAATTAAGAGAGAATAGAAATATAAAGAAAGGAATAAAATTGTGCTGAAGAAAATATGGCTGAAACACGAAAAATGCGAGTTTATGGTAAGCAGCCAACGTGCGCAAGTTTAGCACGTCTTGAGGAACGACGTGCACGTCGGTAAGTATATTTATTAATGAATAACATAATTTAACAAAATATAAATAGATGAAAATATTAATGAACAATTATTTTCAAGGCTTTCATTGCGTTTGGAGCGAAATCGAAAACCAGATAAACCCGATGATTTTGTGTGCTATGAATCTAGTGATGATGAAGAGGAAACTGTTATGGAAGGTCGTCAATATTTAAAAACATCATTTAATTTTGTTGATTATGTTCGTTCACGTGAAACAAATACACGTGAAGTTAGAAAAATAAATCAAGAATATGGCTCTAGGCACATATTAACACACGATTTATTTAAAGAATATTCAATTAGTTTGAATCACATGAATAAAGTATTTTGTTCGCAATGGTTAAGTGATCGACAAGTGGTATTTGGCACTAAATGCAATAAATTAATGGTATATGATGTTGCAACACAGAAGTTAGATCAAATACCATCGTTGCATGGTCGTCAAACGTCTGCAAATGGTAATGCAATGGTGGAACAACATAGTGGCATTCATTCTGTGCAAATAAATCCATCAAGGTACTTTCTTAATTTCATTAATCTATTTTATTTCTCCTATCATAAATCATTATTTTTATACTATTTATTGCGTATCATGTAATCTAATTTTTATTATAATTTTTTTTTTTTAGAACTTTATTGGGTACAGGGGCGAGAAATAATAATGAAATAGCAATTTATCGACTTCCAACTTTGGATCCAGTTTGTGTGGGTGAAACAGGCCACCGTGATTGGGTATTTGATATGTGTTGGTTAGACGATGAATATTTAGTCTCGGGCTCAAGAGATACAAAAATGTCATTGTGGCATATTAATAGTGATCTTGCAGCTGCTCCAGATAAAGCCGATGTTCCAACGCATAGGTAATTAAAAAAAAAACTACTTATTAATTTTTTAAATTGTTATAAAATATTTTTTAGTCAATTAAAAATATTGGTTTCAATTTTATTTAGACTTATTCAACCTGTGTGCGTAAAGGAGTGTCGATCAGCGCAAAAAGTTCGTGCGCTGGCATTCAATAAAGCATATAATGAAATTGCAGCTTTATCATTGAACAGTTTTATACATATTTGGTCTGCGGAAACTTTCAAACAAAAAATATCGCGTAAACTTCCGGCTTGTCAAGAGAATGTTTGCCTTGCTGTCCAAGATGACGGTGTTTATGCAGTTGGTTGTCGTTCTTATACATTATTACTTGACGCACGAACTCTTCAACCAATTAAAAAAATTCCATCGCGGTTAGTGCAATTAAATATTGAATAAAATATATTATACTAGTTATTAATACAAATTTATTTATTATTTTTTTTTGTAATACAGTTACAGCGGCTGTGGAATTAGGTCAGCAAGTTTTCAGGGCTCAGTATTGACAATTGGTACAGGTTTAGGAATGTTGATGTTTTATGATGTAAGAGCACAAAAGTATTTGGAATCGTCTATTAATTCAAATCGAACAGTCGTACTGAAGGCTTCGAAGGGTTACGTAGTAAGTTTAAAATGAAGAAAAAATTATTTATTCAATTCAATTGGTATTAAATAATTTAAAAAAAATTTTTTTTTTCAATACAGTTCCCAGATGAAGAGTATGTTGATGGATTTCAAAATGTTAAATACACACCAGCCATTTATACACATTGCTATGACGCATCCGGTACGCGTTTATTCACTGCTGGTGGACCATTGCCCGCCACTTTGTACGGAAATTATGCTGGATTATGGCAATAATTTATGAATAATTATTAATAAATGTGGACCGATGCAATCAGACAGATTATGGCACACATTTGAGACTGTATTTAAAAAACAATCAGCTGCAAGCTTTAGTATATTTTGATAATTTATATCGCACCAAAAATAACGAAAAAAAAAAACATTGCTAAAAAGCCTGTTTTTATTTCATGAGTTTAAAAAAAAGTGAATGGTAATATTTGGTGATAAATTAGTGTTATTGAGAAAAATGTGAAAGTAGTGAATAGTATTTAATAGTGATTTCAGAGAATTATAGATCAAGTGTTTATTTTACTTCAATGATTTTTTTTTTTAGTTGAACAATTAATGTTTTGTTAAGTTTCTCATGAGTGAATAATGGGTCAATTTATTAATCAATATCAACGTCTATAATTATGTCTTGATGCTTTCACAATATGTTTCATTTGATCATTGATATACAGCCTTAAATTTTTTTTACTGTCAAAATAATTAAGAATATTTTTCCACCTATTTTATCTTCTGTTTTGTATTACGACGTTTGTTCAATCAATTCATTTTGAATTAATAAGAAAATAAAAAAACGCATAAAAATTTTAATAGTACGCAATAACAATTAGAAGAAAGAAAAAAAACAAATTTATCGTAACGTAACAATTTTTATTCTAATGATCATAATTTTATCCGTTGAATGAAAACTTAGTTAGGATAATGTAATTACTTCCATTGAAGCTATTGTATGAAATTTAATAATAACATTGTGGTATTAAGTAGATTGAAATTCAACCATTGGCATTATTTCATGCATAAAATTGTGAGGGGAAATTGTGGACGATTCTATCGATGAATATTCTTGAATACTACGACGATATAAAAGAACCGGTAGCAACAAATCGTAATTCAAACTTTAGATAATATTAATCTATTATATTCATGAATGACATTTAATATGTAAAAAAAAAAAATAATTATTCATGCATTTACATTTAAAATGCATAAAATCGCTTTGATATTCATTACAATTATTTTTAAGATAATTATCAAACGATTATTTTGCGACTCAAGTGATAGATTAAAATATAAATTCAATCATGTGTCAGTTATTAATTATATCTGGCGTAATCAATATAATTCAAATTTGTGATCAGCTCCAAAAGTAATAAGAATGAAACATTTGTGCCAATTATTAATTCTTATATCAACATGAAAGTTGCATTATGAGAAGAAACAAATGATCATGATGATAAATTTCAAACGATTAATATCTTTAATTGATTTATATAAAATGAAAGAATGAAGAAAAAAATACACATTGTCATATATTAATAATTAATTTTCGATAATGCAGAATTACGAATATACTTGGTAATTTCATTGTATGTGTATATATACGTATAATTGCAATGTTATTTCACTCTTTATTTTTCTTTTTTTCAATGACTTGCAATCAATATTGATCAGGTAATACCGTATTTTATATTAAATTGAGACAGTGCAATTCGTGCAATTATATTTAAGCATGTTATTTATATACACATATAAAACGAACTTTTAATAAGCAAAAAATTGCGTGTGAAAAATTTTTGTAAATATATTCGATGCCCACGCCTGAAAAAAAAAATTATTAGTAGTAAGAATGAATCTGAAATTTGAATTATTGATAAATAATTAATGATAATCTCGTATTTGTTCTTTACAAATAATTTATTTGTGTGGTCTAACGATATGATAGTACATTAAATATACATTACATTATAATTTTTATTTTATTGATCTATCAATTATTCTTTGTAATAGTGTGTACAATGTTTACAAAAACGGACAGTTTCTAGAAACCAGAAACATTTTCTGTTTTTTTTTTTCCTTTCACGATGTCAATTTTTTAAATTTTATTCGCACCTATGTAAAGAGATATGTCAAAATAGCTTCGAATCCAATAATACAACCAAGATTCTATCCGAATTTATTCTCCTTTGATAAATTATAATTTATCTTTTTTTTTCCCTTGGAATTTTGATTGTTTTTAAATTTATTTTACTAACATTTTTTTAAATTAATCTTCCCAGAGTTTCATTTTCTTTTTTGTGCGATATTCTCACAAGCTCGAGCCTGTCACAGCATGAAATATCGGCAGTATACATTTAATTATTCAAAGTACAACACATATTTCTTTTTTCTTTTCAGTGATATTTTGATTCTTAAATTAATATTAATAACGTATAAGTACTATACAATAATAACATAATCTTTAATATTTTTTTCTCAAGGTAATAAAAATGTGAGAGAAAATGTAAATGACAAGAAAATTTCATGTGATTTTTAGTTTTTTTTTTCATTCAACTAAATTATGAAGAAAAAAAGTAGTTTGTATAATGGAAAATAATGTCGTGAATTTTTTTTTGTTTCCACGCGAAACAAAAGAGACGTTTCTTAATCTTTCTTCATTGTAAACGATGGAATACATTTACAATCTCAATTAATCTGTTGTTCACGTGCGCGACTGGGCCAGAGACAATGCAATGTGAAATTATGCTGGGCGCAAAACTTGAGATATTCATCAGAGAGATATAAAATGATTATTATTTTTCTTTTCTTTTCTTTTCTCTTCTAGTGAAAACACATATTGCCTAATATGCGTATAGAAAGTGTATCCACAACAGTATTAATTGATGATGAATAATCCAATCAATTAATTATTTAATAAATTCAGAGATGACCAGCATCCATTGCCTTATTGATATCATTTACAAGTGCACCAAGTATTTGCCGATGCTCGGAATTTTGGCGGAAAACACTATCAAGAAATTCGGTATTTGTTAGAAAATCAAATACTTGATCACAACGTTCTTGAGATTTATCAGTGAGATGTGGTCTTATTAAATTTAATATTGCTGCTCGACAGCGTTCAAATGTTCTCGTTAAGTACACACGATCAAAGCTAAATTCTAATTCATAAAATGAAACAACTGACATTGCAGCAGCTCTTAAACTCGATCGTATTTCAATAATTTTAGCATCATCTGATGGACCCAACTGTTGATTGCGTTGCAACAGACCAATCTATAATTAAAAATACACAAATTAATTAAACATAAACATAAATAAAATAAAAATTACCTACTGATTATCAACTTTCTTCTATAGTTATTATGAATATAATTAATAATTACTTTTATTGATAATTTAACGATGTTTTTCAGGACTTTTTCCGGTTGTTTTTTATCCAGGCCAGGGTTACATTTTACTGTGCGTTCCATAAGCTTGAAGAGATTGTCAAGCAATGACGTGGTGGCATCGTCAATAAAAAGTGACCTACCAGCACCCGTTGAGACCACTCGACCAAGGAGCTTTTTTTGTGCACGTAAACCTAAATCTCGTGCACGGCTGCCTGTTGTTCCACCTCCACCACTTGCTGGATAAACTCCACCCCCAGTAGCCGTCGACTGCATCACTGTAATATGCATAATAAATATGAAAAGCTATTCAACAAATATATTTATACACAATGAAAGAGATGAAAAAAAAAAGAAAAAAAATTAAAAGCTAAAATATATTTTGATTTTTAAGCCATGAAAAATATTATTTATATTTATATAAATTTAAATAAAACATTTTTTATTCCACTCACCATCGAACATTTGGCACAATAAATAAACAATAGTCTCTCGTGAAATATATATTTAATAAATAAATATATAATTTTATCTCAATTCAAATTGTTTGCGATATGATTTATGGATCAAATAAAATGACATCACCAAACTAAAAATGAAAAATTAGAAAATAATAAAAACAATGGAATGATATAAAACAATATAATAACTTAAATAAAGATATGAATATTAATAATTAATGCATAAATAAACAGATGATTTAATATTAGTATAAACAATTTAATTGATGCATCTATTTAATATGATTCAAGTATAAATAATACATAATTAAATTAGTTTAAACAAATGATCTATAAAATAAATATGTAATAATTATAAATAGATCTATACATAATATAAATATTTAATTATTTAATATAAACCTTGATTGCAGTCAGTTACAGCTACCAAATGATAAAGAAACCAACTCTGCAACTCCATCATAGCTGTACCCCACGCCACCTAAAAACAAAGTTTTCAAATACGAATTAAATTTCAAGGTTATTAATATTGATAAACATGTCTATAATATAGAGGAATCGCTTTACCATCCAAACTTTGAAGTCAATATTTAACTCATTACTATTTCAATAATCTCAATATATGAATAATTAATTAAATTACTCAACTCACGCTACTCTAATAAATATCCCAAATATATAATAATGCACTTTTATATCAACCATTATTATATTTTATATTAATTCCTAACTATTTTTTCTTTATATTAAACGCAAATACACATTTAAATTCCATACAGCAATATATTTACATTTATTAAATTATTCGTTGGAGTATTTAATTAGAATGAGCTTAAATGAATGAAAATAATTTAAATTAATTTATAAAACCATCAATAGATATAATATAAATATTATTTATAATATTTATTACCAATTGAATTTTTTTACAGTGTAATTTCTACATTATTCTCAATTATAATGTGATTATTATTTTAATTTAATTAAATTATTTCAACCTTCTGTGGGTATTAGTTGAATATTGAGTCAAAGGGGAAATTCACAATTGCGGGGGTGAGGACAAGAATTTATATACCCGCACATATAGCTACTATAATATATATATATATATATATATATAATCACAAATGGTTTCGGTATCGATTCGCAAGGAGTTTCAAGGTGAACAACGGTGAGAAAATATATATACATACACATATATTATTTTTATGCAGTGGGCTTGTTTCATTTGCCAATAATGAAATTTTAGCTTCACTGACATCAGAGATATTAATTTATCTACAGCAAACATATTTTTATCACAATGAATTTAATTTGTTTCATATAACAATATATTTTATCCCATTAAAGTATTAACCAATTTATATAATTAAAAAAAAATAATAACTAATATGTTTATTGTATATAAATAAATAAGTTCTAATTAGAGTTTTTATTTTTATTAATAAGAAAAAATTAAAAAGAAATTTTATCAATAGTAAAAATGTAATTTGAAGAGTAAATATTTATTTTTTGAATGTATACATTATATTTAGGTCTTTGGAATGAAAGGATAGAATTTAATGATAGGAGAAAGAAATTGCAGCATGGAGAGTGAAAAAAGTTTTAAAACAAAAATAAAAAAAAAAAAGGCAGAAGGCGGAAGTTGAATTATAGCCGTCGGTGAATGATGAAATGGAAAAAATAAACAAGTCGTCGACCGACCCTCGTGGGCACGTGCCCTAGATGAGCATCACCGTGTGCTGATGACGAAGATGATGGATCATCGGACACACCATCATTCACTCTGATCTATTTCCTAAAATTTATCTTTACATATTTAATAACTGTATTAATAATCACAAATGAATTTTTTAATTTTTTCTAATTAATTAAATAATAAAAAAAAAAAAAATTATTGTACAATTAAATTTAAATTAATAAGGGGAATTGATTGTCAAAGTGATTATGTTATAGAACTATAAAATAAAATTATTTACTGAATAAAAATAATCAATACTCATTCTATTGACATAAAAATGTGCGTTGCAAAAATACGAGTGGGAATTTTTTTGTACAAGTTGAATTTACTTATAGTTGAATTATAGATATTTATATGTATAATGTCTATGTACATATGTATGTACGTATGTATGTAATATATGATCTAACGACATCGTTTGGAAACCACTCTGTTGCATCTCCCCTTATAAATGCAGCTGTTGCTTGGCAGCTGGCCATGAAAACGAAAGGACTCTCTTTTTTTTCACAACTACCCATATTGCATTTATTTAAAATATTACCCTCAACCACCTGTCTCTTAAAATTTCCTTCCCGCCACATAAAATCATTTGCTATAAAATTATTTATCATAAATAAATCTAATAATAAATATACAAATATTTTATATTGACAAATAAATTTAATTTCTTGTATACGTTAAAATATATTAATATTTTTATTGCAATTCAAATGTAATAAACAGCTCTTTCACTGTTGCTGTTTATTTAATAATAACATTTTATTTAGCTTATGCTATATATTTGAATGTATTGAGAAGTGTCAGTTATAAATAATTTTATTTGATAGGTGGAGAATGAGTATTAATAAAATTCAAGTCTTTTTATTTATTAATATTGAGTGCAATTGAGCTCAAGTATTATTGGTCTTCCAGCTGACAACAGCAGTTTCATTCATTTAGTCGGATTGCAAACCATCTTGACCACTTATGACTCTTTCTATATGTATACATGTATGTATACATTTATATAGCAACCATAAATGTATATATGTAATTGTTAATATAGAGAGATAAATCCAGTCAGAAATAATTTAGAATTAATTTTATTTTGTGTATGAGGTTTCTAATGGTGGTTATTAATATTTATAGAGTTGATACAAAAGATATGCATGATGTTTGGAATAAATGAGATAGTATTAGAGTAAGATAAACAGGAAATTTTTGCAATTAAATGGGCGTTATTTCATAGCGATGATTCATTGCAATTCAAGTGGAATGATAAAACGGATTCTGGTATTTATTTTAAATGTACACGAAATCAGGCGGGAAATTTCATGTCGATGACCACATCCTATGATGATTATACAGTTATTTATATATTTTATACAAATACAACTGTAATATTTTATTTTGTTGATAATTTAATAAAAGTTCATTGAAATAAAAAATAAAATATTTGAAAAAATCTCTAATTCCCATTTTTAACAAAAATAAATAACTAAATTCCTCATGCGAATTTTGAGAATCAACATTGTCTTCTTTTGTACTTGTCGTTTATCGATTTACAATTTAGCACTTTCATCATTGAATAAAATACAGTAGTAATTAATATAGAAAAAGAAAAAAAATATATTAATTGGAGTAATAATCGATTGATTATCGTTCGCTATTACGTCGCGTTTATTTATAATTAATTTAATCTAAACTACTTGCACGTGTGTAAAAAAATAAATACATTATTTATGTACACATACCTCGGTTGATTAGTGAGTCGCGAATGCAACTCAACTGTCTATAGAAATATAGAGAAAGTTTATTTTTTTTATTTTTATTTATCTTCTATATAACGTCACCACGTTGCTTCAAGTTGTAAAACAAGTCTATCATTCAATAAATTTAAATCATCATTATATTTTATTGTCCATGAAGATGATTGTATATTTAACTCATCTAGCTATTTATTATATTATTCGAGAAATAAAATCATACCGCACTTAAATATGAAATTAAATACATTTAATTGAATAAAATCACAATTAGATTTGAATAATTTATTCACGCACTCAACTAATTATTTGTTTATTTCCTTTAGTAAAAGACAATTTTTTATCAGAAGCAGATGTTAACACACCAGAAACTAAACGTCGTCTGATTGTCTGAATTCATCTGTTGTGATCAGCCGCCGCGACGAGCCCACCCTGGTTACCATGGAATCATTTCACTTCTGCTTGCTTCTGCTCATGCTTTGCTTAGGCAGTAACTAGTGGCTAGTGAGTGAGTGAGTACGGGTAAGATATATAATGAAAATACGAGAAAGAGAGGGAGATGAACTGAGGAAAAATAGTGGGGGAAAAGCCTATGACGCAGTAATGTATGAAGACTTGTAAGAGTTGTAAGAAAGAATGAATGTATGTAGGTATAATTAATTATTGAATTAATTTGTGACACAAGGACACAAATAAACAAAATAATTTACTCAATGAAAATACCCCATTGAAGGGTTATTTATTGTTCATTAATTTCTCTTTCTATCTGGATAGTTTGAGAGTCGTTGGATTAAACAGACAATTAGTCGATTGTCTATTTATTCAATTTATTTCTCTATATTTAGCGTTATTAAGATATAATAAAAAAAAAAGTATTAATTTCTTATAGAGATGATTTAATTTGTCGACTTTTTTATTATTTGCGGAAATTTCCTATTGTTTTAATTCACGTGCGTGTATATAACAATGTGAAGCTATTGGAATTGTATATATATATTTTTTGTTATTTATGTGCGTTTTGATATGAATGTGCTACGTTTTATAGTTGTAGAAATTGATTTTTTTTTTTTGGATATTAATTTTTCCACTTTTTGTGAATTTCCTGAAGATGAGCATAAGCACGACTGGATATATTTAATGCAGCATTTATTGATTGCAATTCAGGATATTCTAGAAGGCTTAAACCACACAAACCTGTAATAACAGAATAAATAATTTAGAAAAATAAATAGATTATTTAAGAATTAAAAATTTAATAATATAATAAATATCATGTGTAAATTAATTACCCAAATAGGTGTGTAATGGATCTGAATGTGTATCGTAAAATTTTGAAAAGCCACCAATAATATTGTCTTGGGTACTGAGAATAAATTCACGATTCGCTTCAGGATCAGTTAAATTAGCCACATTGAGTAAATGCAATGTGGCGCCAATCCAAAAGCTATAACAAGTATCACTTGGTTTGCCCGGTCGTCCTTGGAATCCATCATTTTGTCGCATTAAACACCATCGTCTCAATCGTTCAAGTTGATCATTGGATAATACTCGATCAAGCTCGTTCATCAAATATAGACTGGCAACTGCACAAAATGTTGATCCACCATGTGATTCCAATTCTGGCCCTTGTCCCATTGCGCCATCGTAGGACTGTAATTAATCTGATAAGATAATTCCCAATAAATTAAATTCATTGGAGCCATTCGGCAAATAAAAAATCAATAATAACTAATAATGGAATTAATTTTCCAAATAAAAATACTACAAAATACGTATTGTTTTTTTACGAGTGTTGGCTTTTTGGAAGAACATAAACTTACGATGCTTTTGATGATGTAGTCGATAGCACGGGCACGATCTACACCTGACCAATCATCAAGAATAGCCGAAACACAACAAGCGCAATATAAAAATCTCATATCGCACTCGCTATCAGTTATCATTGCCATGAAACAGCCATTGGAATTTTGGCAGGCTTTTACACCTTCTATAATTGATTTTTTGTCAACTCTAGATAAATCATCACCCAATGTTAATAACGTTGCCAATCCTGTATATGTCATTGGTAAATAGCCACACTGATAATCAGGAGTTTGGTCTGAGATCATTGTTGATGGTTGAAATCCTGATTTAGCACCAGCATTAGTCACTTGACGCCCATAAATCCATTCAATTGCTGCAGTTTTTTCCGTTTCATTAATCATATCCAAACAATTGAGAACATCAAGACCCGAAATAGCAAAAAATGCAAACATCAATCTATTTGAATCATATTGTGCCATTTTACTCGGCATTACTTGAAGAATTCTTTTTAAATAATAGGCATGTCGTTTTTTATCCAATTCCATTGGCATTGTACGTCCCATCTCCATTAAATTATTGAATAAATTATTTTTTTGAGGTTAGGAATTACACTGCACAATTTGATAGTATATTTGTTTGTACAATCAATATTATAGATGCATAAATTAGAAATAGAATGTGTACCAGTAGGAATTACTGACTGACCACTGGACAATTGGACATCAGCAACTAAATTCAATAAAGATTTTATTCACATATAAGCGCCACACGTGATGATATTGGAAACGTTACTTTAATACATAACAGCGCTACATTCAATATATGTGATCAAATTTTGTTGATTAAAATTAAAGGAATATTACTATGACATTCGAGGCTTGATTAAACAAATATTTTTCGATTTAATACGTATATTGATAATTTCGAATTGAAATAAATGTTTTTATAGGTTAAATTTTGATGCATGGCAAAAATAATTTTGAAATCTAATTCTAATTTGAGATGTGCACTGTGCACTCGTTATTAATATTGTTTTTGAAAAATAAATTGAAAAGAACAGTAAATTGCATTGATTGCAAAATGTTCAATGTTGAAGTCTTTATTTATTTGTTTATTAATTAAAATCTGCAATACTGTTTTAAATATATAACTTAATTTACTAATGAAACATCTGACGTGAACATACATTTTTAAATATAATTTATTTCTTAATAATTAAATTTGGCCCATTGAGTATTAAAAACGAAAATTAAAAAATTTTTTTTTCTCATCTCTTCTGTTTTTTGTTTTGATTAATTTAATGAATCTAAATTTAAAGTTCATTTACTTGTTGATAAATAATATATATGATTTGTACAATATATAAAAGGCGCCAGCGCTCAGGAATTTACATTCTTGCTACATAATTATAATAATACAATTCACTATATAAACCCAATCTTTTTTTTTGTCTATCACATTTAGTATTTATACTACAAATATGTATTTTTATATTTGTTTTTTTTTTCCGCATAACATATTGTAATAACTGAATTAATAATTTTAGGAAATCACAGCTAAATCTATAATGGATTTTTTCTTGCTAATAGCCACATAATTGATAATTGCTAAAAAGGAAAAAACAACATATTATTAAATAAAATAATTTAATTATGTGGGCACTGTTTGCATGCGATAGGCAGTTAAAATTTCTTCCTCAATATTTTGATCTAAAAGAATATCCATTCCCTTGATTCCCATTTGACTATGTTCGTGAAATATTGGTATCGCAACACGCCATATTTCACGATTTCTTTTGATGGCATCAACTAACGGCTCGGCAATTGGAAATAATGTCGCCAAATTGGTAAATAATGGCAAAACAAGATTCGTTATAAATTGCACTTGCAAATTTGGTATTGATGCTCTTTCACGATCCATCATTTCTATTGGGGAAGTGCCCATACTCTTTTCTAAATCACCTTGCGAAAAAAATTCGTCATATATTTGTTCCTTAAAAAATAATTAAATACATTATTAATCCGTGCAATATTATTTATCAATGTTGTTAACAAAAACTCAATTATTTACCGCTGTCTTTTTTGATGTTTTCCAGTCTTTAGTCTGATCATTAAGATCACAACATGTCATAAACATAGCATGAAGTAATTTTTGATGTTCAGGATTGTCATTTTGAAAACCCTGTTTAACCATCTCATCTTGTTCGTCAATTGTACGGAAATGCGACGCCAAATCAGTGGCTAAAATATTATTTCTAAGTAAATCCAACGCCTCACTGTACTCATCACTTGTAAGATTTTCAAAAATATTGCAGCCTTCAGTATTGAGAATACACATTGATTGCGCTAAATGATGTCGCTCCATAACAGAACCCTCAGAGCTATAAAGGCTCGCTAAAACAGTTCCGCATTGAGTTTGAAATGAATTATTGGTCCCTCTATGATCAATATCATGGCATAAGCATGACACGAGAAATATTAATGCTTGCAATTGTGTCATATAATTATTCTCGACAAGATCGAGATTTTTAATCATTAAATATGCAAAGTGCGCTACGGAAAATGAATGAACCCAATTGTGATACGGCGCATCTCTGTATCCTTTTTTTACATACAATATAAACCTGAAAAGTAAATTTAAATTATTATTTTCTAAATGATGAAAAATAATATAATGAAATATATACCTTGCTAATGTTTTTCGCTTTATTCGCCAGGATTTAATCAAATTTAATTCATCAAACATCTTAAGAATATAACAAGGTGTATGTTGATGTGGAATATTGCGTGGACTAAAATTAAATTTATCAAAATCTTTGGGACTGTGATCATCACGGCAATTGAGCAAAGCTTGAACAGCTTCTTCTTCAACCTAAAAAAAAAAAAAATAATTTTCATTTAAAATATAATTTTATGGTTGAAAAAAAAAATTAAAAAATCAACTGAATCATCAAAAAATTACCTGCTATTATTTATTTACGGTTAGCCACGAAATGTTAATACATGAAATTAATTCATTGAATTATTTATTATTGCATTGTATTAACAGTTTGGGTTGCAAGAAATAAAATTAAAATAAACAATAAAAATTTCCAATAATGCATTAATTTACCTTCATGTGATACATCATGAGTTCATTGCTGAGTTTACTTCTTGCTTGTGAGTCTTGTATTTTTTTATAAACAATACTGTGCATTATGGAAATACCGCAATAAATGCTGAATGCCGTTGCCACTTCTTCATCACACACATCAAAATACAATCCATTCATTTTATTACACAATTGTGCAACACCTGTAATTGATAATGAAAAAAATTTTTTAATTTGATTATCAAGAAAATATATAAATAATAATATAAAATAATATTATTTATATATAACTCTTGTACCGATTATTTCATTTTCATCTCTAATAGGGAAACACAAAATATTTCGTGTTTTAAATCCAGTGACTTCATCAATGCCACTGTAAAATAGAGGATGTTCATACGCATTTCTTATATTCAACAAATGTCCCGATGTAGCAACGTGTCCCGCGATTCCTCGTCCAAGAGCAATTCTCATTTCCTTAAATAATAATAAATATATTGCTTAAAAATTGTAATACATCTTCAATTTAATTAATAAATTATATCTAATTAATTCCCATATAATATTGATAAATTTTTTGCTTACATCTGTCGTTGAAATTCCATCAAATACTTTTGCTACCAATTCATGATGTTCATGATCAAGAAGAAATAGAGAGCATCTTTCGGCGTTAGTTAATTTACGTGCCTCTATCATTATTTCACGTAATAAATCCGGCAAATCTCCTTTGAAATAGTATAAAAAATAAATAATTATTTCTACTAGTCAAATTAAATAATTAATATATAATACAAATGGAATAAAGTCTAAATTTATATATTTTTTCATATCAAATAAAAAATTAATTTATTTTTTTTACCTAAATGTGTAAAGAGCTTTCGTGAAACAATGAGAAGATCTTGACATTGGAGTTTCAAACGTGTTTCTTCTTGACATTTCAATGTGCTCAACAGAAGTCCCAAACAATACCTAAATTAAAAAAAAAAAAAAAGAAAACAAAATAAATTCTTTTATCGTATCAATAAAATTTATTATCAGATATTAATCGTAAACTGTTTTATATAAATATTAACTAACTAACTCACCGGAAACATTCTTTAACAATATTTGTGCAGGTATTTTTTGCAGTATCAGTGTCAGGATAATTTATAATACAAACTACCAATGCAATATGTTGTTTAATTGGATGTTGAATGGGAATACTGAGAAATCGTTCAGGGATTGGATGAATAATTGAATGAAGATGTTGAAGCAATTCTTGGTCCAATTCTTTAGCATAAGCAGTCAATGACGTTCTTTTTTTTACAGTTTCATGTAAAATATGATTGCAAGCCTGTTGAACAAATAAATATTTAGTTTCATCGCATCACACAATGCGGAAATAAATAAATAAAACCTTGTATATTGAAACAATAATAAAGTTATCAATAGAAATATGATGTTAAGTAAACATTGTGATATATTTTTTTTTTTAAAGATTATTTGATAAGTAAAAAGAAATCAAGGAAATAACGATAAAGATGAATTGTGAGATTAATTAAAATAGGGGAAAAAATATGAAATAAAATAGAATTATTTATAAATAATATCCGATTATATGTAAAATATTTTCAATTACATTGGGTTGATTTATGGGAAATCTTAGTCCTCTTTCCAATATTTTTGTTCCTATAACATGAATCACCATTTCTTCAGTCTCTGGTAAAATTGGAGCTAGGAATGATACATTTGCTCCAGTTTTTGTTTGAATCTAAAAATCAAAATCACATTTACATTCATTATCAATCAATTAACATAAATAATACAGTAATAAAAAAATAAAACTCATTTAATAATATCAATTATGACAATAATGACGATTTAATAGAGAAATTTGAACTTTATCAAACTGTCTCAACAAAGCGTACCTAATTGAAAGTATCATTAAGCATCATCATTATTTTAACAATGATATAATTTTTTTTTTTTTTTGATTGATAAATTGCAACTAAAATATTGTAAAAAAAAATATTACATTGACACAAACATATATTTATATATATTACATCGGTTATATAACATAATGTACAATAGAAACATGCAAAAATTGTCATGAGGAAATACGAAAAAAATAAAAAAAAAATATATTTTACTTACGTGTTTATTTAAATTTTGCTGCACAACTATGCAAGGCAAATCGGCGAGTTCTTGTACCAATGAAAGCATATTTTCTGCAGTTGTTGATTCCAACACCGATGTCGTCATTATTTTTATGCTTCTTTTTTTTTTTTTTTTTTTTTTTTTTTTTTTTTTTTTTTTTTTTTTTTTTTTTTTTTTTTTTTTTTGTACAATAAAAAATTTATATTTTACGTTTATACTGCAATGTTCGTAATTGATATATGTTATTTTGACAGTTCAACGCTCACGACCTATCGTAATATACTTTATTTTGTCCATTGAAATAAAATATCTATATTTTTCATCTCTCATAAATTCCAATGATATTATTATCATTCGCTTTACGATACATTCTCGAAGATTATTAATATAATTCGCGATATATATTCACCAATGTGGAATATATATACCGTATTTGATTTGCTCGTGCGCAAATATAGATGAAATATAAACACATCGAATTATTACTATCATTATTGTTATTGTTATTATTATTATTGAATATTTATAGTGTATAGTTTATTGTGGATTGGTATCACTGATAGAAAAATCAAAATGGCTAATATATACTTTATTTTTATATACAAAATTATTATATAATGCATGAATAAATGGTGTTTTATTTAAAAGATTTTTTAACCTCGAATTAGTAATTGACAATGTATTATTTATTTATTTATACTGTAATAAATTACCTGATATTTTTTTGTAATAAAGGACGATCTAATATTGAAATCACCTGAACTTGCATAGATATCGAAAAATGCGAGATATCGAAAGAAATGAAAAAAAAAAATAATACTAGAATTTGTTTGAGTTGTATTTCAAATTATATTCCTGGGGAAATCTATTGCCAAAAATTGAAATCAATTTGCAAAGAACATTTCTAATTTTAATTGGTGAAAAAGTAACTTAATTTATTTATAATAATTATTTTACCTTTATTTCATTGTGAAATAAAGTATAATTGATATAAAAATAAAATCGCAATTACAAAATTGCGATACGAAAAAAATTACAATAAATATGAGATTAAAAAATATATAATTAAAAATTTATTTAATAAATAAATTCATGTATAGCTTTAAATTTTTGAATAATTTATGATCTACAAAATGAAAAAAAAAATAAGAATGGTTGGAGTGAACGCATGAATCTAATAAATATTAAAATAAAAAAGAAAATCAAATATGATTTGTTAAATTACACCAAAGAAATAATTTTCATTTTAAAGTTGGCGGGTTTGGAAATCAAATCGAGAAATAAACATATATCGAAAAAGCATTGCAACCAATGGTCAATCCTAATATCGAAATATCTCTCGCATTTTGCGATTCATAAATAAAAGTCAACCAATTAGAACGCAGTATTTTTCTTTCTCTAAATTTCATTGGTTAATTCACACGCGACAATTTACGCAAAGGCCAATCCAATCCTCAATAGAAAACACATAGCATATTACATATAAAACAAAAAAAAAACCATCTTTCTCTATCATATAAACGCGATTTTCTCTTTTCTGTCCCTCTATATCACAAAACCGTGTACTTACACGTCAAGCCGCCATTTTGTGGCAAAGCACAACGACGATACGAGCTTGTTATCAAGCTGATCAATATTGAATAGGAGTGGTAACGATTACATTCGTTATAAATTCTTTTTCTTGGACAAAAATATTCAAAGAATATTGTGAATGATAATTTAACATAAAGTTCATCACAATAACATTTCCAAGATGAGTATGGTAAGTGTTGTGGGTTATTTAATTCAAATGATTTCATCATCAATTATCTTAAAATAAATCAAGCATTTATTTTATCCCTAAAATCTATAATATTAAAATAAAAACTACCTGTGCATCTACTACAACAATAATAACCCAATATAATTCCCGACAATAATTTTTAATTTAATTTATATATTTCTTTCTATCTATTTATATATTATTAATTATTCATAGATGTCACGTTACCCGTCCGACTGTAAAGTTTACGTCGGCGATTTGGGTAGTAGCGCAACAAAACAAGATTTAGAGGACGCATTCTCATATTATGGACCATTAAGAAATGTTTGGGTAGCTCGTAATCCACCAGGATTTGCATTTGTCGAATTTGAGGATGCCAGAGACGCGGATGATGCTGTACGTGGTCTTGATGGTAGAACAATATGCGGACGCCGAGCACGAGTTGAACGTTCCAATGGCAAACGTTTGAGAGACCGTGGCTCAAGACGTGGTGGAGCAAGTGCAAGGCCATTTCATCCTGAGGATCGTTGTTACGAATGTGGTGAAAGAGGTCATTATGCTCGAGACTGTCCCAAGCACAGAGGTGGCCGCAAACGCAAGTACGTAAATTTTAAATAATATAATTATTATAATAATCTCATTGACTATTAATTAATTCACAATCGAAATTCAATAATGAAAATGTAGATTATATTTTAATTGGCTTTTATTATCATATTCCATTCCATTATCTTATATTTATGTTTAATTTTTTTTTTTTTGTTATTCTGTATGTTTTGTTGGACTGTTTGTTTGTGGGTGGTAAGTTTCACATATTGAAATCAATAATCAAAACTGCTATGTACTCATATATGTATATATCTATGTATCTAATTATATGTATATATGTATATGTTTATGTGTGCGGTGTAGTTGAATAAATGAAAACAAAGAAAAAAAAAAATAAGTTTGACGTGAGAGAGAAAAAAAAAAAGCAAAAAATTGTTTTGCAGTGAAGATTGCCGATGTAATCCTCCCCATTATTTATAGGAGATGCGGCTGAGCAGGGCAATACGCATGTGTGAAATGCGAATTGTCTACCCGAGATACTCGCGAGATATCGCCATTGGGGTTCACTTCTTTGTGACACACACACTGCATAGTTACAGCGTAGAGCACCTACCTACTATTTGGGTTATCCTACTGCACGTCTCGGCAGGGGCAGAAAAAATATGCAACGGGGCCGGCCAAAAACGAAAATATCCGAGACACACATCGACATGTGAACACGTGGTGGGTGGCTAGTGTGTATCGTCGTCGAGTCGTCGTCGTCGCCTTCGTTCTCCTCAGCGCACCTCGATACAAAAAAAATATATAGAAAAAAAACCACTGACAAAAAAAAAAACACATCTGCACCTAAAATGGGGTTGCTCTCATCACGTTTCTTACTTTAAAAACAAAATATATATATACGAGTAGTCTTCTTCTTCTCATCGTCGTCGTCGTCGTCGTCGTCGTCGTAGTCTTCATCGTCGTCGTCCCATCTAGCCACTCTGCGTCCACTACTCATCTGACCCTCGCGTGATTTCACCTGCATATGTGTGTGCTCTTCTTCGATCTCCCAAATTCTGGCCATTGCCATCGCGTGTACTTCTGCTACCTGCGATTAGGCAGCCATCGATTAAATGGTATATAAAATTTTCTGATGACGAAACAAAACAAAAAAAAATACATAAAACAAATCTATAAAAAAAAAAAAATACATTTTATATATTTCGCGGGTTTATCAATTTTTTTTCTGCGTGAAATTTTTATACTTTTTCTTTTCACTTTAATTATTAATCGTTACCATTTTGCACTTTATCTATTTCTCTTATTCTCTTTTTTTATTTCTGATTCACACTCTCTCTCTTTCTCTGTACATAAATATATATAAATACATATATATATGTATATTTTTTTTTTCTATCTCTTTTAACAGTTGTGCAGCGTCTTCTGCCGACAGAAGAAATGTAATAAAAAAAAATAACAAATTTGAAATTAATTCTCAGTATTGAAAATTGAGAATTAAAAGAAATATGTATAAGAAAAAAAGAAAGAAAAAGAAATTTTGTTTTTTCCCCAATACTTTTTTATTTTCTTATTCATTTAGTTTATCCATATATTTATTTGTTTATCGATTAATTTTATTAATGAATAATTAAAAATATATTTTAGGTCTCATTCAAGATCGCGCTCGCGATCACGAAGCAAACGTACCAGATCGCGCTCATCGTCACGAAGTCGTTCACGCAGCAGGAGTGGCACAGGTAGACGCGGAAAATCACGCAGCAAGGCTCGTTCAGAATCAAAAGAACGTAGCCCAGCACGCCGATCATCGCGATCACGATCGGCATCAAGATCGCGCAGCAGGTAAACAAAAATGGTAAATTTTTTTTTTTTTTTTTTTTTT
>JAQQBS010000001.1:23201351-23223440 GCA_030347275.1 Microctonus aethiopoides | reverse complement strand
CGTTTCCTTGATTAATTCAATCTAAAAAAGAAAAATAAAAAAAAACAAACAAACAGACAAGCAAACAATGCATCTCTTTATTGAAAATTCATTGATTTATTATTGAAAAAACAATAAATTATAAAATTTTTAATTTTTCTCTTTTCATTTTTTTTTTTTTTACATCAACTTGATAAAATAAATTTTAATTGACTAAATTTCAAGAAAAAAAATGTTCTTTGTTGTCATGTAACTGTAGATTGATGTTAATAACAATTGTAATGATGAGTTTTTCAATTAATTCTAATTCATGATGAAAATGAAAAATAAAACAGAAACATAAAAAAATAATAAAAACGAACGAAAAATATTTGAAATCTGTTTCAAGTAGTGCAGAATTGTTAAAAACAACTTTAGAACATAAATATTTATCATTGAATGTAATAGAAAAATTAAGCTTTGGTTATTAATTATTGTTTGCAATCAAAATTCAAACATAAAATAAAAAAACGAAAGCAAGAAAAAAAAAATGTGTGAATCGTTAAAAATAGTAACGGGCATATAATTCTTTTTTTTTTTCTTCTCTTTTTCTAAATGTCTTACATATGCCTTCTCGACGAAATAATAATAATAATAAAAATAATATTAATATTAATAACTATAAGAATGAAAGAACAACAAAATGTGAAAAGTTTGTTATAATTCGTGTTTAGATTTAACAAAACAAATGCAAAAAAAAATAAGTACAGCGAAGCGTTGAATAAACTACTTTTGGCATAAAAAATATAAATTCGTTTTGATTTATTAATTTAATGCACAAAATAACTCAATAATCCAATTTTTTTTCCTCATATATACCCAGCACATATCAAACAATATAAATCTGTCATCATGCTATATTTTCAGAAATACTAGCAATAATAAAACCGCACATGTTACTTACAAACTTAGATAAAAAAAACCCATGACTACATTACTCCAGATAACACATGTAAATTTCTTTGCGATAAAAATGTGTCGATCAAAAAGAAAAATACATATACATAAATGATGTAATGAAAATGAAAAATAAAGTGGCAGCAATTCGTGACTCAAATGTAAGCCACGAAAAAAAAAAAACATTACTAATCATCACATTCCAGCATTGAAGCAATAATTAAAAATATTCGTGAACAAATATTTTAACGTCTCTTTTGTTTAACCAAGTATAAAACGATGAAGCATTAACATTAAATATATATCCAACAGATATATATATATATATATATATATATACATAAATACATATATTCACACATGAATAAAAATAAATCAACATTGTTTTAAAGTGTATAGAGGCAGTAATATCTCAACGAGGATCTTAGCATGTCAACCACAATCTCAAAGAAGAAAGAGATATGTATAATGGAACAAGCCACGCGCCGTTGTATGCATGAGTATTGCGTAAAACATAAATACTCCCAGGGTGTCTTTTATATATACAAGTACATATAATAATACCCTTTACTCTCTTAGCATACATACATTTACATTTCTTCGCTACCAACTATCTCTGTTTCAATTTCCTCTCTCATGTTTGCCTCGTGATTGTACCATAGAATGCCGACATTCCAGAATTGCCGGCGCCAATGCTCTTCTGCATGGCACACACTAGAGAGAGAAAGAGGGTTCAATGTATGAATGTATCATAAGAAACTGAGTGAGATAGAGAGACAAGGGGGCGGACAAAAAAAAAACGATGATGAAGAAAAGGAAGACTGAAGAGGGAGGGTCTCTTATATGTATTATATGTATATGTATGGCTCTTGTATAAAGGCTCGCGGGACTGCGGGAGTTGAAAAGAAAGCTACGACAGTCAAAGAGGAAGACGAAGAAGAAGAGGAAGAAGTGGAGCCGGTTGTGGGGCAAAGAGACAGAGTGTGGAGAAATAAAAAGAAAGAAAGAGAGTTTAGTTGTGCGCTCGCAAGCAAATAGCATGAGCTTGCCACATTTGCTTCTTGTTCACGTTCGCCTGTTGCTCCGTTTACGTGTAAGTGTGCCTTTGACCTGATACATATCAAGTAGGATTTTCAATTTATTTTTATTTTCATATTTATTTAATTGGAATTAACATTTAATAATTTTTTATTGGATTTTTAAATTTTACTTTTGATGAAAGAAAGTTTTATATGTTTAGATTGGTTGTGAATTAAGAAGAATATTTGAAATTGGACTGAAATAAATGGAACACTGTATATGTATGAATATATACCAATGAATGACAATAAATTGGAGTGAATAAAAAAAAAAAAACGAGGAGTTCATTGATCAATGCAACTAGTTGGCGTGTGAGTGATACGTATAGAATTGTATGGTTACACTCTTGGTTTCGCCACTTGAAGGGGTCGTTTTATTATTATTTTTTTAATCAAGCGCATTGGATAGTGTAAGTACACACTCGGGTGTCAAGTCAAGTGAAACAGAAGAGCAATCATTCGTTGTTTTTCTTTGATTTCTTGTGGAGTCTATGAAGTATAGGTGAAATTGGAATATACAATGACTGCTGCGTGTGCCGATGAAGCAATTTTGTGCGATGATAAAATGGTGAAGAGTTCAGCATCATCAAATTTAACTGCAATTGATGCAGAAAAAGTAGAACGAAATCATAATAAAAAAATAAATCGTGTGAATATACATTTAGATGATGAAGTAAAAAATGATGTGACAATAATGAAGACGGAATCATGTTCAAGACAACTGGAAATATATTTGGAATCTCGTGGGATCGTTCATACGTGGGATGATCATGAGTACACGTGCATTGGGGAGGTGGCAAGCGCAGCGTCATCAAGCAGCTTGGAGAGTCATGAATTGATTAGTGATGCGAATTCATCATCAGGATATAATTCGTCTGGTGTTGATTGTACAATAAAATGTAAACGTGATTCTGATTCACTTTCAGCTTCAAGTCGAAGTGATTGTGGTGGTGAATTAAATTGTCCAACAGCAACGCAATTAAATCAAATTGAACGCAATAATTTAAATTCAAATACATTAAAAATTAATTTATATGAATTGGAACGTTCGATGGATGAAATAAGAAGGATTAAATCGCAATATGTTGAGTCAGAAAATTCAATTAGAGCTACGGTTAATCGTAATGATGTGGTGGAAGAGAAAGGAACGGAGGCGGTAGACGAAACTGAAGAGATTTATGAACAAGATGAGAGAATGAATTTCCATGAGGCAGTGAGAATGGGCGATGCTGAATGCGTTGCAAAGATCGTTGCCGGTGGATTCATTCAGGATCTTGATGAGCCTGACTGGAATGTGTCTGGCGATCCGCCACTTCTTGTTGCTGCAACAAATCACTCGTTGCCGGTTCTTGGGTAAGAGAAAATTATTTTAAAAAAAAAATAAGTATGTAAATATCATGTAAAAATAAATACTTTGGTAATTATAATTATTAATTTTATCACGTTTTTTCTCAGTGTTTTATTGTCCAACGGTTGCAATCCAGGGGTGCGTTCACCTCGCGGTGAAACTGCATTACATCGTGCAATATTAAATGGTGGACCTGGTAATGTTTTAAAATTCGTTCATGAATTACTTAAATATGGATGTTCACCTGGCGTTAAAGAAGCTGGCGGTGGTTTAACAGCACTTCATATTCTCGCACGACAATTATCACACGCACAATCATCACGTAGTCAACACAATCATCATTATGATTTAAACGAAGCACTTGAAACGCTATCTGTTCTTGCTAAAGCTGGCGCTGTTAATGATAAAGATCACCAAGGACGTAGTGCTTTACACATTCTCGCCTCTTCAACAATATTTGGTAATTTAATTTTCATATGTAAACAAATTATTTAAATCATTTGAAGAATTTTGTATCATTTTTTAATTTCAATTTAATTATTTTATTTAAATTATCTTCATTTTGAGTATTATTTTTTTTGTTTGTTATTTAGAAAATAATCACAAATCAGAGATTGAATCTATTGTGAAAATTCTTTTGGATGCTGGCGCTGATCCAACGCTGACAAATGATCGTGGTGAAACGGCATTGCACGAGTCATTGGAATGTGGTGCATTAAGTACAGCATTTTTATTAATGCCACACACGCCAATTGGAATTGTGTCGCGTTACGGTGAAACACCATTGCATGTTGCTGCACGGAAAAATTATATTGATATAGTTGGTAAATTATTGTCAAATGGTGAGAATCCATCAATTCAAGATGTTGGTGGTAATACACCATTACATTTAGCATCAGCCCGTGGTTTTCATCAAATTGTATCGCAAATTGTTACATCGCCATTAGTACAATTGGAAAAATTAAATGACGACGGTCTCACTGCACTTCAAGTCGCTGCTGAAAGTGGTTTTGTTATGGCAGTAAGATTATTGTTAAAAGCCGGTGCTGATCCAAGTTTAATGGCCAATTGTGCAACACTTCATCATCGTCATCCAGACATTTTTACAATTATTGATCATGAATTAACAAAACGTCGTCAACTCGCGACGTAATTCTTTCGAATTTCTACACTTTTTTTTTTAATATCTGTGTTAATTGCGATTATATATTTCTAAATTCAATTGTTGGTTTTATTAATTAGTAGATAACAATAAACACTTTTTTTTTTTGTAATTTTCCATTAAGAATATATGAATTTGTACTTGTGATATGAATAATTTTAAATTCATTGTATGTTATACTGGCAAAAAAAAATATATATTAAAAATAAACACATTTTTCAGTTTCTACGAATTTTTTATGAATAAAAAACGCAAATAATTGACATTATTTTGACAAAACAAAATCAAAAACAAAACATTTGCATTTAAGTATATCATATATTTAATATACATATAATGTAATGGAATCGATATAATGCACAAGTGAACGAAATGATATTTTCTATCTTTGGTAGGTTATGTACAATTTATGTTGTATAAAATAATTGTTTATTATTCTACAATTTATATACATATATATTTTATATATGTATATATATTCTTTTGTAATTTTCTTTTTTCATTATTAAAATACGACTTGGCAAATCTATCTGTGGCATTATCGTAATTAATATGATTAAATGTAAATGATGATAAATATGCAATTCATTTTTTTTTCAATATTTCATTACGATCATTTTTCATTTTTTTTTTTTTCACTTTATATTTTGGCATTATATTTAATTATACAACTATATATTATTTATATCTGTGGCCAATCAACAATTACATTTTTCTTTCATTAATTCGTCCTTCACCTTTTAATTTTACATACACGAATAATTCATTTCTTCTTTCTTCTTATTTTTCCTTCGTCCATTATCAGAAAAACTTTGTTTCTCTCATAGAAAAATAAAACTTCTCCCACTTAATATATATATATACGTATATAATATTATTTAGGACTGTACTCTACATAAAATGTAAGTGTTAAATCTTTTACAATTTCACGATCACTAATAAATTATCAATTTTCGTTTGTTATTTCTTGCTTAAACAATCGATGATGTCATTATTATAGATCTTATAAAATATAAATATGTACATGTACATATTTTGTTTAACATACATGTACGTATCTATATTACAATCAGAGCATAACATTTGTGGCAAATGACGTTTCACAGCCATTGGATACGGTTACTGCATAGTCTGCAGTCTTGCCCAATACAAAATACATTGCGCCACTCTTATATTATTTACAAATTATTATATCGCACGATACTGCATATTTTTTTTTTTTCTTTATTATATTTTATATGTTTATGTGTCTTTAAATCATAACGTAATTTTTTAAACACAGTCTCTCTACTCTAATTTAATTTTTTACAATTCAAAATTGTTTGTCATCAATGGCTTTGGCGTAGAAAAAAAATTATTCGATTCTTTCTTTGTATTTTTTTCTTTTATGTTTCAATTCATTGACGCTCGACTAAATATTTTTAAAACTTTACTCGTTTGTTAAACAGAAAATGAGAGACTAGTGCTAATTTATTGTGACATAATACTGTCATATGTTTGTGTGTGACACACGCAAAATTTCAATCAACATTTTTGTAAATTTTGTGTGTGCGTGTATGTTTTTTTTTTATCATTGTTATTTGTATATATATTTTTCATTTCCAATTACTTATAATTATTTCATTTAATATTCATATAAATGCTTTTTTTTCTTTCACTTCTCTAAATTATAAACGTGATTTTTTTTTATACAAAAATTCAGTTCGATTTATTATTCATTGTCCTACTTTTTAAAAATTTCATCAACTGTTAGTATCAATTCTATAACTGGAGCAATTTACTTGTAATTTAATTATTTACTTTGTTACGTTTCATATTATTGTTTTGGCATTTTTCTTTCTTTATACTTTTTTTTTTTTTATTTCAATTGAAAATTTTCATTTCCCCGTCAATGTAATCGTCATAAATATATTCATCGTCCTTTGACGCACAAACAAATACGTTAAAGCGAAAGAGTAAACCTCTCTTTAATATTATTTTTTTTTTTTTCGTTTTAAACGACAAAACGTGATATATAATGCACGATATCACAACAATTATTCTTTCATCAAATGAATTCTAGTATATTTTTCAACACCCTCAATAAATCATCAACCATTCGTTTCTATTTTTTACTTTTCTTTTTTTTCTCCATTAAATTCTGTTCAAAACAGTCAAATTTATAATTCTTTATTCTCTCCAATTGCCATTTACTTTTTTATTCGCATATCCAAACTATCACCCATTTCAGCGAGAGATTATTAACAATAAAAGCTACAATTATATTAGTCATGATGATAATTCTTAATAAAGCAAGCCACATTATTCTCATTCATCTTAATTGATAAATATACATATATATATATATATAGGCCCTTGCATTGTATATTTGTTTTTTTTTTTTTTGTGTATAATTAATTAATTCGTTCATCGTTCGTTCATTGAATAAGCCTCGTGAGACTGTCATTTTTTTTTTCTTTTTTCATTACATCAATTATTTACTACAGGCACATATTTGTATTTTTTTTTTTTCCAATATTCAAACTAACGTAAATTATTACTTTTTTTTATCCCTTCATCACAATTTACAACGAAATTCTTGGGATACGTGAGCATTTATACATGTTGAAAATGTATCCGTCAATTCATGTTTTTTTTTTTCCCAATCAAACACATTTTATAAATTTCATTCCTACTCTAACATCAACAATATTTTCCTATCACAATTATTGAATAAATAATTCTTATGTCATGAAATCTCCATTTTTTTCTCTATATTAATTGTGCATACGGCATAATAATGTCTCCGATTTTAATATCAATTCGTTGAATTTCGAGGAATTTTTGTTACTTCTCCATTTTACTAACAATTTTTAATAATATCCAATGATAAAATATATAAAATAATTAAATGTCACGTCCATATATATCTGTCCACGTATAAAAACAAAATAATTGTAATAATAAATAAATCACTCACTAATAGATGAGCTTTGTCTTGATGGCGTTGTTAAATCATTAATAGTTGAATTGTGTCGTGTTTTTCTTGATCCTTCATTGTCATTAACAACATTTGGATTAACAGAATGTGATAATGCTGCTGTTTTATTAAAATCAATTGTTGCATAACCTTTTTGTGGCTTATTTGGTGAATCAGGTGGCGATGGAATTACATTATTACCATCTTGTTGTATCGTTAAAGCAGCACTTTTTTTATCAAGATCTAATACAGCATAATTAACTTCTCTTATTGATTCAACAATCGGCGGCGTTTTTGGTGGTAATAATATTGATTTATCCGAATTATTTGATATCGCCGATATTTTATTACGTAAATTTTCAATTTCTTTTGGTTCTAAATTTGCATACGAATGACGTGCACTGTCATCCCAATCATTTGGTATTGATGATGGGATCGTAGTTGACACACGTGTTCGTAAAGTATTTGAACATTCAATTAAATTATCTTGACCAGGATTTATATTCATATAAGCATGACCAGGATTATCGTTGTCACTTGTGTCTTCTTTCATTGGCGTTGATATTAAAGTGATGTGTGAGGGTGAGAGTGGACTTGTTGCATCGCTATTTATTTCCACATTCATATACGAAGCCATTGGCAATGGTGACGGTCGATTATGATTATGAATTTCATGATTAGATTGAATCATAGTTTCACGTGCAAAATTACTCGATGTTGTACTACTTATCGTACACGACCTTAAAAATCAAAAAAACAATTATCAATATAAATACACAGATAAATTTGTAAATAATTTTTTTACAATACAATAAATCTATTTATAATTAATATTAATAAATAATTACCTTTGCATAGTTCTACGATGACTTTTATTATTATTATGCTCCAATTCTAAATTCATACTCGATAAAACTTCATCATTGACGTAAAGTGCGGACGGATGCGGCTGTGGAATTGGTGGTGGTGGTGGCAGTATAATTGGTGGCGGTGATGGTGAACTTAATATTGTACCTTGCGGTGATATTGGACCACTGCTGCTACCAACACTACTCAATCTACCAATACCATTTTGTTGATTATGAGAAAATCGTGTTGCCATTCGACCATTAGAGCGTAATGGTGTTGGATCGAGGTAGTTCGGCTCCATTGGTATTGTCATACGTGTTATCGTTGGGCCGGAATGTGATGGAATTGTAAGATCACGTGATATTGCATCGTCACCACTATTATTGCAAACCTAAAATTACAATATGAAAAAATAATATGAAT
Source organism: Microctonus aethiopoides (assembly GCA_030347275.1). Taxonomy (NCBI): domain Eukaryota; kingdom Metazoa; phylum Arthropoda; class Insecta; order Hymenoptera; family Braconidae; genus Microctonus; species Microctonus aethiopoides. The sequence goes on along the minus strand of JAQQBS010000001.1, from coordinate 23,214,705 downwards.
AAATAAATAGATAAATAAACTAATATTACAAAATTAAAACGTAAATAAATTCCAATGATCACGCAATTGATTGAAATTTAATGTTTACATTAATTTAGAAGTAAAATATATATAATTTCGAAATATACCTGAATATTTGTTTGTACAAGATTAAATAATTGATCAGCTCTGCGACATTTAAAAGCATAAATGCCTGGACCAGTTGAACATCTACGTCCTGATTCAAAACTAAATATCTCTGAATCATATCCATAACGTCTTAAGCATCTCAAAGGCCATTCAACTGGTTGTTTACCACGTTGATGAAGAACAATATCTGATTCAGTAACTTCCAAACGTCCAGGCGTTATAAGATTACCCAAATCGTCCACATTCATTACTTGAAATATATTTGGATGAAGATCATTCATATCAGCTCGACTATTAACACAACCCATCCTTTCTCGATCTGAAATATAAAATATCAATTATAAATTAAATATTATATAAACAACGACACTTTAATGCAAACATATAATTTATTTTAAATCATAAATAATAATATAATTATAATATGGAGAATGTGCAGCTGGATGAGTCAACAATGTTACTGGGGTGCTGTCTATTAAACAACATCAATTGATTCAATTAAAGCATTCTAAAACACGTTATTACACTCACCAAATGCGACATATCCAGAGCATTACAACCAATTGACAATCAAGATCCCTTTTTCAATAAATGATACATATATATTTATACAATATTAATAATATAACATCATCCAGGATCCATAAACACATTACGGTAGGATTAAACAAATAATCTTATATTCAACACGAGATAAAGAGAGCAAGAGATAGATTGATAGATAGATAGATAGATAGATAAAATTGGGACCACTATAAAATTATTTAGAGATCCCGATGAAAATATTATTCATTATGTCATTATATTAATAATTTTCATAGTGTATACACTATATACATACACATATTATTTAAATATTGTATGAAGGATATTTATGCACATTAATAAAATCATTCCGTAAATAGTGATTGCACTAATGAAATCATTGCATCAGTTATCAATGATTGTACATTCATCTCGCGCAATTTTTACACACTCAATTGTGATTATGATGATAATAACAATGTTACGATTTTAATTCGATGAAAATATGATGATTGATAAGTGAATTGATCATTTTAAAGCACGATTAATTGGTGAAACACACATAATATTGTTGGAGATTGCACACAAATGACAATTGTTCAATGAGTTTTTCATTTAGTTCCTTTTTTTGTTTTTTTTTTTTTATTATTTCAGTGCGTGTGTGTGTAAGAAAATAAACTACCCCTCTTTTTACCATGAAGTTATTTTATATATACATATAAATGTGTAATACAATTGTAAATGTGTTTGTAGGAAGAGACAGCAGCTGATGATGATGAGATGAGAGAAGATCAGACATATATCATGTATGAAGAACTGCAGATGTCACTTGACCGAAATAAATTTTACGCGCGAGATTTAATTTTTTTTTTTTTTCATTCGTAGACAATTTTCTATGGGTATTTTTATTTTAGATATTTGAGGTTAGTTAGATTGCTTATGGATTATTTGAATTAATTATTAAGTTGGTTATGTAATTATTTGAATTAATTTCTTTGTATTATTTGATGAAATTTTCTATGGAATTTCTTTTTGAGGTTATATACGTTTTATGTCATTGTCGATTGCATCTGATTTGAATTTATCGCGGGATTATTGTAGTGACCTCTGGCGGCGAGCTTAAAGAGAAACCTAACAGCTGAGGAGGATGATTTGCTGCGTACTTATGTGCGTGTGAACTTATTACTGTTATATGTTTATATGTTTATGTAAAAAAGAAAAATAAGTGGAGAAAGGAAAACGACAGCATACTCGTTTATTATGATTTTTCTTGATACATTAACAATATTTATGTGTTGTTGGCATGGTGTTAATGAATTTAATATAAATAATTATTGAAACAATATAAATTTGTAGAGAAAGTTTTTTCTTTTTCTTTAAAAAACGACATTCATATATGAATTTTTTCATTGAAGCAGTTTTTTTTTCTTCCGTTTTTTTTTCTCTTTGACAAAGACATTGAAATTTACAAGTCATATATTACGTTTTATATTTTTAAAATGTGATTTTTTCACAATTATTTAAACAAAAGGTGACAAATATAAATGATAATACATCACATGAAACAGCATCAAAAGTGGTTGTTGCGATTTTCTAACTAACCAAACTATGGAGTATAGTACGTCATATCTATATAAATTTTTCGTGTTAAATTTTTAAATTAAATGTTTCTTTGTCCAAAAATAAATATTATATAATTCAACAGTAATATTTTCTTTTATTCAACATACAATTTTGAAGTTTCAGATGATGCAATTGAAGATCACGTGCAAATAGAAACGATAGAACGTGTGCCAACTATTGGCAATGAAGTTGAAATTGATAATCCACCAGATTGGCAACGAATAACTGATGAGGATATTGTTAATTTAATAACTCCACAATGGCCAGAGAACAATATTCAATTGCAATTAAATCCGGTAATAGAAATTGCCAGAATAGAAGACGTACAAGGACCAGCATTTCAAATTGCTCGAATACCTAATGAACCAGGTGTAGAAATACCTGAACCACCAAGCTTTCTCGATCCACTTTATGGAGATCGTGGTCGAATTGTTTTTGAACCACCAGAAAATATTGACGACAATGCACGACCACCTGATATTTTGGAAATAATTCGTAATATAGATAGTGAGGAAGAAGACACTAATGAGGAAGTAGAACCAGTAAATGAAAATGCAGTAGCAGAACCAGTAGCAGCACCAGCAGATGTAGAAGCAAATGTTGGTGCAGCACCAGCAGTTATAATTATTGATGATGAATCAAGTGGCGCTGGTGAAATTCAAGAAGAGCCTGATCCAGAAGAAATAGAAATGGCAAAAAAAAAGTTTAAATTGGATGTTAAACCTAATGAAAAAACAAAATCCGATGATGAAGATGATGATCTAGATGTTGGTCGTCTTTGTCCAATTTGCATGGACTATTGGAGTAATTCAGGCGAGCATCGATTGTGCTCTTTACGCTGTGGACATTTATTCGGGCATTCTTGTGTTTTAAAATGGCTACAAGTTGCATGTAGCAGTGGCAATCGACGCTGTCCACAATGTAATAAAAAAGCAACGGTAAAAGACATTAGGATAATTTATGCGACAAATGTACAAGTTATTGACACAGTTGAAATAGATGTATTGAAAAAGCAATTGCTTGAAATGACATCGGAAAAAAATCGTATTGAAATGGAATTAACTAAATGTCAATTGCGTCAACGAATGTACGAAGATCAAATATCAGGCTTGGTTAAAACAATAAAAGATTTAGAGAAACAAAAATCTGATATGTCAAATAGAATAAATGACACAATGTCAAATATGGTCATAAAAAAATTTCGTCTTGAGCGTTCATTGGATATCTGTAAAGACGGCGGATGCCGTGTGCTTGATTATAATCCATGGTATGGTTGCTTGGCGGTATCGCAAAAATCTGGCAATGCATTATTTTCAGGTTATGGCGTTAAAAAAATTATTGCAGATAAATTTCAAACAATGCAATTTGTATTATTACATAATCAGGCAATAAGAGATATTGCATTTCATCCTTTGCAACAAGCGCTATTATTGAGCGTGAGTTTTGATAAAACTGCAAAGCTCATGGATATACAAAATAATCTTGTTGTTCATGGTTATCCAGTTGATGGTCAAGTTTGGAGTTGCTGCTGGTCGGGTGACAATCCAAATATATTTCATGCTGGCACGCAAAATGGTTCAATAATGCAATTTGATATACGTCAAACAGCTGGAGCAGTTGATACACTTGAGAGTCCGGGTGATCGATCACCAGTTGTATCATTAGCGTCTGTTCCACCAAATTCTGCAGGTGGAATTATTCGCGGTGGATTTTTGGCAACCCACCTAAATACATGCTATGCTTATGAACAATGGAATTCAGTTTATGTACCGAAACAAATGTTTCTCGATGGTCCATTTGTATCAATTCGTTATGATGAAAAAAATAATCATGCATTAATATCATCGCGACCAAATGCACGACAACCGCACGCACGTCACGTTGTTTTGTCAATTGAAAAAGGCAATGAGGAGGCAATTCTTTGCAATATCGTTCACACCTTTCACGCTGGAAATTCTCAAAAATTATTGTCACGTCCATGCCATATAAATGTTGACAATGATACATTAATTGCAGCACATCAAGAATCAACAAGTACAATTCCACTTTGGAGTATTTCAAATGGAAGGCAAATTCATAATATTCCAGTTTCTGATCCTGTTCTTGATATGGTCTCGTTTAATGTAAATAACAATTGCTTTTTGGCAACATTGTCCGCGAAGAAACTTAGACTATATAATTATGGGCAAGTATCGTAAATAAAATCTTAAATAATGTGTGCACGTGTGGGATTGTGTGATTTATTCAACATGGAAGATCGAAACATATTAAAATATTTGTATGAACGATTCAATCTATTGTTGTACAGAAGAGGTGTTATTAATTATTAAGCGTGACAGATGGAGGTTTATGTACAGATATAAGATTAAATTATTGCGAAATGAGAAAAATAATTGATGTATTATTTTGGCTAAGTGTCAGAAGATCGTTTCATTCATCAGGACAATTCACATCGAAAAAAAAAAAATATACATACACAATATCTGTATGGAGTAAGTGAATAATTTAATTTCATTAATTTTTTTTTTATATGAAATTCTCCATATGTAAGAGTAATACGACACAATTAGACATAATTCTTTTTTATACATAAAAATAAAAATTGATATCAATAACTTTTTTTTACATTTTTCATTCAGAATGTGGATGAAAAAAATAATTCATTTTTGCATTAATTCCATTTACAAAGAATATTTCATTTAATTATATCCTTGAGTTGGTAATTTACATTGAAATAATGAGCACTAATTTTATTGATTGTATTTTTAATAATATTTATGACTCTTATTAACTGTCTATTCAATGTCTTTTTTTTTATTTTGTATACACTCAATAGCTCAGTTGGAAAAGAACCTTTTTTTTTTATGGTTGGAAATTATCTTGAGCACAGCCTCCATGATTAATAATTAACAAATGAGAAAAACATTTAAAAAAAAAAAGCACAATTTTCGTGAAAATAAAATATAAATTTAATTCTTATTGATCAATGTAATTTTTCCTCACGTATTTGAAAATTTTATTTTCCCGTGGTTTCATCATAAAATTATAAATGTATTCCACCATTGAATGGGAATGTTAATCTAACTCATCTATTAAAGTATAATACAAATAGGAGGTTTTATTAATTATTTATTCATCGTAAGCCAACCACCAAAAATTGTACAATTGTCTTTCAAGTTTCTTTCATTAATCCATTAATGAATGAAATCCTTTGTACAGATTTTATCTAAACATTGCTATCAAAAAAAAAAAAAAAAAAAAAAAAAAAAAAAAAAAAAAAAGAAAATGCTTACAATGCTTCAACGTTTGCATTAATATACAAATTCTATTCCGCAGAAAATCAGGTGTACGAATGTAAATCACCAATTCCATGAGAAACCAACATAAAAAAAAAATTGAATGCTCAATTATTGATCACAAACACAAAATATAAATTTTGTAATCGAAATTTTTTATTCTTTCAATTGCATTATTATGATCATATATTTTTTAAGCTCCATGCCTATGATACACTGATTACATTGACCACTTCTTCCAAAGAATGATCGTTGATTTATTGAAAATAATATATATTCAAATGTTGTCCATCAGTTAATTTTGGAGTCGAAAATTTTTTAATAATTCTTTTTCTTTTTTTATTGATTTTTTTTCTTTTTCAAATGTTTCATTTGAATTCCGTACGTACACGAAATATATAATCTATATAATTTTTTTCATCAGTGTGGACGAATGACAGAAGAAACGTTTAAATAAATTTACTTATACAATTCATATCGAAATATATGAATGTATACAAATGAATACTCCAAAGACATCTTTTTTTGTTCAATTGTAATTATGTGTGTACGTGTATGTATGTGTATGTAAGTGTGAATTTTTTGTTGTCTGAATGTATTTATGTATATATTCATTTCTATTTAATAGGAAGAAAAGATAAACATTTTCTTAGCAATCACTAACTAAATAGCTGCTCAGTAGCACGTTCTAAATCCCAATTGTATGAAGATAGCGCTACTCTAGCATTGTGTTCCTCAATTCCCATATCTGTTAATCGTCTGATTTTATCATTCAATTCTGGCATTTTAGCTGGACCTGAAATATTTATAATTATTTATCATCATTTTCAAAAATAGTTTCATAAAGAACTTGCAGATATAAATTAATAAATTAATAAATTAATAAGAATTACCGCCGGCATAAACAGACGTCCAATGTTTGGCAGTTTGACGAAACATTTCAGGATGTTCTTTATATTGCTTAGCAACTACTGCATCCTGAGGATCATCTGGCTCTGCGGCGGAGAGTAATGCCTGCAGAGATAGTAGAACTGTACGTAGAGTCATGGCTGCTGCCCTTATTTATAAAAACAAAAATAATCAGTATTAATTAGATTATTTATTTGTGTTTAATATAATGATTATATAAATTAATTTTTATATTAAATGAATGGGTAAATGTACCATTGGTCTTTCAGGATATCCAAACAAATAGCGCCGGTGACTGATGAAATGTTTGGATGCCATATTTTAGTTATAAATCGAACCTGAAATAAATTTGTAAATTATTATTCATTTTTAATATGATATTCAATTAATTTAATTAATATATTTATTTACCTTTGGTGGATTGAATGGATATGTCTCTGGTACTTTGATCTCTAGTACAAAATTTCCACCTTCGTATGGTGTGTCTGGTGGTCCTGCTATTTCACCTTTAAGCTCAGTAAAACTATCATTCACTAATTCAACTCTAATAGCACATTTAGCTACCTGAAATTTCAAAACAAAAAATAATGAATTAAAATGTAAGAGAAATATTGATATATTACTCAACATAAATTCAACTAATAAATATTCTTTATTATTTTTCTAGATTATTTATTCAACAGCAGAACGATTTTTATTGTGAGTAGAAAAACAAAATAATTAATGAGACATGAAAAAATTAGAAATTAATAAATAATACGATATGTTATCAGATAAAAACTATATTACGATTATATATTTTGTTGATTTAATTTTATTCTCTAATTTCAGGTTGTGAAAATAATGATAAAATAATTTACAATCATGTATAACCTCTGACATAAACGCAAAACGATAACAAAATGGTGATACACATGACTGAATTGAAGATAATCCAATTTATTAATATGTCATTGAGGGTGTCACTCATTTAAGGCTATAGTCTGTTAGTTTTCTGTCAATAAAAAAAGAATGAGTTTGTGTCATACGTGATTATTTTAATAAAAAGTTGTTAAAAATTAATAATGGCCCAAGAGGAGTCAAAACGAGGCAATACCAACAATGCCAGTGGTTCATCCAACGGTAAAATCATTAATTTTATTACAATAAAAACATGTGTCATCAGCTGTACCAGACATGTTGAAATTCAATTTAATATTTCTTCAATTTAAAAATATTCATCATTCCCATAAACAATTAAATCTCCCATAAAATTATATTTCCCAAATGAAAAGAAAATAAATAATTAAATAAATATCTACATCAACCTATAAATATTAGCATTAAAATACAGTCAAAGTCTTGTCGTATTTTTGATACACATTTTAATTTTTACGAAATAAACATCTAAATAAAAAGTTACATGAAATATTTACTAATAACATAAATAAATTAATAAACATAAATTGATTAATAAATTGAAATATTTATAATTAAAATATTAAATTCACGACTCACCTCTTCGCTCTTTATAACCTCTTTAAATTCGCGTTTGATTCTCTGTGCCGCGATGTTGGCCATGTTTTTCCTTCCTACCTCTCTCACACACTCACTCGTGCTTTCTCTCTTTTTCTCTTTCTCTTTTACACACACTTTTTCTATCTCTCTTGCTAATTTTTTTTAATCAGCACATTGCCATTGTCAATTCAGAGTAGACAAGTCAACGGTATCACTAGTGAGACACATAAAAGAGTGTGCATATATATCATTAATACAGGAAAAAAGTTTATAAACGTTTCAGATATATTAAATCAACAATTTGTTATTAGGTTGGTTCTTGAAACGTTTTATTTAGTTGAAAAATTTGCGACAACCTGTTTAGATATATTTTATGTGATAATTTCAGGGTCCAATCAGCTCGTTGAATAATATATGAACATATAATATCCACATGAACACACACACAGTTTACGCGGTATTATATACACTGGTATTGCAAATATAACCTAGAAAATTATATTGATATTGTTATTACTGGTACTTTTATCTTTGTATTATTATTATTATTCGTGTGTATAGTAGTTTGTGACGGTTGTTTTCGGAAAATAAAAACGCGCGATTGTATAAAGGAAATGATAATAACACGAATTACAAACAATTTATATATGTTGGAAGTGTCTTTTGTGATTTGGAAGGCGCCACATTTGATGAGGCCGCGTTGAAGAAAAATTGATTGACACACCGTACAATTTCTTTTTTTTATGTTGAATTTTTACACTTGATTTATATTTCTTTTTTTTATATTCACTCCTTTAATTTACGTGTGTGTTGAATAAGTAGTACATCGATGGAAAAAAAATAAAAAACTATTAAGATGTTATGTGTGTCTGATGTCACGCCGTTTTGTAATAAATTTTTGGCGCTAAATACAAATTATTTTTTAGCTATCAATTGTTATTTTGAATGATTAATGAAAATAATCATTGTATAAAGTAATGGCGATTTTTATGTGGGTTTATACACAGCGGATAGCAAGTTTGATGTTATTTATCTTCAATTTACGTCATTTTGGATAAATGACGTCAATTGAATGACAAATTAATATCAGTTTGCTATTTGGGTAATATAGTAGATACAATACAGACACATGTGGTGAAATTAATGAAATAATTATAATTATTTTCATTATAATTGAATATTTGTTTAGATTTACCGTGTACTTTAGTAAAATTCGCGCGCATTTTCATTTCAAATTTCAAGATCGAATTTGAGGTTATGGCTGACGAGAAAATTTTGCGAATTGGCAAATAAATCGTGAAAAATATTTTCTCCCGACTATATTTGAACTCAAAAAACAATAAAAACTCATTGCTCTAAATAATTAACCATACATATATATATGTACATTCAGAGATCGGGAAAATATACATAAAGGAGTGTTTCACAATGAGCGACGCGATACTTTCATAATCTACAATCATCCCAATTTATTCATCATTAAAATATATAAAAAAATCACCAAAACAGTGACGTAAATCAAGGTAAGAATAACATATAGAAAAAAATAAATAAAATCTAATGAAATAAAATTATCAGTTTTATCACACTTTTATTAATTCACCATAAATAATATTATGTACTATATTACACAATATTTAATAAAAAAAGAAGGGGGAAAAAACGTGGTGTCTATGGGCGGAGTTAATGGAGCATCTACGTCATATCCGGTTATAGTAAAGCTCATTCCTATTGGTCATGGTAATCAATTGCATACCTACTCTTTTGGTTCTCTTACAGCGATGCCTGTGTCGCAGCCAGTCCGTGCCAAGAGTTTGTTACGCGCAAACTTGGAGAAATCACGGTGTGTTTTGCAAAGCAGAATGCCCAACATCAAGGTCTTTAGCGGCTCATCGCATCCGGATCTTGCTCAACGGATTGTCGATAGACTTGGCATTGAAATCGGCAAGGTTGTCACAAAGAAATTCAGTAACCTCGAGACATGGTGAAAAATTTTTATAACATTACATTTCCAATAATATATAATTAATCATTTTTATGTTTATTTAATATTACTGTCTTACTATATACCGCGTGTTGGTCTGCATCACCGACCCACGCTGCGTCTAATTTTTCATCATCCATCGTGACCACGTGTCAATATATAATATTTAAACTGATTAGATAATATTATTACCATCACAATCTTTATATTCTATTTTTTTTTTAATCAGAATAATTATCAAATAAGTCCGACATTTTGTTTAACGTTGAATTATTATAAAGTTTTGCGACTTAACCAACCCTTTTATTGTTGATAATTATATTTAGCAATTTCAAATTAACAAGTTGTTAATTTATATTTATATTCTTGATCAATACTTTACTGCGTCATTAATTTTTGTTATTTATAATTGTATAATTATGATTTTGTTTAATGAATGTTTTACTATCGAAAATAATTTTTCTTTGTTTATTTTATTTTTATTTACAATCTGAAACAATGTGCAAATTAACGTTGCTACAAAAAGCAACAAAGTTAAAATACAATGTTTAAATGTCTTGTCTTTGTAGTCACGTGTAGTTGAGCAATTTCCTACTTATATAGATTATATTTCAATTGTATAGTAACTTTTAACGTGGATATAATTTGAAGACACAAAAAAAATAAACATTAATACGAGAGTACATTAAATTGTAATTGTATCGTTAAATAGTCGCGATTTGTATACGTATATTGTTTCGGAAATTTATTTTTTATTATTTATAAAGCAATTTTATCGGCGGTTCAAATATTAAAATTAATTGTATTTTATCTGGGGAGTATATAATTTTCCAATGGCCTTGGTCTATCTTAAGCAAAAGTTTTATTCATTATTCAGTAGTCGACATCACGTTTGAAACTTTGGCCCACATACTTTTATCATTTTTAATTATTTTATTTTATTATATATTATTTTATATTATATTATTATATGATATTCAATTTAAATATAAAGGAAAAATGTTTAATATCTTAATAATTTATTGCAGTGTGGAAATTGGAGAATCAGTAAGGGGCGAAGATGTTTATATTGTTCAAAGTGGTAGCGGCGAGGTAAATGATAATCTCATGGAGCTATTGATCATGATAAATGCATGTAAAATCGCATCAGCATCAAGAGTGACTGCTGTTATTCCATGTTTTCCATATGCCAGACAGGACAAGAAGGACAAGGTAGGAAACTATAAGGTGCATTTATTATTTATTATTTTATTTTGTGTCTTTTTTTTTTATTTTTATATAATTTTCTCGTTAATTTGTTTTTTTAAAGAAGGAGAAAGAAAAATATTTTTAAATTACAACTGTTTATGTTTGTTATTGTACGTATTTAGTTATATTTAGTTTATTCAATTATTATTTCTATTATTTTATTTATTTTATATTTTATTTTGTGCTCAAAACTGTTATAGATTTTTTCTGAATATTTTATTACAATATAAATATTAATTTTAATTAATATATGTAAATTATGTTGAATCATGTGTAGTGAGTCGGGATGCTAAATCAGTTATGTGTAATTAATATGTACATTTGCAGATAACACAGATTAATAGGTCGTGGATGTTGGAGAATATTTATTTATTTATTTTTTTTCTATAATTTATTTCTTATATTTCTCAATGAAAGTTTTAATTTATTTTCATCACATAGCACTTGTTACTGCTGACAAAAAGAGATGTTAGGTGGAATAAGAAAAACAAATAAAGGAAAATTGAGAAAAGAATTTATTGGTGATGATTCGAAAATTAATCATTACTTTATAATTAATCATTATTAATACAGTGAAAAGTTGATTGTTTTTTTCTTTCTTTTTTGTATGGTGTATTCACAGGGAGGTGATGGTTCGGACAAGACGATTGTCATGAAGTTGAACGAATGGAAATTCAGGGTAATTCGTTGCCGTTAAACTATTTAAAAAAAAAAAAAAAAAGAAAAATAAAAATAAATAATTTATTACATTTTACATTCATACATTCAATGCATTCGTATTAATGGAAATTATATGGGAGAAACGATATATATTTTAGTGTCGTTGTCATTGTTAATTGAAAATTAGTCTCAATCGCACCATACATACGCGCTGTATCATCATAATTTTCCTATTTGCATACACATTAATATTATTTTAATTATATAGAGAATTCATTCATGAAAAATGCTTCTTAGTAGCTTTTTATTGAGTACAGATTTTATTTCAAGGTCAACTTTAACAACTCAACACATTTACAGTACTGGCAATTAATCATTTCAACATGGGAAACAATTATTCATATTAATATTTAATTTAATATAAATATTAAATAATGAAAAATTGAGTGAGCACAATCGTAGGCAGATGAATTTAATTGAGAGCTTTAGAAAAAAAGAAATATTATAAATTTAACATATTGATATAAATATTTTTTTTTTTCTCTGAGCCTCATTCAAATATCATTTGTTTATTTTGCTGTAATATTAGTTCCTAGCTGCGTTGGGCTTATATCATTTACATAGTAACATGCAAATTCTGAATACAAATTAATCCGTGAATATTTAAATGACGAAATGTTTTTATAAAATATTTTGTGTTATTATTTGTGGAGATATAATTGGAGTTGTTTTATTTTTATTTTCTTTACATGTTTTGATAAATATTATTTGATTTTTTTATTCAGACCCCCGTGGTTGTGTATCTCTGAATAATAATATTGCTGAGGTTATCAATATTGTAATAAAGTTGAACGATAAATTGCAAAATTGTATACATCAAAAAGAAAAAAAAACGATTGGTCTCTTGAGAAATTTATTATTTTCCATTTGCATAATTATTTATTATTATTATTATTTTTTTGCAATTGTTATTTTTTCCTCTGCGACCTCATTATCTCGCCCACATATAGATTTTATTTTAAAGAGAATATAAAATATATTTATTTAGATATTTATTCACTTATTTATATGAAAATAGAAAAGGAAAATTTATAATTAAGCGCGTTGTATTTCTTTGCGTTATGTTTTCTTTTTTTGTGAAATATGTTTCTGAATAGTTGCGTGATTTTCAGGATTTTGTGCCCGACCTGTCGACAGTGAGTATATGTCCAAAAAAAAAAAATAAATAAATAAATAATAAACCAAAGAGAAAAATAATTAAATTACATAGACAAAACCTTTACGTAATTTGGAAAGAAAAATAATAATATGACATAACGAGACAGAAAAAAAGAAGGCAGAGCTAGCAAATTTCCGAGTGAAGCGTTTGTAATATTTATAACTCAGTATTTTTTTTTATTGTTTATAATTTGTATTTTTGGTTGATTCATTGTTTCTACTTTTTTTTTTTTATACTATCTTTTATTTATTTATTTTTTTTTTT
>JAQQBS010000001.1:23188445-23200961 GCA_030347275.1 Microctonus aethiopoides | reverse complement strand
TATTATTTGTCATGTGTTCTGGGGTTGTGAAAGAAATTATCTGGGTACTAATGAACATGCAATGCTGCTTAAAAATTATTTTTTGATAACAATAATCGTTTGATAATTTAATCATAAATTGTGATTGTTTTATTTTTAGTGGTTAATATGACGAGTATGGCAAGGCATCCATTAAAATTCATCTTGATATCACGATGATAATTTTTTTTTCAATTGTTTCGTTTGAATAAAAAATAACTCAATCATTAACATTCATTCAGCTTTCTATTTGAAATTTCACAGCATATTATTTTTTTTTTTTACTTTAGACTGCCAGTTGAATAATTGCAAACAGCAATTTGTGAACAAATGCATTTAGAAGGGAGCAAAAATATCTTTATTTTATAAAACATATCATGAAATATTAATTTTGTCTGATGAATAATTTATCAGCCAGTGAATTCTTCCAGATGCATTTCATCAATTGTTTTTTTTTTTTTGTTGTTTTTTCGTTTATAACTTTAGTGATTATTTGCTTTACTTACAGTACCCGTCGAGTCTAACCGGGGTGCATTTGCAACACGTCTTTTCCTTCTTATTTTATTCTATTTTTATTCTTTACATTTGTTTTTTAATTTCTTGATATCTTTACTCCATTTACTTTGATCACACATGTAAGTCTTTCAAATATATATTTTAAATATACATATAATACTTTCATTTTCGGCCACTGTATTTATATTTTGTCCTCCCCAATGAGGAATATATACTTCAAAAACGAAATATAATCATTTAAAAAATTTTCAAATGAAAGAAAATTATTTTATTTATTTTTTTTTTTTTTAGAAGGAAAAAAACAGATTGAATTATTTGTTAAATTTATTGAAGGCGACGAATGGGGTCAAAATTAACTGGAGTTCTCTTTTTTTTTCCTTTTTTTTTTTCCAATTGCAGGAGAATACCAGTTGCAAATGGACTTAATGACGGGGGAAATTATGCGCAAAAATTCTTAAAATTTACATAAGCTTTCTCTATATGAAAAAACGAATGGTATTTTACAGAGTCGTGCGCCGATATCAGCAAAACTTGTTGCAAATATGTTATCAGTAGCTGGTGCTGATCATATTATAACAATGGATCTGCATGCGAGTCAAATCCAAGGGTTCTTTGATATTCCCGTTGACAATCTTTTTGCTGAGCCGGCGGTTCTTAAATGGATAAAGGAAAATATTGCCGAGTGGCGCAATAGCATTATTGTTTCACCTGATGCCGGTGGCGCAAAACGGTAAATTATTCAAAGTAAAAAATATTTATTAACATCATATTCAATAATTTATTAAATTTATTTTATTCATTTTATAGAGTGACGTCAATTGCGGATCGTCTCAATGTAGAATTTGCGTTGATTCACAAAGAAAGAAAGAAGGCAAATGAAGTAGCGAGTATGGTTTTAGTTGGTGATGTTAAAGACCGTATTGCAATTCTTGTTGACGATATGGCAGACACTTGTGGAACAATTTGCCATGCTGCTGAGAAATTACTTGAAGCTGGGGCAACGAAAGTTTACGCTATTTTAACTCATGGAATATTTAGTGGGCCAGCAATTAGCAGAATTAATAATGCATGCTTTGAAGCAGTAGTTGTTACTAATACTATACCGCAAGATGGACACATGAAAGATTGTCCCAAGATTCAAGTAAGAAAATATAAAAATAAAATTATTAATTATAGTTTTAATTATAGATAAAATTATAATATTTTTTTATTTTCTCTTAATTTATTTCAGTGTATTGATGTATCAATGATGTTCGCCGAGGCAGTGAGAAGAACTCACAATGGCGAATCTGTCTCGTACCTGTTTTCTAATGTACCCTATTAATTTTGGCAAAAATTTTTTCCTTTTATTTTATATGAACTCACATAAATATATATATATATGTGTTTATATATATATATATATATTTTTTTAATTAATTTTTTGTCGCCAGTAAGTTTGAGAACGACGTTAAAGAATAAGAAAATCTAAACGTGCTTTGGAAATTTTTCATTATTGACGATTGTAATTTTAATTATCATTCAAATCGAAAAATTACAATAGAAAAAAAGTTCTGTTTGCGTATGATCATATCAATTCATATCTTAAGTAATGAATAATTATCTTAAATAGTTTTTTTTTTTTTTTTAGCGATTATATTAAGTTATCTTTGGGCATCTGCGTCTTTTTTTTTTTCTTCTGTTCTGCTTCTGTGTATTCTGTACTTATTATTCTGCTTGTTATGACGTCCCAAATGGATTTACATCACTCGTATTTTATTATTACAATTTTTGCTTTTTTCTTTTTTTTTAAGATAAAAATTAAATTTCCTTTGAATTCGTACTAACGATCTGGCATCGTAGAGCGATTACGATCACGGGAAAACATAATAGATAAACTGATAAAAAAGACTATTTGATCATTGCAATTTCACGTAGCTTAGTTTTTTGTTTTTCGTGAGTTTTCTTTTATAATAAATTTTTTGCGATAAGACAAACATAAACAATTGCCATAATAATGTGAGGAAATTATTTAGGAATATGTTATTTTTTTTTCTTTCTTTATTAATGTACATAGATTAATTTGTGATTAATCTGAGCCGTGATGAGGCCAATTGAAAGTTCAAATCGTTGTCCGAAATAAATAATTTGAACATACATATACATTATATATAAATCATATGTTAGAATGCGAATTTGAAAATTAATTGCACCATTTTCTTCCTCTTGTATTTTTTCTCGACTTCATTGTCGTAAATAAATATAGAAGTATTTTCACAGATGAGTTCATTTAACACAATGATAAATTTAGGGCTGAATCGATGAAAATTTACGTATTTATATTTAAAAATAAAATAAAAGTGCAAAAAAAAAAAATTAAAGATGCACGAACAAACATTTACATACATACTATTCGCAATTCTTTTAATGTTCAATTGAATCTCAATAAATTCAGAGGAATACGTAATATTAAAAAATCTTCCCCTTATTAGTTTTATTATTACATAGTATAAAGTACAAATGCAAGATGCAAAAGCATTTTAATACAAGGGTCTGATAAGATTACAAATGTGGGATTGTTTGCCATGTTATTCCAACCACGATACACTTTTTTTAAGCCCTATCCACCATTTACCCACCGATTATTTTACAATTTAAAAAAAAATGTTAATATCTCGCAATTCAATCAAAAAATAAATAAAAGGAATAGCTATTATAATTTCATTTGAAAGCAGATAATTAAAATTATAAAGTATTCCTTATATATGTTATCTGAAATACATTTTGTTAAGTACAATTTTTAATGATTGATTATTTTCTATATTTTCACAATTGACATAACCTAGATTACAAAAATTTAATTTTTATTTTCAAGGATGCACAATAAATTACTATTTGCGATAAGTACAAAAGGTGATAACTCTAGAATTATATTCTTACATACTAAGGTACATTTTTCCGTATGTAATTTAAGATTGAATGTATAATGAAGTATCTACCATTTTGTTTTCATTTCCAAATTAAAATTATTCATCATTTAATCGCTAATTTGTGCATGGTAAATTGTCGATCAGTTTCGAAAAATATAATTACATTCTATAAAGCATCAACATCACTTTTTGCATAAATATATGCGCAAATAAATAAATAAATAAAAAATTATCACAATGTGAGCGATCTAGATAACAAAAAATAGTCAGTCATATATTATTGACAATGTTTGATTTTATTCATTTATCGTCGAGTGTCGAGTGCACATTTCAATACTTTTCTATTTTTTTTTTCTCATCTATTTCTTTCACTTTTTTCAAATTACCCTGTGTTGTTAGATCTTCAAATCTCAATAAGAATCAATCCAACTCATCTGCAGTTTTGTCAACTCCTGGTGGCAATGTAATATCAAAAACAATCGGTGGATTACTTGGCAAATAATTTAAATCACAAGTTGAAGCATTAATATATATAATTTTTCCGTCTGAAGAAATGCCATAACCTAATAAAAAAAACAATAAAAATCATTTTTAATTACACAATTTTTAACTCGAAAATTCAAATGATGAAACAAATGTTTTTACCTTCATGTATGTGACCAAATACATGATATTTTGGTTTAATACGTTTCTGTACTGTTGTCAATAATTCTACACAACCTGCACGAACTCCACTACAACAGAGATCACCATGTCCAATGGGTGGAGTATGAGTAATTAAAATATCAGTGTCAGAAGGTATTAGCTTCCATTTGGACAAACATGATTCACCTCTCGGTACATTGAATGCCCATTTACAAAATTCTGGTTGCCTAAAAACAATGTATGATTTATATTTATGATTAATAATTAAAAAAATCATTAACATATTATTCAAATTCTTTCTTATTTAGATTTTTGTTTACCAAGGTGTGCCATATATTTTAATTCCGTATAAGACTATCTCAGAGTCTTCTAGATAAACACAATTAGTTAAGTAATCTTTTATGTTTGTCGTTTTGATTGCTTCAGCTAAAGTGTCTTTTGACATTCCTAATGTTGGAATATTGTCTAAAATACTGGTCCCCATGTGCTTTTGTCGATCCCCACTGCTATGGGTTGTAAATGGATGAGTAAATGTTCGATCAAAACTCAATTCATGATTACCAGCTATTATTATTTTATGTTTATGCGGAAGATTACCTAAAATAAAATTGAATAATTCAATGATTTATAAATAATTATTTTTTAATATAATATTTACCAATCCAATTATTGAATTCAATAACTTCCTGTAGACTTCCACATTTTGTGAAATCACCGGCATGAATGAAAATATCACCAGGTGGAATGTCGAATTTGATAAGTGGAGTTAATGAGTGAGTGTCACTCATACATACTACTCTCAGCTAATTAAATAAACAAAGAAAAATCATCATCAATTAATGTTTTTGAATTATTTGTATAATATTTGAATTGTATTGAATTATACTTTGTTGCTTGGTGCCTCAGTTGCTGGAGGTTTGGCATTTATTTTAATATTTTTCTGATTTTGCGATAATTCTTGCCAAGCTGCTGTTGGATTACTTGTAAGGGGATGAATTTCAATTTCCATTTCGTTTATAAAATCATTTCAACTTGGAATATAAATAATTTACAACAGTGTGGTGCACTGATTGATATAACTACGATAAAAAATGATATTCGGCCTAACCTCACTTTCTACTGCAGTCCTCAGAAATACTTGATAAAATAAAATAAAATAAAATAAATAATAATGAGTATTGTTCAAGTATTAAAACAAAATATTTATCGTATCACAAATTCTTCTTTAAAAATATCAATTATAAATAAATACAAGAACATGATTCGATTGGCCGAAAAACTTCACGTAACCTCAACATCAGTGGCATGATGAGATTTATATATATATTTTTTTCATATCTTATTGATTCTTATCTACTGTCAGTTCAATGTATGAAACCGCTATTGTCAATCGACAGATAAAAATTCAATAATGAAGCATAAAATAATAGAAGAAATGAAAATAAAATTTAAACAAAAGACAAAATTTATTTTAATACTTTATTGATATGGACAGAAGTTATATTTCAAATTTGAGCGGGATTTTATGAAATCTGGTATTGGAATGTGTAAGTTATGTAAGTTGGTGTATCAATGTACAGTTGAAATGAGAATGTATAATGTTAAGAATTTCTCAGAAATTAAGCATCAACAATAAAAAGATGGCGTAAATTTAGGAACATATTTTTACAAACATACAACAGGTTTACACAAATCGTACGATTTGTTCATTTTCATATATGAATTATTTGTACATACAGATATCAAAACTCATTTGTAAGTAAGATAATAAAAATAAATTATCTTCACTGAATAATCTACATTTCCTATATATAGTTACAAATGAATTTATTATTGGACTTTGTTCTCTCTACAACAGTTGCTTATGAACTTTAGAAATTATTTTTTAAAATTTATTCCAAGATATTTGACGACATTTCAATTCACTACTCCGTGTCTTCAACATCTCTTTTGATTATTAATTATAAAAATGTTGGCAAAGGTAAACTACAAATCAAATTTTAATTAATCTATATTATTCCTTTATTTATATATAAATTACCATTATTACGTTGTTAATTATTTTATGTATATTATAAATAACATAATCTAGGTATTCAATCATGTCTCGAAGCAAGTTTTAATAAGATCATTTTCTGTATCCTCAACTGCAGCAAATGGATATAATTTTGGTGAGTAAACCACTTTTCTTTATATAAAAAAATAATATTTTCTCATTAACTTTATAATTAAAAAAATTGTTAATTGAAATCATCGTAGAATTGTCGGATACTCAACGGGAAATGTATGACACTGCACAAAAATTTGCACGAGAAGAAATAATTCCAGTTGCTGGTCAATATGATAAAACTGGTGATTATCCATGGCCAATTGTAAAGAAAGCATGGGAATTAGGACTTATGAATACTCATGTTCCACAACATTGCGGTAAATATAAAATGCGATAATTTCATTTATAGATACATTTATGTAATAACAGAAATTAAATAATATAAATTGATTCAATAACAAGCACGTTTGATTAATTTAAAATGAAGGTGGAATGGAACTGGGTGTCTTTGATGGATGTTTGATCACAGAATCACTTGCTTATGGATGTGCGGGAATGAAAACAGCCATAGAAACTTGTGGACTTGCTGTAAAAAATCAAAAATAACATAAAAAAAATGTCAAAATATTTCGGTAAGATTTTATAATCATTCCATAATGGTTAATCTTTTTTTTTCAGCAAACTCCTGTTATTATCGGAGGCAACAAAGAGCAACAAAAAAAATATCTTGGTCGCATGGTTGACGAGCCCATAGTTGCAGTAATTATTTAATAATAATATAATTAATATCAACGATCAATAATTTTACATTTATTATTTGTTTATTTCAATATTCAATATTGTTTATCTATTATTAGGCATATTGTGTCACCGAACCTGGCGCAGGGTCTGATGTTGCAGGAATAAAAACAAAAGCCGTGAAAAAAGGAAACGAATGGATATTGAATGGTAATAAAATGTGGATTACGAATGGTGGTGTTGCCAGTTGGTATTTTGTATTGGCAAGGACTAATCCTGATCCAAAAGCACCAGCGGGCAAAGCTTTCACCGGATTTATTGTCGACCGTGACACACCAGGAGTCACCCCAGGGCGTAAAGTAAATATAAATTTATAAAACCAACAAAAAGGAAAAAAAAACTAAAATATAAAATAAGTTATGAATATAATTTTATCTATATTTTTTTTTTTTTTTTTGCCTTTAGGAAATAAATATGGGACAGAGAGCTTCAAATACTGCAGGCGTGACATTCGAGGACGTTCGTGTACCTGAAGAGAATGTATTGACCGGTGAGGGTGCGGGATTTAAAATTGCAATGCAGACATTCGACAAGACACGACCATCGGTGGCATGTGGTGCTGTTGGCTTAGCCCAAAGGGCCATGGATGAAGCTATAAAATATTCATTAGAGCGCAAAGCTTTCGGCACAGCTATTGCTAATCATCAAGCAGTTGCTTTTATGATCGCGGATATGGCAATTGGAATTGAAACAGCACGATTAGCGTGGATGCACGCAGCATGGGCAATAGATAATAATCATCCATCGGCTAGTATATTAGCAAGTATTGCTAAATGTTATGGTGCCGATGTTGCAAATAAATGTGCCACTGATGCTGTTCAAGTATTCGGCGGTGCTGGATATAATAGCGAATATCCTGTAGAAAAATTAATGAGAGATGCAAAAATATATCAAATTTATGAAGGCACTGCGCAAATTCAACGATTAATTATTTCACGTATTTTATTGAAAGGCAATCAAGCTAAATAACGTTAAATATTTATCATTAAATATATAATATTGTTGCGGCTTTATCTGCATTAAAGTGTTTTAAATATTTTCATAATTTTATCGGCATGGGAAATATATAATTTTATACTATACTTATATACCATTGATAATAATATTTTGTATGTTATTAAATTTATAATTAATAATTTTGGCATAAAGTTGATGATTGTTATTTTCTCTTATTTGATTGAATGAATTATGACTAATTTTAATTTCGGCGCGCATGATAAATCGAGATGGCGTCGTTGAATATAAAGAAGAAAGATGGAGATACATCAGGAGAATAAAAAAAAAACAAAGAAAAGTAAAAAGATCTAAGACGCTAGTCAAGTGTATTGTTCAATTGAGCACAACAATTACATCGTATTATGTCCGTGACGTGATCGTTATTGACGCCGGTATATTTGGTGGAGTCACGCGTGAAAAATTATGCAACGTAAGGTGAAAAAAACGTTCTGTAAGAGGCCGAACAGGGTATGTGACACCTGACCTACATATTGCTGCGTCTCGGCCGGTTATACAAATCTTCAATGTCCGAGATTCTTCGCAAATATTAATTAACAAAAAAAAAAAAAACGAACTATAATTACACAAAAAAAGAAGGTGTCGTTTATTTTTAAAAGTAAAATACATCTGTATGACAATCTAACCTCAAAATTAACAATCACGCTTGCTAATATATTGTTAAAATTATTTACGTGTCACGACAAAAGAGTTTTGATTATAAAAATTGCAGCCATATATTATTCAGGCCCGTATCGTGTCGCCCCAAATATAAAAGGTATCAAAAAAAATAAATAAATAAATAAATAAAAAAATAATATCTCTTCAAAAGCAACGTCCAAGTTTTGCCGTCCAAATTCACATAAAATGAATAATAAATCAATCAAATTCAATTAAAAAAAACTCTCAAGTTAATATAAAATTATATATTGTTAATATAAAATATTAATATCGTATTTTAATAATCAATTAAACATTTGGCATAGTTAATATTTTGTATCTGTGTATATACATATATCGAAAACATTTTCCCTTTCATTTGGCCACTGACGTATCAACACGAGTGTGTGTATTAAAACGTGGCGGGAGATTTATTATTTCAATTCATCATCATATAAAAAAATTAAAATATAATACTTATCATTACAATAATCTAACGATATTAACGTGAAAAGAATAATTAATAAAACTAAAAATACGACAAAATATCATCATATATAATTATTAACAGGAAATACAATTTAAATATTTAAATTTATGCCAACACACCACTCTCTCTCTCTTTCTGTTTTTGTATATATAAAATGTCGCTGTGACTATACTGCACCAAACTAATCATACACATATACACATTCAACATACACATATTAAGTACACATATACATATATAGTTGTGAAATGTCCCGCGATTTATCGCATCACGGAATGTCTACAAAACCGTCCGTTTTATTGCGTAACGAAAACGATAATGTGAACTCGTGAATTTAACGTCAAAAATTATACTTCACATACATAAAGTAGAACTTCATTTGTATCAATCTCAATACTGTCAGCTCTAAAAAAAAATTTCACCGTCAGTGTTAAACAATTTTACAAACACTGTCACACTCTAAAATCTCAACAAAAGAACAAAAAAAAAGAAATTAAATAAAATAAAAGCACAAAATTTCATATCAAAAATAAATAATTAAAAAAAAAAGAAAAAATATTAAAAATACCTACACACATTAAACAAGTGAACAAAAATAATACATTAGCAATACTATACATATATATAAGTATAACATATAAATATATATTTATATATATACTCATATATATATATATATATGTATATATAAATCCAAGTTTGGCGTCTGCGCGCCTGTGGTTAAAATTATATTTTCTCGTGTGATATCATCCACAACGCATGTGTGTTTGCTACGTCCCTGGGATCCATTTGGTGCTGTCAAGAGTGTAGCTCGACGACTAACACTTATACACATTATCACAATTATATATGCATACATATACAGACACATACAAAGGGATTGTATTCGTCATGAAAACGTGATACATTGTGAGAAGAAAAAGACGTATTATGTGTTTGTATGAATATTTGGTGTGCAGCTAAAAATTTACTCATCCTCTTTTAAAATCGTCATTATTATATATACGTATGATTAAACAAACTTTATTATTGGTGTTACAATTTATCACATGGTACGTTAATTTAGTGATATTATTTACGTATAATATATTAATTAAATATTTAAAATATATTAAATGTGTCTATTTAATAAATGTGCGCGTACATATATGTGTATTTATGCAGAATGAAATGGTGCATTATTGTATGTCGCGCGAGCAGCAGTATCGGGACGCTCGCTTGACTAAGGGAGTGCCGGTTCTTCTGTATTTCTTCCCCCTCTACCAAATGCAAAGTGTAAGTGAAGTGGCCTACAGACCTACATTTGTCTAACGCACCATTTTTTTCGTCCCCAAAGACGACGCGCGGGGCCCACGGGGTTTTATTTTTTAACATCAAAATAATTATTATTTACCTCGTGTACATACATATACATTACTCACATACACATGTCTATTTATATATATATATATATATATCAATATATATATTCAATCATCAATGTGTATAAAAATATATTTAACAAAAGACAATTGTGACAATAAACATACACAAAAATTCAAGTAGTGGAATATATATTTATGTATATGTATATACAAATATACATGCTTGTATTTATATATACATATGTATATGTGTGTATATAAATGTGAAACGGGTAGGCCGGTTGTTGGTAAAAATAATTTGGAAAATAAAAAGTAAAAGTGTTATGGGAATATGATTACGTCGTGGATGGACAAATTCAGTGTGTGAGTGACAAAGAAAAAAAATATATAAAATTTTATATGCGACAGTAGTACATAAACGCAAAAGAGGAAGAGAGAGAGAGAGAGAGTGGTACTGGGGCCACGGAGGCAAAACCGGCGTGAGCTACCTCTGAGAAGAAGGAAAGAAAAAAAAAATTTTTTTTTTTTTTTTTTTATATTTTAGAGAGGGAGAGTGACAAACAATTTAGCCGCAATAAAGACAAAATTATTTACGTGTATTTGTATGTATGCGCGCATACATACATGCATGGATGTATGTTGATGCAGAGATAATACGTAGTGGGTATTTAAATAATTAATACATAAAAAGTACAGTATAAAGTATAAAGGAAATAAATATTGAAATAGTATAATAGTAATATTAATATTAATATTAATAATAATAATAAGGTGGAAGACACGAGGTGAGGTGAGGTCGTGTGACGGCCGTTTTTCGAAATGCACGAGAGCCGAATGGCAGATCAAATTGACAACGTTGTGCCTGTGGAGGCCACGCCGATGGGAACGAGTTTGCAAGTAGATGAAACAACAAAAACAATAACAACCACAACAATAACAATAACGTCTTTATCGTCATCATCATCATCGTCGTCGTCATCGTCATCAATATCATCTCCAGTTATTAATAATGATGGAAATAATATAAATGATATTTTATCAACAACAACAACAACAGCGACAAGTACATCAGCGACAACTACATCGACTACAAGTCATCAACAGAATGAAAATGTGCAATCACGACTTGGAATTGATGATATACAAAATGATAATGGTATGTTTTTTAATTTATATTACATATATAATATTATAGGATATAAATTAAAATTATTTTTTATTTAAAATGATATTTTATAAAGCAGCGACAAAGCAAGAGTGAGTGGAATTTGTATTAATTTTTTTTCTTTTTATTCGAATCTTCACATCTTTTCTTTAGTCTCTCTCACTCACTTGGGCTTTAACACATGTGTGTGTGCAAATATATATACACACATACATAAATATATATATATGTAATACACATTTGCTTTGTCGCTGTGTAATATTGCCTGCGGCTATGCCAAACCCTCTCGTTTTCTCTCTTACGTCCATTGACGTCTTGTATACACTCGCCTTTTACTATTATACTAATACAACAACTCTTTCTCTCTTCTTTGTTTCTCTCTTCGCGTTTTATACCGCCATCTGAAACACAGTCTGACGTTCCTTAACGCGCACAGTGAATAACGCGTCTGTCTTTTATAAACATATTTCTTTCTCATTCGTTCTTTCAGGTTTTACGTTATAATTTTCTCTTATATATATATATATATATTTTTTTTTTATTTCCTTCTCTTTTTCACGCTGTCTTCTACGTCACACACAGACACATATATATGCGCTCTGGACTCTGGATTTTGCGCCATATCACACGCGTACATTTATGTATAGGTATAATATGTATATATAAAACTCTTCCTTGTATGAATTTTCATCCTTCTTGGCAATGTCGCAGAGCGCTTAATACATTTATGCATTTTAAATATGAAATAATTATTTGTGGTTTAATTAATTTTTCCTTGAATTTATTTTTATCGGATCTGGTTATTATTAAAGTGTGTATATGTGAGAAATATATGAGGATTAAAAAAAATATATTACGTTAATTACAGCCCGGATGATTATATTTATATATAATAAATTCTTTTTTTT
>JAQQBS010000001.1:23155071-23177388 GCA_030347275.1 Microctonus aethiopoides | reverse complement strand
AAAAAAAAAAAAAAGAAAACAATTGGGATATTTACAAATTTGTGAATTTAATTGAGATATATGTGAATATATGTATATACCTATGTTTATACAAGGGTGAGCGCGTACACGTGGTTAAAATATATGTATATATATATATGTGTGTGTATGTATTTGTATGTATATATATGTACGCCCGACAGATTATACTGGTGGATAAGAAATGTATGTCTAGTTTAGTGGGCAAGTAGGTCGCGAGGGAAACCAATGGATTGCGCAACGTCGCAATTCCAGTGTTATACAACTATTGACTCACCGGATTAACAAGTAGGCTGGGTGAAAACGAAAGCTGCATGGCCGTGTGGCATGAGTCCGTACACAAATACATATATATATCCATATATACATACACTCTTCATTTCTATATAGAAAATCAACATTTAAATACTGCAAACTCCAGAAAAAAAAAAATAATAAAATAAAATACATTTTTTTATTTAATTTTACTTCCATTTCTAATTCATCAAAAAATAAATAAATAAATAAATACACATTTCCAAATTATAATCAAATATACCCAACACTCATCTTCAATTAACAAAACTCACATTTTTCGTAATAATCAATAAAATAATACAAATAATAATATTAATTATAAAATTATTTATTTTTGGCTGAAATATATAAAAAAAAAAAAATAAATAAATAACTCTGCATTTTATGTACATAAATATATATTTACAATCGATGCGGCCGCATTGCGCGTGCATATCATCGAGGTTATATATATATACATGATGATTATATATATATCATAGGGTTATAACATATATACAACTCTTGATTATAAATAATAGAGTGTGTGTCGTTTGGCTGCTCGTTTTAATCGTGGGTAAAAAACACATTGTTGTATTATATTGATATATAATTAATAGACATATATCGAACGATATACATAACCACAATATAATAATAATAATAATAATAATAATAATAATAATATTGAGGTTCTTAGGTCAAGAAATAATTAGATGTAATACTTATCAATTATTACAATAATAATTCAACATAATAAAATTATTTATATAAAGAAAAATAATATAAAATATTATATTTTAATATATTGTAAATAATAATTTACATAAATACCACAGTTTATTTGTAATATATATATATTTTGCTATTTATAAATTTCTCGACCTCATCATGACCCACCTTGATGATTATCGCATTTAATTAATATTAATTATTCGCATGGGAAATAATTTTTTCTATATTCATCTGTAAACGATAAGAATAAAGAGAGTATATACAAAAATGAAAGAAATATATATACAGGATGAGTGAGAATTATATAAATATATTTATGATGGATCTTTAAATATAAAATATTTTTCAAGTATCGTAAATAGAAATAAAAAAAAAAAACATTGAATTATGTCGCTAGTTATTTTATAAATGCGTGTGACTTCATACCCGATTTTATTATTGCATCGTATATATATATATATATACATATATATATGGATGTTTATATATACATAAACATGTGTATGTATTTATATGTATGTATGTATGTATATAAAGTTGAATCGAAGGTAATGCAGGTTTTCATACGCGTAAAACAGATACATTTATATAAATACACACTTTAATATGTGTATATATATAGATATATGACGTCGTTTATCTTTGAACTGACATTACCGACCTGCCTCAAAATTTATTCTCTCTCTCTCTTATGTGAGACGTGTGTGGACTACATACGTAATATACAACGACTAAGAGTTAACAAACTAAAGCGCAATATAATTGTGTATTGGGCGATTCTCTGACGCGAAAGAGGGAGATTGCATATATACACATACACGTTGGATAAAAAAAATAATGTATATGTATGTGCAGAGTACAGACATGTATGACAGTGCGATTCAGACGGGTTTTTATTTTAATGACTTTCACAAATCTTTTTACATTCTCGTTTTGTGAATTTAAAAATAACATGTCACATGAATTTATTGAATTATATATTTATTTTTATATATAATATGCATATGTACGTGTTATTATATTGCGAAAGAAAATTAAAAATATATATATTTAGGCTGGTTTATGTATATATAGTTTGTTTATTTATTCGTGATAGTTTTAAAGAGGAAATTTAAGATGAGAAGGAAAATTTTTATTTATGAGTATGTAGTTGGGTGTGCCATTTTTAGGCAACTTTTTTTTTTTTTCATCAGAAGAACAGGCTGGAAATACTTACTGGACGGTGGAAGAAGAAGCCTATTTTAAGCGGAGCTCTTAATTTTAATATTTAGAGACGTGCCTGTTTGTAATTTTTCACTTTTCATTTAAATAACATGGGAAACAAAATTTTTTTTTCTTTGGATTTTTGTAGCTCGGTATTTGCGCATTATAAGGATGAATTAATAGCATATTCTTGTAGAGAATTGAATGCTCTACGAAAAAGGTCTCTTACAATTTTTTCATAGAGACAGCCATTTTGAAGATATTCAAACCCAAAGTTCGAAATGTATTAAATTTTGACTTTTTTTTTATTAAATTGATACTAATCACTTTATTATTGTAATAAAAAAACACTTTAATAATTGTAGTTACATTGCTTAACTTTGTTTACACAGCATAATTTTTATTGCTATGAAATAATAAAGAAATGAAATAATAATAAAATTCATTTAATATAAGTTATAAATAATTTTTTTTACAGAAAATAAAATAAAGAAAAAAAAAATATCTAACCCTACGTGAGTATTTTTTTTTGTTTTTAGCATCACGAAAATAATAGTCCACCAAAGCCAGTTTTTCGATTAATAATCGAAATAATATTAAGAATAAACAAATAATATACGAAATAATATAAGTATCGATTTAATAACAAAAAAAAATCAAAATTTCATACATTTCAAACTTTGGGTTTGAATATCTTCAAAATGGCTGTCTCTATGAAAAAAATGTAAGAGACCTTTTTTGTAGAGCGTTCAATTCCCTACAAGAATATACTATGAGCATATCTCTATTAAACGCAAATGCCGAGCTACAAAAATCCAAAAAAAAAAAAAAAAAAATTTCTTTCCCATGTTATTTAAATGAAAAATGAAAAATTACACCTCTAAATATTAAAATTAAGAGCTCCACTTCAATCAGGCTTCTTTTTTCACCGTCCAATAACTTATACATTTATTTATTTTTTCTGTTTGATAATAAAAATAAATGTGAGATGGATATAAAAAGTAAAGAATATTTATATACAATTTTTTGAAATGAAAAGAATTTAATGATAAAAAAAATGGTGTTTGGAGTTTCGGGATTGTGTTATAGCGCTCGCAGAAGAGGTGGAAAAATATATGTGGATGTTTATAAAGGAGGTTTGTTCTAGTGGGTGGAACTAGGTGAAAAACAAGAGGGTGTGAGAATTAAATATGGATCGATAGCGTTGACACAGTTACCGAGTAAACCTGGCCTAGTTTTCAACTTTGTCCTAATAATATTTTTCCCCTTTCTCTTTATCATTTTACTTGTTAGTTGCGATGGTGATACGTGCGCATGCGTATGTATATCCTTTCTATATATGTAGATAATATCCATCCCTTTAATATACACCTTATTCGTGCACGTGATCCAATAAACCATCCCCTTTTTCTTGTCTCATGGGAATAAAATATAAAATTTACATTCAACCATTTTAATGTAAACACGAAATAATATTGTCGTATATAAATATATATATTCTTGTGAATATTATATACATAATATATATATTGTTTATCGAAAATGTTGAATGATCATTTACAATGTTTTATTGGATTTAATTAATTCTTGATAGTTAATCTGTTTTATTTGAATGGGATGAAATAATAAATTATTAATATCCTACTGGTGACATAAACAATTTTGTTATGTATCTGATTAATTAATTAAATATATTTTCATTACCTCTGTATGTGGGTTCACCCTAAAACATAAGTGATAGTACAACATCACATATATTTTTCTTAATTTACTGAATTAAGTATGTAATAAAATAATTTTCTTTTTTTTTTTCATCATTTATTGATTTCTTTCTCATCAAATAATTTTTATTAATTCTCCACGAACAATTGTGAATGATAGCATTAAAAATTTATTCGATGGACAATCATATTAACAATCTACCCAAATGTCTTAATATAATTATCGTAAAAGAAAATAATAACAGTTATAAATATTGATATTTTTCTTTCAATTTTTCATAATTTTAATCGCTATTTCTAATATCAACTTTTCATCTTTCAATCAATATATACAATAAAATATTTAACATCCTCCCAACCATAAAACTTAATAATAAATACAATGAAAAATCATCAAAATAACTACATAAGTATAATTAATTAATTAATCAATTAATCGAATTATTTATATAAATCTCTCCATTACATTTACGCACTTATAAAATTTTGTTTTATCCTTCCCAAGAGATAATAATTCGCAATTAATCTCAACAAATGATTTTACGATCCCGATAAAATATATACATGTACACATGAATATCCATGTGCGGGTGGATATTTTTTCATTGTGTGTATACTTGCGCATGGGTGGCCACGTGTATATCGCGACTTTGCGCAACTGACAACCCAACACATACACACATACAAATATACAGCAATATACATCAGAATAAAAGTTTAAAGTTTCAATATTAAAAAAAAAGAAAAGAAAAAATAAATAATAATTTATCATATAATACTTTACTTTTTTTTTTTCTATATTTATTTATTTATTTCCATTATTAATTCTGATATTATTTGGACAATGCACAGGCCTATCTCTATAAATTATAACAATAGTGATATGATTATTTTATTGGCAGAGAGAAAGAGAGAAAGAGTGTCCCGGGCATTCACGACCCGGACAGAAATCGCGAGCGTGTGCGCAAATGGCGAAGAGAAACGCAAAGGGAAACTACAAGACAAAGCTATATCAATAACTATATATACATATATATATATATAAAGAGACTGAGAGGGATGTATACATGAGGGAGTAACTCATCTCACTCTATCTCTCTTTCACATACACACACACACACACACAGACATTTATATTTTCTATCTTACTCTCTAGCGACGCAACGAGAAACTGTGTCAAGGGCAGACACTGTACATGTACACGTGCACACAACTATATACATATGTATTATGAATAACGATATATATATATACGTATATATGCATCTATGTACAGAGCTCATCGTTGCCACGTGATGTGACCAAACTCGATATAAAAATTAAAATTATTAAATGGAAGAAAAAAAAACAAATTCTTTTTTTTCTTTATTTTAATAATTTTAATTTCACTTTTCTTTTCTTTTTTTTTTTTAATCTAATAGGATATCTGTACGAGAGTGGCTTATCGATGAATCTATGTTTGTACAGATTGAATACATATCGAGATTAATGATTTATATCGAGTAGATTTTTTTTTAAGAAAATAAAAAAAAAATATTGATTTTATATTTAGGACTGTATCGAAACAAAAGATATATAAAGAAAGAGAGTGTAAAGTTTTATATGCTGATCAGTTATTGTGGGTGTACACGGTAGCAAAAAAATTTTGTTATATATGTATATTGTATATACTTATGTATGTAACTTTATCTTTATTCTCTTTGAGAGATCTATTGAGATATTTATATTTCTCTTGCTCTTTTTGGTTTATGGGTTGAATCTTTTCTTTCTCTCTTTCTTGATTTCATTTTCTATGTACAAATAAATATATATGTCTATTTATATACATATATGTATGTATAACGTAATGAATTGTACGTGGATTAGATTGCGAATGAGAAAGAGAGATCTATTCGTTCCGTGTGTAAACTCCATAAAGGCGTCACGCCTTGCTAAGCATTGAGCCCTCCTTGATCCAAATTCCAGCCACGGGGTTGGAGGTTGGGAGCCGGTTAAATCTGATTATTTAAATGCGCATATGTGCGAGGAAAGAAGGAGAAAGAACGCGCATTATATGTAATGTATATACATATTTTATACAAATATATGTATATAAGGATATATTTATAAATATCCTCAGGTATTTATTGTGAATTGTCGTTGTTCCGTGTGTAGAATTATATTTATTTTACATTGTATATGTATATATTAGGGTGTTTCATTTTTGGGCGATATTTTTTTTTGTCTGTTGTAGTTGAAAATCTGAAATAGTATTTTTGTTTGAAAAAAAATTCTGAGTTAATTATAGAGGGCTGAGTGGATTTAAAAATTCGATTTTTCTATATGTGAATAACACGAGGAAATTTTTTTTTTGACTTCAACTCAATTTTTTGGTAGACAAAAAATTTTTTTGGAAAAATTGAATGTACAGCTTTTGTAGAGCTTTAAATTTGCTACAAAAAAGTTCCTCACTGCAAATACTCTCCGACCAATAGTTTTCGAGTTGTAGAGCTGGAAAGATGAAAGTTTATTTTATAATTTATGAGAAAAATTTTTTTAAACTGGAATTTATTGATTTTATATTTATTATTATATTACAGTTAACTATATAAAGCTCTTACATTGTTGATTCTGCATCATAGCGTTTATTGTAAGATGATAATTATTGTTAAATCAATAAATTCGAGTTTGAAGAAAATTTGTTGTAAATTTATAATAAACTTTTACCTTTTCAGTTCTACAATTCGAAAACTATTGGTCGGGGATCGTTTGCAGTAAAGAACTTTTTTGTAGCAAATTTAATGCCCTATAAAAGCTATACATTCATTTTTTCCAAAAAAAATTTTTAATTACCGAAAAATTGAGTTGAAGTCGAAAAAAAATTTTCAGATTTTCAGATAAAAAAAAATATCGCCAAAAAATGAATCACCCTAATATATACACATATCCTAAATATCATAAATGATTAAAATTCACATTCATCAAATATGCAAAGACGAAAAAAGAAAAAAAAAATGTAAATATATAAAGAATAATAAATTAATTCGTAAATTAATTCAAAATATGAACCGGAAATATAAATTATTTTTTTATCATCTCATTTAATTGAACTACACATTTTTTTACGTGTATATATTTATCAAGACTAATAATTTGCCTTGAATATATATCCTGTTATACATACACACACACACACACTTTATACCGTTTCAATTGTATTCAATTAAATATACCGCGATGAAGTAAGAATATAAAAAAAAGACAAAAAATAATTGATGAAAATAAAAAAAAAAAATAAAAATAAGTGCGCGCGGACAGTTAATAGCAACAAAAGATTATTCTCACGAGTACAATTACATTATCAGTGTAAATTGATCTCGTATATAAAATTTCAAAAGACAATGAGAGCAAAAGCCGCGCGCAAATGAGTATATACATATATTATTATAGTCTTGGAAGTATTGTGTATACAGTGAAAAAGGGAATAAAGGGTTTTTTATTTTTTATATATTATTGAGACAAAGCAAGCCGAAAAGAAAGAAAAAAAATAGAGAAAATAAAATATACAAAAGAATTAAAAAAGGGATATGTATTATTATTATTATATGTAAGTATAAATAATACATACAGAGGGATCTTGAGACACTCGACAGGCTTATAAACTCTATCAGTCAACATCAATGCATTCAAGTATGTATTTGTGTGTATATATAATATTCATGTATATGCAGTATAATATAATTATATTACGCACTGTAAATACGTTTACATATGTGTCTATCGCTTGATGCTGTTATGGGTCACTTGAGATAGGTGAGCCGGAGTTTATATAGCAATTTATATACAGATGCGTGTATATGTATATATATATATATGAGTAAAAGTTTTATATATATACTTTTCTTTGTTGGTGCGAATTTATTTATAATATCGTGCGAATAATCGTCAACTATTATATACATTAGTTTTCAGTAATAAGTCATAAATTATATCGTTGATTTTAATCTGATTATTTGTTTACATATTTTTTTGTGTATTCATATTTTTGTTGTTGTACGGATACGTATATGTGTTGTTTACAGTTTTTTATTTCACGCATATTCATGTGAACGTGAAGATATTTTATGAATATTAAATCACTTTGTATAATTAATAGTTAAAGAATTTAATATTTTTAAATTATGATAAATTCGTGAAATATATTTACGTTTGAAATTATAAAAAGAGTATATGAATTGTATATATGTATATGTATATGATTGTTTTTTATTTTGTATTTATGTGAATAGTAATTAATTTTCGGAGAACTTGATTATAGTGCAAAAAAAGTGAACAATTCTATTTATAATTAAATTATATATTTAATTTCAGTATGTAACATTGATAATCTCATTAATATTTCATTAAATAAAATACCTCTAGTGTGTATATTTATATTCAATATTCAATTATAAATCATCTAAAATAACATTAAATATTAATTTCGAATATTAAATAATCCAAAGTAATTTATTTTTATTCTTCATTCATTCACTTAAATAAATTCAATTAATTCTATATTTAAATTGTATTACTCTTTTTTTTTTTCTTTGTAATCTTCTTCCTCAGTGTAATATTCATATCAATTGTTATCTGTTAATAATATACATTGTCATATACACAGTGGCATACAATATATATCATTTTTTTTTTTATCCTCTTTTAATTTTGTCACAGAGGGCAAATAAAAAAAATTGTTTGACACAATGGCCAATAGAGAATTGGGTCGACACAGGCAAACATATATATATATACATTGTACAACTATACACATCACAAAAAGAAAATTATATTACACATATATATTGTAATATATATTTACTTAGAGGTGTTGAGTTCATACTTTGGGTGGAAGGTGAAAGAGCAAGGGAAAAAAATAAATAATAAGATAAAAATTATAATGTATATATAAACATATAATAAATATATCCATGTACATAACTGTATGCGTGTATATAAAACTGTTGCACTCTGCGATAAATAAACATAAATATTCGCATATGTATTCGAACGCTGCAATATTGTTTTTTATTTTTACAATATATATTTTATAATAAAGTCAAAGTTGTCTCGGGGCGTGGTGCGACGAAGCGGAACTCGGTTGTTGTATTCCTCAACTAAATGTGTTATACCTATATATAAAAATAAATATATGTATACTTACATGGATGAATATGTATAAGTATATGTATGATATTTTATATGTAAACATAAAGCTTGAGTTGTCTATCTACGTATACGATATAATAAACAACATGTATAAATCATCAGTGTGTTCCGGTTTCGCTCTTTGTTGTCAGGATGCAATATACTCAACTTTATACGTTCGTCTACTTGATGTGTTGCATGTTTGTTTAATAAAAAAAATTTATATATGAATAAATAAATTAATTTAAATAGCTGGCGATTATTTTTATAATTTTCCGCGTATCTGGGTGTATTTGTGTGCGTGTAAGTAGTGACTAAAGGATATAGGGAAGGCTTTTGTTTTTTTTTTTTTGTGCGACGATGAAGATGAATGCAAAGGGAAAGTGCTTGGTAATTATTTGAATGTTGTTTTTTTTTTTTGTTCAACTTTAGAGGGGAAAAAAATTAATTTTTATTTTTTCTTTCTTTGTCGACTTCACTCGCATTTTTATTTTGCACATGCTTTAATTATTATTGTGCATTTGCGATGTGTTTATAGATATATAATTATGTTTAAATGGGCAGGCTGCAGGTGAATTGAAAATTATTTGTTTGAAAAATAAAAAAAAAATAAAATTATTTAATGAAGATAAATCGAAAAATTTTTTTTTATCGATATATTTCATTTGGAAATTTTATTTTTAACAATAATCATTAGCAACAAGTTATTAAATATATATCAAACGATAGAAGTGATGATATAAATAAAAAAAAAATGTGATAATATATTGTAGAATATTTTTTTTCTTTATTTATTTTCACACAGTTATATATATTTTTTATTATTTATATTATTTATCATTATTATCATTTTTTTATTATTTACAATGTGCAATTGGCGCGAATCGAGACACTTAAAGGCTACCTGTTATTCCACAGCCGTCAGCCTATTTATATCGGCCTAGATTCCACATTTACATCGTGTGGCATGCCGCGTGCGGCAAAATAAGAATCATGTGTGTGCGCTCGCCCGCGTGTATTTGGTGTATATAAACATATACAAACATTATACCACCAATAGAACGTCGTTTTGATTCTCACGACACATTACATACATTCATTATAAATTCATAGAGAAAAACCTAATCCATTTATTAATGATAATTAATATATTAATAAAATTATAAATATTCACTAAATGAAGAAAGACATATCTCACAATAATATACAACGTTTGCTTTAATTTTTTTAAATTATAATTCAAGTATTATAATTTAATATACTTATACATATAAATAAAATTGTTTTGCTATTTTATGAACTTTTTCTTTGCGTACAAAATTATTTTGTTTTTATTTTTCGATGAATTAATAGACACTTTAATTGAATTGTGGCGTTGATAAAGAAGTTTTTTGATAAGATTATATAAATATAGTTTGAGACATCATAAATGTTTGAAAAAAAAAATTTTTTTTTTGTTTTTTCTTTTTTAATTATTTTTTTTTTCATTTATTTATTTGTTTATTTATTTATTTATTTATTAAATTGTATTTTTTTTTTTTCGTGCTGTCGCTACTTGAAACATTCGACGAAGTGCAGCGCGCAGCCAGGCGTGCGGCGGAGGCTTTCGTGCGTGGAATAGGCTCAAGGCTGCGCCGCGGCACAACGTCGAGTTGCACTACTACCACAATGAAAAAAATAAAAAAAACAGCGACAATACAATGTTGATGTTTATATACATACATTCAGAGTGCATTGAATTTTTTCAGTGGATGCAAAATATGTATATATATACTTTTTGATTACTTTTATATGTATCCAATGAAGATTATTCACTTGGAATTATATAAAATAATTTTAATTTTCATTTTATTAACGAGAAATATTTTAAATTATTTATTTTATCAATGCAATTATCGATGATTATTGGAGGTTGATTTTCGAGTGTTGATTTAATATGAGTAATAGGATATAAGAGAGTGTTATTTATAATCTTATCAATTTATGCATTTGTATTTTTATTATATCAAAATTATATAATCAAATTATTATTTTTCATTTTATTTTATTATTTTTAAATGTATATGTATTTTTTTTTTCTTGAGTTTTACATTTGTATATAACTGCGTAAAGTTATAAGTATCTACATAATACTCGTGAGAAAATTTTAATTTCATTTATATTACAAATGCAATTTAATTATTTTTTTATAATTTTTTTTATGGTAAATATTTCAATTTATTTTATTAATGAGTTATATTTATGTGATCAAATAAATAATTACAATGATGGGTCTGAGTCAGAGATGTTAAAATGCATATATACCGGTACATTATATACATAACTATTTGTGCAGACCGGAACTGCAGTCTAGTAACTGTATACAACTGCTACTCGAGTGCGCAAAAATCACAAAAGTTCTCTTCTGATTCATTGTCATTTCTCTTTTTCTTCATCTCAATATTCTATCTTTATTTTTTATTTTTTTTTCCACTCTCTCTTTCTCGTACTTTACTACACGTTCATTCCCGTCAACAGGACGTGACGACCTTACGAAATCTGCGCTAAATTACTCATATTATCTTGCCCCACTATTTTGTCAATTTTAATCCATGAGAAAGTATGACGATAAAAAATAAAAAACGAAAAATTATACCAGCAGAAATATAATTATTAATCTACATAAATCTACTACTATTTCATCTTTTTAAAAAACCTACATTTGATATAATTAATTCGAATTAGCAATATCGATAATTAATTATTACAGAAAAAAAAAACAAAAAAAAAAAAAAATTCGGGGAAAAATTAATCAAAGTATTTTTTTAATTAAATAAAATTGCGAATCAATTAATTTAAGGTATAATTGCGCATGTGACGCTGCTGATATTGATGCACAGCTCTTATACACATGTGCACGTTACGGAAGAGGGATAAAGCACAGAGGCGGGAGGTAAAGCAAGAGGGTGAAGTGCTCGGTCAAGGGTGGTATATATATATATATGTACATATATATATATTATATTCAAGTGGGTCACTCGTGCGAAAATGTCATGCAGCCCTGAACTTCTCTAACTCTATAAAATTAATTTGCAAATTTACAAACACACTTTATATTGACAAAAAAATTTTTTTATCAACTAACAAACTATTCAAACAAAATTCTCCGCGTCTATATTTATAATATATATATGTATATACATGTATATATGTATTAATATTTCATTTTTATTTGGTCTTTACGAAACGAAATATAAATATAAAAAATTATTTATTCCTCTCGATTATTTTTACATTGAAAGAAAAAAAAGAAAAATTGAAGCAATTTAATTCTTTGAATTGAATAAAATATTTATTAAAAATAATTATTATTTAAATTCTAAATTCCAAATATACAAATACATTTTATATATATTAATATTTGAAATATAAATATAAAAAATTTATAATTCCTCTCAATTATTGAGATAAAAAAAAATTGTAGCAATTTAATTCTTTACATTAAAAAAAAAAATATATTTATCAAAAATAATTATTATTTAAATTCTAAATTCCAAATATACAAATACATTTTATATACATTAATATTCAAAATATAAATATAAAAAATTTATAATTCCTCTCAATAATTTCCCCATTGAAAGAAAGAAAAAAAAATTGTAGCAATTTAATTCTTTACATTAAAAAAAAATAATATTTATCAAAAATAATTATAATTTATATTCTAAACTAAATATAATATTTATTAAACATTCATAAAGATTTTTTTTTTCACTTTCATACAATATATAGATTAATCAATAAAATTATAAACATATAAAATATATAAAAACTAATATGAAACAATATATGAATTATGAGAGGATGTAAAAGAAACAAATAATTAAATATTGAGTCACTGCAGTAAATATACAAATATAATTGGTATAAAATATTATTATACACATATACGGATATTCATACATGTATATATTTATACTATACTACAATACCTATACGAAGGTAGTGTGCAATGGAAAGCGGCAATATATAAAAGGGCAAACGAAAGAACCTGCCAGGGGGATCATGACGAGGTGAGACGCGGAGTGCGGTCAAGTGTACCGGGTAACTAGGTCAATGAGAACCGTCTGACGAGTCTTGGCGCAGGCGTATGTAGGGTCGGTTTATATGTATGTACGGGCTCGACCCAACAATTTCTATATATCATCCGGCTATTATTATCAACGCGCCGATTCAGCGGTCACGGTAGAGTATATACCTTAAACTTCTTCTCCTCCTTGCATTTACTATACCATATAACCAAACCTCTTCAGGCTTCTCTTTATTCATCATCACTTCCTCTTTATTGTCGTCCGATATATGATATATATGTACATATAACACACAGGTATACCACCTGTATTTATATTCAAATTATATTTAGCTGATAAATAAATAAATAAATAAATAAATAAATAAATAAATAGAAATAAAAAAATATAAATTAGAGAAATTTATTTATTTTTTTTTATT
This sequence comes from Microctonus aethiopoides, assembly GCA_030347275.1. Lineage (NCBI taxonomy): Eukaryota > Metazoa > Arthropoda > Insecta > Hymenoptera > Braconidae > Microctonus > Microctonus aethiopoides. The sequence goes on along the minus strand of JAQQBS010000001.1, from coordinate 23,163,778 downwards.
ATTTATTTTTAGTATTTTTTTTTTTTAATGGTGGTAGTTGAGGAAGGTCATGTTGATATGGATGTTAATAATGATTTATGTCTATGCAAAAATAATTATGCATTTATAATAAATATGCTAATAATTTATTTTTTTTTTATTTTATATATATTGTTTACGTGTTTTTATTTTACTGTTGTTATGTAGTGGGATCGGATTTATTATTATTTATATTAATAATATATATTTTGATGAGGGAAGAAGTAAAATCGATCGCGAGATTGAAAATTTTTTTTTTTTTTTTTTAAATTTTTGCAATTTATTAAGATACACATGGCTTTTTTTTTTTTTTTTTTTTTTTTTTTTTTTTTTTTTTTTTGTGCAGAAGCAACAGTGGTATATAAGAATCAGGTCACTCGTATCAAACTAACCTACATATTTTATCGCTCTCGTTATCGTCTTTGATAAAAGCGTTTATTAACCATATGATTATTCGAACATTTATTATGTATATATGTATATACATATTGATGATATTGAGTGAATTATACATACGTCATCGTAAGAAATTCCCGTGTCGAGGGAAAAATTAATTTTTGTTTTGTTATCATAAAAAAAAAAAAATGAGAAAAAAAAAATTTTCTCTCTTTTTTTTTATAATTAATAAATTATGCAAAAATTAAAAACGATAATAAATAAATAAACAAATGAATAAATAAATAAATAAATAAACCAAACATTTAATTCATTTTATAATTATAAATATATATATTTTTATATATTTGCAAAATATAATTATAATATTTCTAATAAAAAATTTATTATTTTTTATTTTTTATTTTTTTCTAACAATCTTTGTGTTTGTATTTCCGATAATATAATATATTGTCGGCCTGATTGTCTAAAAATATCCTAGCGACAAGTGCATACACTCACGTCGTCGTTCACGTCAGATATATAATTGTCAGGCCAAAGAGAGTGCAGCAAGAGTTATAAAGCGACGAAGAAAAAGGATATATAATATTATCATGAAAGTAAAAGAGAGAGTGAGAGGAAGAGAAGGAGATTGAGTTAAAGTCAGGCCCTCACTTGGCCTTCCACATTTTTATAAAATTCAACTTTATAAACTTGACCCAAATACAGAATTAATTCCAACACCTACAAACACACTGAAAACAGTTTAAACATGCAAATCAAAACAAGTCTATACATAGCTATACCCCAGATTAATTATTATTACATAAATATACACATACATATATACATATATATATATATAAGTATATAATATACAACATAATTTTTTTATTTATATATGTACAACAGAGTTGCTTTAATTATTGTTGTAAATTTATTTTTCTCTTGTTCAATCACTCGAATGAGACGTTGAATTAAATTCTCTGCACTTGGAATGTTTTTTTTTTTCTTTTTTTTATTTTAGAATAATAATGAATAATTAATATTAATAAGTTTAGAGAAATATTGAATCATCGCGAGTGTTGTATAGAAATAATTTCCGTGTTTGAATGAAAGAAAAAAAAAAATAAATATATTATGAGAAGAAGGAATTTTTTTTTTTTTTCTGTTTTTGTGTAGAGTAAAAACAAAATAAATAATAAAGCTTGTGAATAATTTTTAAATTCAAGGTGAATAAATAATGAAGAGAAAAAAAATAAACTTCTTCGTCTGTCATCGTTGCTAGCTCGTGGTTGCGGTACTCGTAATACATCGACGTAATAGACGTAACTAGTACCATTGCCAACGAAAGTATATTATATATATACGCTGCACATACCATAATATGCCGCCGGCTGCGTTCAAAGAAAGTAAAAGCCGCGACCGGTTATATATATATTTTCCACAACGTGGGTACGACAACAAAGTTGAAGAGAGTGCGAGTATAGGATTATATATTTTTAAATGTAATACTTGAAGGTGAAATAGAATAACTTTCTCTCAATTATTTATTTTCTTTTCTCTCATTCATTATTTTATATACAGATATATGTATTGAAGGTATATTACACAATAAATATACATGAGTATGTATAATATATGTGTATGACTACGTGAATTTAATACACATAAGCCATTTGTGTAACTAAATGAAGAGTCGAATTTTTTTTTTTATTTTTTTTTTGGTATTCAATTTTGTTTTTTTTTTTTAAATGCTATCTTTTATTTCAAATGTACATATTATGTGTGTATATTATCCCACATTTTTATGTGTATGTTGATGTTGTGAAATGTTATATTTGAAGTTTGGAAAAAAAATTAGGAAATAAAAGATAAAAAAATATGTGGAAAAAAAAATAGAAAGAATAATTGAATTTTATGTTTATTAAATTCAAATGTAATGTTCAGATGATGTTTATATATTATTGTGTAATATAAATATATATGGCTGTGTTGGTATTGTGTCACGTGCGTCATACAATGTATGTATGAGAATATTATTCACAGGTAATTTCACAGTTTATGAAAGGGACATATAAACGGAGCGAGAGAAAATAGAATTTTCTGATGATCCGAATTGCAAATTATAATTCAGTAAACATTATGTGTCATTAAAGTCCTGGTTGATTATAATAATAATAATAATTATTATTAGTATTATTATTGTTATGTTATCTCTAGATTAATATGCAACCCTGAGATTTATTGTAGAATTTTATTTTAATATTCAATGATGAGAATTATATTTTTTATTACATTTTTTTTTTTTACACTGAACAATTAAATTTTATTTAATATTTTATTTTTTGATCGTTTCTTCATGTATATTCTACGTAATGTTTTGTTGGCACAAGAGAAAAGGTACCAAAGAGACAAATAAATAAAAGTGAAATAAGTAAGGAGAGTGCGTGTGTAAACAGGCGTGAAAAAAAAAAAAATTTTTTTTTATTTTTATTTATTTTTCGGTGTTACCTAAAAGGTTGTTTTTGTCTATATATTTTGGTATGGAATAATAAAATGAAATGGTTGGTTGAAAGGCACGCACTTTCGGGTACCGTTTGATATGGTGCAATTTACAATGTAAACATATATAAGACGGTGACAAAAATATATGAAAGGGAAAATATTTCACTTAAGTTAGGGATATTTGAAAATGGGGAAAGAAAATTCCCGTTGCAAATTGCACCCAATAATTCGCTTCACCCTGGAACATAAACTCTACTGCAGTCTTATACACACACATACATAAATATATATATATATAAAAGTGGTAGTATTTATTTAAGGTGTTGTGAAGAAACGTGCGGTAAAGCGGTACAATTTCTTAGCTCCAACGAATATTTTCATCAGATTGCATTCTTGCGGAGCAAAAGGAGCGACTACATAGCAAAATATTTATTCCTCTTCTATACATATATATATATTTGTATTTATGACATGGGACTCACGACACACTGACCCGAAGACCGAGTGAGCAAAAGGCGCAACAAGAAACCAACTAGTGGTAAATTATAGTGACAAAAAAAAGAGCAGGTAGCAATAATAATACAAACTATTCGACAAAATTCAACATTTTCCCATTTAAAAAAAATAAATATACTGAATATATACCTATGTATTTATACACATATATGTACATGTATGTAACAATTACATAGAAAAATCGCAATGCATATTTTTATCGAGAATTATTGAACGCTCTATAAAAAAGTTGATCTTTTCTAATTTTTTTTAGCCAAAGTAAAATTGTAGTAACAATTTTAAAAATATTTTTCAAGCGTTCTATTTGTTTTATTAGGTAAAAATATTATTATTCAACATTTTTCTAAAGTTAAATATATGTTAAAAGTGAAATTAATACATATTTTGTTTAATAAAACTAACAATTTTAGTGTAATATACAAAAATCAATCGAATTTACGATAAATTGAACTTTGACATTGAATAACTTTTAAACAAATAAACTAATCAAAAAATAAGAAGAGACCTTTTTTGTAGAGCGTTCAATTCTCGACAAAAATGTCTCTTGCGATTTTTCTGTATAATTAGTAATTTACAAGTTACAAAAATCATAAAATATAAAAACAATTTTTCCATGTTATTTTTATAAAAAAAATATATTATCTTAATATCAAAATTAACAGCACATATTTTCAGGGACTTATATATTTTTATATCTAAACAAAACTTTTAAGGCTGATGACAAAAAAAATTTTTCTTATTATTTTTTAAATCGTACCCTAATTAAATTTTTATTTCTGCTGAAACAATTGCGTTGAATAAATTCTGTAAAATAAATAAAGGAAAAAAATAAAGAATAAAAGAAAAATATTATCATAAGAGGAATATATGTAGATATATATATGTATAATATATATAAATATAATGTTGATGTGAAATTGTCAGCGAGAAATGATCGAAAACGTGAGTGCACACGAATCAACAACGGCTCATAACCCAGTTCGCACGTCCTTGACACGTTTACCCACATGGTGCACCCGCGCGAACGACGAGACTCACTTTACGGACACTGCATCATTCTTCATCTCGTTAGTAAATATATATATCAGTGTGTATTTCTCTCTCTCTCTCTCTCTCTTGCATAATATATACGTGAATGCGTGAATGAACCAGTGCATCTGAATACATCGCAGATGTATCTGATTATAGAGCACTCAAGTGACGCTATATTAACGTTTTGTATATATTTTGTGTATACAAAAATTGTGGCGGAATTAACTATTTCGCGCATCGATAATTTTATCATGAATAACATATGATTCTTCCTTCATTCTTTTGTTGTCATTGGATACACAAATGTATTATTGAATTGTATGTGATGTAAAATAGCCCGGTCGACCATGACCAATATATTAATATTTGTTTCAATTATATATTTCTTCAAAATAATATTATTCAAAAAAAAAAAAAAAAAAATGAAAAAAAAAATAAATAATAATGGCAAAGCTTTTTTCTTTTTTTTTTCATGTATCTAAATCATGACCAACATTAACAATATTTATTAAAATCATTGTTACATAATATAAATATGAACAAAAATCAATTTTTATTTATATATGTATAATTTTTTTTTTTTTTTTTTTTTTTTTTTTTTTTTTTTTTTTTTTTTTTTTTTTTTTTTTTATTTAAATGGTTGATAATGTAAGAGTTGGAACTGTTGGAAGAATTATGACATCACTTTGTAAAGAGGATGAAAGATGGTTTTGTGAACTCATCAAAGAAATATTGCTTAACGCCATAAAATGTATAAGTTTATAAGTTTAGTATATAGCTACCAAAAAAATCCACGTGGCATCTATGTATGTGAATTTATTTACACATATTTATTTAATTTTGTATTTGTATTCTATGTAGTATACATATTTAGTTGCCAACGAAAATACATATTACGATTATGTGCTATAGCTGTATGTATGTATAACATTATTTTTTTTATTATTTTGTAGCGCGCAATACACACAGCAGCACGCACACACTCTCTCATTTCGTTAGCTCGTTGTAATCGAGACACACAATGAGTTAGATTTTACTTTTAGTTTCGAAAATGGGGAACGTTGGAGTGGGGCACGCGCCGGGCCTTGGCCCACTTCTCACACACAGTCGAGAATGTCGAGACACGAATGAGAGGAAAAAAAAAAATATTGTAAAAAAAAGAAAAAAAAATGAGAGAATAATGAAAGAAAAAAATTCATAAACCAAACGATCATAAAACAATATTTTATTATATTTCATATCTATTAAAACATTTGCTGCAGTTGTCTCTTTTTTTTTTTTTTATTTTATTTTTATTCTTTACTTTTCCATTTATTTATACACTGTTATGTGCAAATTGGAAATGCGAGGATATAATAAAATCATGATAAGGACATTTGATTGAAGGACAACGATGAGTTGATATAATCCGACCTACATGAGGAGGAAAAAAAAAAAAAATGTTGCTGGCCCAGAAATAGCTTGAGTTACGCGATAATGACAGTATAATTTTGCGTCAATACGAGTAAAGGACTAGCAGCCTTGCTAATCGTGTAAATCAAGGGGTATTTTATCGCATTGTGTCCATGAATGTTTAGAAAAAAATATAAATTAAAATATAAAAAGAAAAAAATTTTATGGAAATTGTTCAGTACAAAGTTTTTCATTTTTTTTTTTATTGTGAATTGTTATTATTATTTTTTATGATTATTATTATCTTTTTGTTTCATTTCTTCATTCACTTTGAATATGGCAAGTTGAGTTAGGACAAGGATTAACTGCGCAATGTGATAAAAAAAACTTTTTTTGCAAAGAATAAATATACTGAAAATGATAGAGAGCGAATGACGCCAACTCGTTTTAATTCTCTTCTTCTTTTTTTTTTTTTTTTTCGTCAATTTCGGGTTTCTGGGTCACCGCGATGCTTTCACTCTCGTTCGTGTGCCATATCCTCTCATTCGTGCGTGCGACGACGCCGCGCGCGCGCAAGTTTCCCTTTCATTTTGACTTCCACTAACATATATTACGTTATAGACAGACGAAAATATTTAATATTTAAAAAAAAAAATGAAAATAAAGTTTATACAAAGGAAGTAAAATTATAAATAAAATTATTTTGACAACGAATTTCCGTAACTTTCATATCCACCAAATCAATAAAAATAAAAAAGTAAAATTAAATATTTATATACAGAATTTTATTTTATATATTATACACAAAGGAAATAATTTTACATTACAAACTTGTAAGAGAGCACGAAGCTTTCACTCTCGTTTTCTCAATACTTCCATCCGGTCTTTTTTTTTTTTCTATATACTTTTACTTATATACATATATACATTTCCCTTTCGTTTGAAACCCTCTTGAATTACAATATATAATTCTTTATCTACTTCTTCAATATATAATCCTTTTGATACTGCTCTGAATTTCTTCGTGAGAACAGAAAAAAAAAATTATTTTCCATCACACAACTGCAATAAAAATAATAATAAATAATACAACTAGATCCAAATGTAAATGGAGTGAGAGTAAATAATGAGATAATAATATTGAATAAATAAATGAAAAAATACATACATGGTAAATGATTTAAAAAAAAAAAAAAAATCATTTATTAATATATATTTAAGAAAAAATTGAATATATAAAATAATGCACGTCTCTATGTGTATTCATTTATAACAATAGACAGAATTGAAGCATTCAGGTGGATTATATACAAACTGTCAGGGTGTTAAACAGGATTTCCTCCCCGTCGATATATTCAGTCGATATTCATAAATATACATACATATACAAATGCGGTTTTATACTTTAGAATTACTATTCTCATAACCTGCTATATAACAAACATATATCCCTTATAAACGCCCACCAACTTACGAACCAAACACTTGTGAAAGAATAATAAATAAATAAAAAAAATGCAACCCACATAAATTTATATATTTTTAACCTGAAAAATTAAAATTAAAATCAAATAAAATATAACATTAATAAATAAAATACATAATCTTATACACTCAATTAATTTAATTCTTCCAAAACATTAAAAATTATATATTTAATTAAACAAATATTTATTTTTTTATTTTTTCTTATAATTTTTATTTCAATAATTCATTCAAACGCCATTTAATTCTTACATTATATTCAAATCATAAAAAAATATTACACGATAAAAATGTTTATAAATATACCTAAATAAATATATATTATAGTTACTAGTTATAATCAAGAATATTTTTATACAATTATATACATATATAACATAAGCATATATATATACATAAATATCTATAATAAAGAAACGCGAATGAGAGTGCGCGCAAGAACGCAAGTAAAAAAAAAAAATAAATATCTAACGCGAGTGAGAGAGCAAAAATAAAAATTGCGATGAGGATGACGAGAAGTAAAGGAGCGTGTGTATACATATAGTAGTCGCGGGGCTGCGTCATGTTCTCATCGAACTAGGTCAGTGGGTCTCCCCACTACTATTGTATACTCGCCGCGCACGTTGTACGTGTGATGGCTTGTATATAACATGAATATATGTTACGTCTAACAGAGAGAAAAAGTGAGAGAGTTTTATATACTCGCGCGCGTTTATATTAAACGCGCGATGTAACCGAGTGAGAGCACAACTGCGTTAGTTGAATCCCAAGTATGTATGTATATATATATGTGTGTGTGTGTGTGTATAGGTAGAGTGAGAATGAACGAGAGAAGCGAGAGAGTAAAAGAGATATAGAGAAACGAAGAACGAACTGGGGAGTGCCAACGGCGTTGCTGTTGACCCATCAGCCACAGCCCGGTTTGATGGTTAATGTGGCTACGCGATGCCTTGTTCGATGTATCAGTCGTTTATATGTATATGTATATGTGTATATATGTATGTAAAACTTTAAGATATATCTTTAAACAATTTTGAAAGCAAGAGTTTTGGTTCTTGCACTCTCACTACTATATAATTTTTCGTTTCAATTTCATTTTAATTTCTTTTTTTTTTTTTTATGTTTATTATTTATTTATTTTTATTTCAATAACGCCCGGTTGATTTTGTTGTCTATGTGTGTGTATATAGTATGTATAAATGGGATCAAGGGATTATTGTGAGAACGATATTATACGACAGGATGGTCTGACGAAAAAAGGGACGACCTACTTACCACCCACTGCGTGTCCATATAGTTATTTTTTTATTTTTTATTATTTTTTTATTATACTCAAACATTTTTTTTTTTTTAGGTTTATTTATATATACTGAATAATGAA
>JAQQBS010000001.1:23121843-23145391 GCA_030347275.1 Microctonus aethiopoides | reverse complement strand
CTCTAAAGGTGCCCAGAAACCAATTTTTCTGATTGAGATCAAAAAAAAAAAATAGTCATTTTTTTTGACCCACCCTAAGCCACATCCAATCTTCTGAAATGTTTATAAAAAAGAAAAATATATGTACATATATACACATGTGTACATACTCTTACATCCTCCAAAAGTTTCTCACCATTAAAAAAATTAATAACTATAAAGAAAAAAAAAAAAAAGAAAAATTAATATTACAGAAAAATTATTATTTATTAATAATTTTGCTATTGTTAAATTTTAACTTGAATTATTTTTATTTAATTCTTCATTCTATCATTTCATATACAACACCAAGCACACTATCTATTAATTAATTAATTAATTAATTAATTAATATATTTATTAATTTATTTATTAAATAAAAAGAGGACCTGAATAAAGAAATAAAAAAATGAAATTAATTTAAATAAAAAATTATTAAAGATTGGCGAATTTTAATGCAATAATATAATTTATTCAAATAATCTTCAGGTATTTTATTAAATAAAATAAACAGTCGATAAAACAGAATATATAAATACTGTAAATGTAAAAGATAAAAAGAAAAGAGAGCGGACACATGGTTAAAGTTTTATGCCATACATTGTGTGTTATGTTATGTGTGTATGTGTGACAAAGCAATACATAACCGTGGTGGAGGCGGGGACATGAGGGGGGGAGCATATAAGCAAGCGTCTCTCTCGTTGCGCGACGTCGCAGGAGTAAAGATACGACGCGGTTAGGCAGGCCAGGGGTAACGGGCAGAAGTGGACGGGCGAACGATTCAACCTCCTTTCACTTTCAACAAGCGCAAACCACACGCTGCTATGGCTCTCAATAAACGCTTTGAAAATAGGCAACGCTGCTAAAGGTTTTGTGTACGGCGTGTGCCTGCCCTATAAATAGAAATAGTAATTGCAAATTGTTCACTATATTTTCAATAATTAACACCAATAAAAAATACGAAAAAGAAAACTAATTTTTGTTCTATTCTTTTTTTTTTTTTTTTTTTTTCAAATTACGTGAAAAATAAATATTAAATTATTTTTATTTCTATTTACAATGCTAAAAACTTTTATTAATTATTTTGTTTATTTTACTTTATTATTGTGTTATACATGTTGCAAATTGTTCATTATATTTTTAATAATTAGTATCAATAAAAAATGCAAATTAAAATTTTTTTTATCTCTTTTTTTAAATTACGTGAAAAATAAATATTAAATTATTTTCATTTTTATTTTCAATGCTAAAACTTTTTATTAATTACTTTTTATTTTCATTTATTATTTTGTTATACATGTTGCAAATTATTCATTATATTTTTAATAATTAGTATCAATAAAAAATACAAATTAAATTTTTTTTTATCCCTTTTTTTAAATTATGTGAAAAATAAATATTAAATTATTTTTATTTCTATTTTCAATGCTAAAAATTTTTATTAATTATTTTGTTTATTTTACTTTATTATTTTGTTATACATGTTGCAAATTATTCATTATATTTTTAATAATTAGCACCAATAAAAAATGCAAATTAAAATTTTTTTTATCCCTTTTTTTAAATTACGTGAAAAATAAATATTAAATTATTTTCATTTTTATTTTCAATGCTAAAAACTTTTATTAATTATTTTGTTTATTTCACTTTATTATTGTGTTATACATGTTGCAAATTATTCACTAAATTTTCAATAATTAATACAAAAGAAAAATAATGTTCTACCCCTTTTTTTTAAATTCCATGAAAAATAAATAATAAATTATTTTCATCTCAATTTTCAATGCTAAAAACTTTTATTAATTTGTTTTTCATTTCACTTTACTATTATGTTATACAACATGTTGAGTATGTTTTATTTTATTTATTTTTTTTTTAAATTCATTCATAAGTTTCATTCAATAAATAAATATTTTTTTTTTTTACCTTCATGTAATTTTAGATAAATATATACATGTATACACGTAAATATATTTGCAAAATAGAAATAAACATTATTACAATGTTTATATGTGTGACTCATCAGATGCGTTAAATGGAACGTATCACGGATAGAACAAGGTCATTTGTAACAGACAGGATAGTTAACAAATACATATATAAGTGGAAATGGAACGTCATTGGGCAGACGTATATGCATTGATATGTATCTATATTAAAGCAGCGTATAATAGTTACAAGGGCGGTATAATTTTTATACTAGTACTATAGTTGTAGTATTATTAATCAGCTATAATATATCAGGGTGGGAAAAACAATCGGTTTTGCATGGCCGCGTTGATATATCATATTATATGTACACATAAAGTCAATAGATCTAAAACATTCATTACTACGAGATGAACCGGAAGGCAAGGCCACACCCGTATACTCCACTTGCCCGATTTGTTCATATTTTTTTTCTAATTTAATTAAATTTTTTTTATCACTATTCCTTCATTTATTAATTCCAACTTTAAAAATCAAAATAAAATTAAAAAATAAAATTACACAAGACCTTGAATACGCTGACAAATCTTTTAATACATATAGCAACAATAATTGTTCCGTGTTATAATTCACTTCCGCTATTTCATCAATCATTTATTTTCAATCCTTTCAATTAATATAATTTAAAAATAAAAAAAATGATTATATATTTTATATTTATCAATTAAAATCTTTTATAATTATATTATCTATTAACGTTTATTATTTTATTATTAATTTCAGCGGTACGAGCGGACAGGATGCGCGGTGGAAGAAATAAATTTGGGCCAATGTACAAGCGAGATCGTGCGAGAAAATTACAATTATTACGACAACGACAATTGGCATTACAAACAATACGCGGCAGTCTTGGTGATCCATCAAATTATCCATCAGCAGTAACGCCATTTTTACATATAAAACAAGAAATACAGATACCTCAAGTTTCGAGTTTAACCTCATCACCGGACTCGAGTCCATCGCCAGCGGCTGTTGCTGCCGGTTTAGTTACAACCCAACCTGGTAGCAATAATAACAATAATAATAATAACAATAATAATAATAATAATAATGGTGGTGGTGGTGGTAATGCAGGACAGCATCAATTGATAGCACCATCAACACAACCAACGATATCTGGTGGTAATCATTTGTATAATCCAAATCCAAGTCTTGAGGGTAAATTGTGGGCAGCAAATTCTACTACCTCAAGCCCAAAAGCATTCAATTTTGGTGAACAATCAAGTCAGTCACATGGTCCAAATACAGGACAAACACCAACGACTGCAACAACATTGAAAACTAGTCCAATGATAAGAGATTTTGTACAAACAGTTGATGATCGTGAGTGGCAAGCGTCGCTCTTTGGTTTATTACAAAATCAAACGTACAATCAGTGTGAAGTAGATTTATTTGAATTAATGTGCAAAGTGCTTGATCAGAATCTATTTTCGCAAGTTGATTGGGCGAGAAATTCGGTTTTCTTCAAGGATCTCAAGGTCTGTGTGTGATTAATTTTTTTTTATTTTTATATTTTATTGATAATTATATTATTAGAGATAATATTGAGATTGGTATAGGGTGGATGAATGTAGTTTTTATTTTTATTTATTTTTTTTTGTTGATTTTCATCGGGGGATTTTTTTTATTGATAGAGATGAAGGGGAAAAAAATAAAGATAATAAACGGTCAGTTGATCATTGAGCTGAGCTGCTGAGCCGTAAGAGCTCCCTGGATGTGAGGTAACACTAGTTGGCGTTGCACAATCTGCTGAATGATTTCAAGCATCGCCTCATATCTGGGTCATAGCAAGAAACGTATCTAGGTTATTGGATAGACAACTGTTCTTAAATCATTATTTTTATCGATTACAGTTGAATTCTCATTTATATGTGTACATAAATATTATTTTTATTTTTAATTTCGTTTGGGATTCAATTAAAAATAAGTATGAGTAATTTTTTTGTTAATTTTATTTTTACACACGATTTGTCATGAGGATTTTTTTTTGTTTAAAACACAATTTTTACACAAATGTTGTTGACATTTGAAAAAGAAAAGAAACATCATGCATATATGCATGTAAAAAGTCGCGTTGTTATTTATTTGCATGAGTATTATTTTATTATTATTTTTTTTTCAATTTAATACTCAATTATCTTTAATAGAAATTATTGCTATAATTTTTTATTGGTTATTTTATCAGTCTATTTAACTTATCATAATTAACGTGAGTAGTTACCGCGAGTCTAGTAATTTATTTTGATGATGCGTTTGACAAACTTTTATAATTATATTTATTTAAAGTTTGTAAATTGGAATATTAAATATTCGTGACGTGAAATTGTAGAATAAAAATTGTAAAGTAAGAAATAGTAAAAGACAAACGAAAGTTATTTATAATTTATTGATAATTTATATTTACGAATAATTCTATTTATTTATTTGTAATTAATTAATTTATTTTTGGTTAATTAGGTTGATGACCAAATGAAGTTGCTGCAGCATTCTTGGTCGGACATGCTGGTACTGGATCACCTACATCAAAGGTTACACAATAATTTGCCGGACGAGACGACACTACACAATGGCCAAAAGTTTGATCTTCTGTGTCTCGGATTACTCGGTGTACCTTCCCTAGCTGATTTGTTCAATGATCTTTCACAAAAGCTACAAGAACTCAAATTCGACCTATCGGATTACATCTGCATTAAATTTTTAATGCTACTCAATCACGGTAAAATTATAATATATTATTAAATTTAAAATAAAGAAAAATATCGATATATCAGGAAGAAATATGAATAAAATAAAAACAATTAATAATTGATTTATCATTTTCTTTCTGCAATCGACGGTTTTTTTTTTTTCTTTCCCTGCACATGTACAATAATTATCCTCTGGGAGAGATATTTAATCATTCTACGTTGACAATATCTCAGATGTACGCGGATTGGTTAACAAAAAACATGTCCAAGAGGGTCACGAGCAAGTCCAACAAGCGCTACTAGATTATTCCATCACGTGTTATCCATCAATACCGGTGAGTTGTTAAAAAAGAATTAAAAATCTAATTATTAAAAATAAATTATTTCTATTTATTAATATGAATCAAATCCTTTGTATGATATTTATTTATTCATTAACTTTACATAGTTTTTCTCAGGGATAAAGAACTTTTATGATTAAAGTGATAGAGAAATTTTTTATAATTTTGAATTGAATAATAAATTAATTGGGATTTGATTAATAGCTAAGACAAGGTATTAAAAAATGATGACAACAATCTGGTTGTGCAGGATAAATTCAACAAGCTTCTGGCAGTATTACCGGAGATTCATGTGGTGGCGAGTCGTGGCGAGGATCATCTTTATCAAAAACATTGCAATGGCGGTGCACCAACGCAAACATTACTAATGGAAATGTTGCATGCTAAGAGAAAATGAGACGGCCAATTTTTATGCAGTGGATATCAATGGTATCTTGTAATTATGTACAGATATCGTGAAACAACTGAAGAAATTATGTACCTCATGTACCTAATGGGAGTGGATGGCGGGAGCTGCTTAATTTTTATTCACAACCAAAATAGATAAACGAAAAAAAAAAAAATAAATTAATAATTACAAACACATTAAGAAAGAGAGATAAAAAAAACGGAAAAGATAATAATTAAAATGTACATATATATTTAGGGATATGTTTAAACAAATGCCATTGGCGCTCTTTGCTTGGCTCCCTATTTCATTTTTTTTTTGTTGAAAAAATATCTGTTGTAAAAAAAAAAAATAATTGATACTAAGGAATAATGCAATTTGGAAAAATAGATGCAATGAACGAAGAGGAAAATTGCGATGAAAATTTTTATTATATGGACGATATTGTTGATTTGTCGATATTGTTTTTATTTTTATTTTTTTTTTTTTGTTTTTAAAAAAAGTAAACTGTGTTTGGGCAAAAAGCAACAAAAAACAAAATTAAAAATCACGAGTTAATTATACAGATATGTATAAATACGTTTGCATTGTGTATATCGAATAAGGCAAAACAAAAAAAAAAAAAAAAAAAAGAAGCAGAAATTAGGAGTGAAGAATATCTAAATATATATAAATATATAAATATATTTTCTATATTTGATGTTGAAGTTTTAGAGATGTATCGCACGGGTATAAACAAAAAAAAAAAAGAACATGATTATTGATAGTGATTATGAAGAAAAAAAAAAGGAAGAAAGAAATAACAATGAGGTGAATTAAGAAAAAAAAAAAAGTATATAAGAGAAACGTCCCCACCGAGCATTGACGCCTCATAAACACCCACACACACACATTCACACATTACTTTTTACACACGTAAGACAGAAAATAAAAACGGTTCAAAAATATGATGGGGGTTTGAATTATATTTAAAAATGAATGCGCAGGGAAAAAACACATTAAGCGAGATGCCTTGAAAACAGTACAAAGGGGGTGGTTAGATGACAAAAAAAATGAAGAAAAAAAATAATAAAAAAATAAATAAATGAATAAATGAATAAAAAAAAAAAATATATAGTGGTCAAAGGGCAGGTAACTTTTGTCTAAATAGGTAAAAGCTATTTTTCTAATAATCTAGAGAAAATTGGTTATTTTTTAAGTCCAACCACACTGAAGCCTTGCTCTCACTAAAATCAAATTATTAATTCTGATTACCGATCATGAGAACGAGACACATATACAACACACACTCGAATTTGATAATAATTGAGAACATAGAAGTGATAAACAAAAATATTTATATATTTACCGGAAACGCCTCATTCTAATTTTTTTTTTTTGTAATTTTTAATTTTTTTTTTTATTATAATTTCTTATCTTCCTCTTTCTTTAATATTTTTTTTCTCTCTTAATTCAAACCACATGTGGTAATGCAAGGGATTCAATGGGCATAACTTTGAAAGGTTTACGAGAAAAACGATAAAATGTATGGAAAATGAAAAAAAAAAAAACCGAGAAACAAATGAATATTTTTGTGATGCGTTATTATTAAACGCCCCCCCACCTTCTCCGTATGGGTGTCTGCGATATTTATTTTTTTTAATCCCCTCAAAATGTGCCGAATACAAATGAATACAATTGAGGTTTATCATAGATTTTATTTTATTTTTCAAAAAAAAATTTTTTTAAAATTTTTTTTTCTGGTCAATTTGAACATCCCTACAACTTCCTCAATTGAAAAAAATATAAAAGCAAACAACAAAAAAAAAAGTATATATATACATATACACATCAGAAATTGGAAATCGCAGTGTCGAATTTTTTTTTTTCTTCTAAAGAAAAATAATAATTCTGCATTTTCTGACACTCTTGCACAACAAGCAGGGCTACTATTAATTAATTGTACATACTAGTTAACACATTCCAATTATGTTGTATAGAATTAATAATGATCATTATGACGATAAATAAAATTGACTACGACGACGACCGATGACGATAATAATTAATAAATTCATAATGAAAATGCCGCGGCGATGGTGGAAAAATAAAATGGAAATAAAAAAAAATAAAAAGAAAGAAAAACAAATCATGTTACATATGTAATTATAATATTTTGTGTATAGTTTAATGAAATAAAAAAAAAATATATTTCTGTTGCTTACAAATAAAGAGAAAGAAAAAAAAAAAAATTCATTAGCTACTTAATGTTTTCACTAATTTTTATGTAAATTTTATTGTTAAATGGAAAAGCAGTATCTCTTACTTTTTTTTTTTTTTGTTTTTTTCTTCTATTTCTTTTTCTTCAATTCACACACAACTCTTCTCTAAAGCATTATAGGTGGCGGAAAAATTCTGAGGAAAAACAAAATGGCAAACAAATACAAAAATATATATGTACAATACATATATATAAATACATAATTACACATCTGATAATTAAATAAACAAAATAGGTAAAAAGTGAAAATATTTTATTACTTGTATATTGTAAAATATTAGAATTAACGAGATTTATGTTTTAAGAAAATAAAAAAAATGGAAGCAAGTGCAAAATAAAAAAAAGAATTAAAAATATAATTGGAGCAAGGTTTATGTGGTCCTACATAATTATTATTAATTACTATAATTATTATTATTATTATTATTCTTATTATATTAAACAATTTAAGGTTTCGTTTGATGAACATGAAGAAGGAACAACAGAAAAAAAAAAAAGCATCTATACATAGTGAGATAATTAATAATTGTCTTATTACAATTCTTAATTAAGAATCAATGATAAAACTATTAAATAATTAAAAAAAAATACATATATAAATGTATATATTTTTAGTGAACTGAGAAAAAAAAAATTGAAATGCAAAAGGAAATATTCCTATGATACGCGATACGATTAGATAAGAGAAAAATTAAAGTATTTTTCACTAAATATAGATATATTTGTTTAGCAATTTAGTGAAAAAAAAATAAAATATTTTTCAGTGGTGTAAAAGCTGTTGTCAGGATGTCTGTATAATTGTACTTGTGTACAATTATATCGCGGTTTATTGTACATATAATATGATTATATAAGAGAATTATAAGATTTATGCGGGGTTTGAAGATAAACTAGATAAATAAATGAGAAGAAAAATTAATTTTGCATAAATGACGATGCAACGTGGTGCGAAATAATTGTTTAAATTACAACGATTTTATATGGATAGTTTGAAAATAAATTTAATTAATTGATTAATTGAATAATAAATCATTGCGCGCGACGGGGAAGTACCTGAAAGTGTCTTGCGATTTGAAAATAATAAATAAATTAAATAAATAATTAAATAAAAAGCTCGTCTATGCTATATAATATATCACATAATAATAATTAAGTTGTACTAGTATATTAATTAGTGATGTTTTATCGTGTATTGAATTATATTTTTCTGACACATAAAGAACAAACACAGACATACAAAACGTATACATTTATAATTAAAATATTAAAGAAAAATATATATATTTAATAAATTAATAATCAATTTGGACAGCGCACCACTGAGCATTGTCTCTCATATTTTTCGCTAATTGTTAAGAGTTAGGCTGGACCTAATCGAAATAATTGGATAAACAAAATTTATAGATACATAATTAAAAATAAAATCAATCAGGTATTTCGAAATTTTTTTTCGTTAAAGGTTATCTTGGCAAAAGTGTCATTATGCACTCTTCCATTTTTCATTGTCAGAGTATTTATAATAATTATAAAAATGAGGGAATTATTTTTTATTATTAATTTTATCTACACTTTTTCGTAATATTTATTTATTTTCATTCAGCATGGTCAGTAAAATTGCAGCAAGTCGACGTTTTTTTTTTTTTATTATTTTTTAACTTTTTAACGAGTGACTACCTCTTCACAATATAAGTATGTATTATTTTTTTATATTTTTACAATTTTAGTAACCGTCGCATACCTCAGTGAACACAAATCCTAACAGCATAGAAGAAGAAATAATTTTATTGTTTGTTTCTTTGATTTTTCATTATTATTAAAAAAATACATTATGTTGTAATTAAATTCGAAAAATGTGCTTACAAATAATTCATAATTATTCTTTGCTATTCGAATTAATAAATCTCTCTCACCTTTTCTTTCTGTATATTCGAACTTGAATCAACTTTATTTAAATATATTTTTTTTCTTTGTTTTTATTTTTCGTTATCTGATGATAATTTTTCACTAATAATCTTGAAAATAATAAATTTGACACTCTGACAAATCACAAAAAATGTCTCATTCATTTTATCGCTTTCTGTTACTCATCAATTATTCATTGCATAATTTTTCGTGTGTTAATTAATAATAATATATATGTATATCTGTAAATAAACGTCCAATTCATTATATTAAATATGAAATTACATAATTATCAAGTGATTAATTTTCTTTGAAATATTGCAGTATATAAAATTTCACAATTTTTCACAATATGTTTTTATTGTAAACAACATAAATGAACAAAAATTCATGTAAATTAAATAATATTTCGAAGCTGATGAATATTTAAAATCTAATTTTGACCAATTTAAATATATACGCTTATATTTTTATTTATTACAAAATAGCAATATGTGTATGTATATATTAATTCATGGATATTATGATTTTTCAATTATTGTATATATCGGTGAAATTTATCAGTAAAAATATACATCAAAGAAAAATTTAATAATAAATTTAAAAATGACAAAGTGGAGAAATTAAAATTATATAAATATAATATGTATAATAATTAAACATAACCAATTATTTTTCCGTTGGTGATATATTATTGTCAGATTTTAAGTGCACTGACAAATTGTAAATTATGTAGAAAACGAAAAAAAAAAAAGCAAATCAACTCTGGAGATGCAGATTTATTGATTGTAAATATAACAATATTATTAATATAAACTAAAAAAGGAAATATCTTCATTCATTGAAAGCAAATTTAATATACATTTTCTCTCTCCACAATCTATATGATGACGAGATAAAAGAAAAATCCTAACGGCCTCATACAATATTATTGCTTTAAAATTTCACATCGTGTGAAATAAAAATATTAATGATAATAATAAATAAATGAATACATAAATAAATTAATGTGGATCAGTTTTTAAAAAATCTTCATACGATTTTTCATTCATGAGAGATTTAACCTCTTCTAAATTGGCAATTTCAACTTTAAAAAGCCATCCATCTTTATAACATGATGTATTTATTAATCCAGGTTTATTTTCTACTGCTTCATTTTTTTCAACAACTGTTCCAGATATAGGACTAATAATTTCTGAAGCAGCTTTCACAGACTCCAATGCTCCAACTTCCTCTGAATAAATCAAAAAATTTTACAGTATTAAAAACAAAAATATAATTAAATACTGATAAATAAAATTACTAAATAAAATTAATAATTGTATAAATAAATGTATATATTTATATAAGTATATTTTATATTATTTTTTATCTTACCTTCTTTCTTTATTGATGAACCAACATCTGGAAGTTGAGCATAAACAACATCACCAAGTGCATCTTGAGCATAATTTGAAATTCCAACTGTTCCAATTTTACCATTGACCTCGATCCATTCATGTTTCTCCGTGAACCATCGCTCTGTGATATCAATAAGTCAATAAATAAATAATAACATTAAATAAAAGAAAAACAAAATCCCAATAAATGTATTGGTAAGATAATAATTTAATACAATAAAAAAAAAATTCAAATTTACCCGCCCTGCTGATAGATGTCGTCGTGATTGTCCTTAAATTTCTAGATCCAATTTTTTTCACATCTAACCTCAAAATATTAGTTTTATAAACACTTGAAACAGATTTAAGAGCTTGTCCAGTTATACGATTTA
This sequence comes from Microctonus aethiopoides, assembly GCA_030347275.1. Taxonomy (NCBI): domain Eukaryota; kingdom Metazoa; phylum Arthropoda; class Insecta; order Hymenoptera; family Braconidae; genus Microctonus; species Microctonus aethiopoides. Next base: position 23,134,035 of record JAQQBS010000001.1, on the reverse strand, counting down.
TTAATTGTGCCATTTTACTTTATTGTTGCATGCAATTTAATATAAAATTATAATCTGAGAATTGATTTACTAATTTATAGGTTAAGGTTGGTCAGTAAGCTTCTATTTTTTTTCCGAGGATAGGATATATGCTTATCGTTTAGAGTTCACGATGACTCTGTTGTCGCATTAAGAACGCAATGCGCACAAGCGTTCGTACTCGACCGCGAATTACAACTGAATGACAAAAATAAGATTGTATGAAATAATTTCAGATCAAATTCCGTACTCCGCCAACTTCATCTTCCTCATGTCTTCAACTTTCCAACTTTCTGACGACCTTTCTTATCTAATAACTGAATCGATAACAACTCCATCACTCTTGACATTAAATTATTTAAAAAATCATCTTCAATTCATTTATTTTATAATGTATAATATAATTCTAATGTCTTTATTAGATTAATTATTATTGGTTATAAATTTTGCTTGCTAGTTCCAAAATTTCTAACGAATAAAAAATTTTATTTTCGGCGTTGAGTTCACTTTATTCATTCATTCATTCATCGAGTACCATACATTCAATTTGTCAATATAATATTACTGACAATAATGATGATAAAATTTTCATTTTAATGAGTTTCTTGTATTATTTATAAAAAAAAACAATAAATTAACTATTCACGTTTCCGCAAGATTAAACGGCGAAATATTCAATTGGGTCATGTTACTCAGTCGATCACGTGAGGTCACAAATGTCACGGATATTATTATTTCTTATACTTGTAATGGTTAACGATAACTTTATGCGTTATCTCTATTTAATTATATTCACGACCTCAGTGTGATCAACATTAAATAATAATCTCAACAACGGCTTTAAATTAACAAACAACCAACCGAACAATAAACCATTCGTTTCTGTCGATTAACTTTATTAATGTAGCAAAAACACATTTGACAATTAATCGTAATGTAGTAAATTCATTATTCATTTAATTTAATTTAATACACTTTTTTATGAGAATTATGATATTTTGAAATTAAATCAATCGGCATAAAGTGAAATTTCTCTTCATATTATTTATTATTAAATCATTGTGTAAAAAAAAAGTCATTATTTTATTTTTTTTTTATTTTTACGAGTAATTTTAATTAAAGTCCGATTGTATAAGACCGACCATTTGGATTGTGAATTCCTAGTGGTAAAGGTTTGTTAATACACCATTCGTACCAAACATTTTTTGCGCTACATCTTCGCCAAAAATGCACCTCAATTTCATTACCACATTTGATTTGTATCGGTTCCTAAATAAAACAAAAAATATATTCATTTTAAAGCCATTAATGAAAAAATAGATAAATGCTATTATAATTTATAAAATATTTTTTACTTTGATAGGGAAAAATATTGGGAACCAACTGAGCATCCCTGGACTGTGAGCACGTGGCACTATGCTCAAAGTTACATCTTCATAAAGCACAACATCAAAGTAACCAACAAATCCATGTAAAACTGAATTTTGTTGTGCTATAAATGTTTTTTTCTCATATCTCGTATTATTAATAACTGGATCTGTAAATCATTGATTCAGCATTAAAGTAAAATGGTAAATAAAAAATATAAATATTATACAAAACAGGAAATGAGAAAGAAAAATTAACATTTACCTCTATTTGGATGTGAAAATGTAAAAAGTGATTGCTCGTTTGCAATTTGATATTTATTATTAAGATAAACAATGTAAGGCGTTTCAAAATGAGCTAATGGATGTTTATCCTTTTCATGACACTGTCGAAGCTCATTGTAAAGCTTTGAAGATTGAACTGGACCAATGTACGAAGTATAAGATTGTGGAATGCATATTCCATCATCTGAAATAATTATTCCAATGAAATTTCAATGTTTCAAAATTTGAGAAATTTAAATTATTTAAAAATTATTTAAATTGATATGTTAATTTTTACCTTTGAGGAATAATTGAGCGCCATCTAAACACTCTGGTGATAACTCATTGTCACCAAATGATCCCAGTAATTCTGAAACTAAAATATCAGCTTTTTCCGGAGCATCCCAATTTCGCATATCACAAGACACAATTGTAACTCTACTGCCAAATATATCATTTTTCAATGCATGCAATGTTAAAACTGCATTTGGATTTTTTTCCACAGCATAAACTTTAACAGCTACATGCGCCATATCAGCGGCATTTAATGTTGCACGAACCAATGGGCCACGTCCCGCACCGACAACCGTAACGATCCTATTTCAAATAAGCAAAAAAAAAAAATTTATTTATGAATGTGTATAATGAAAAATTAATTAAAAATTATTAATTGTAAAACATACAATATTGTTTTTGCATCTCCTCTGTCTTTGCATGCATTAGATTTGTCGACGATTGCACGATGAATCGCCTTTTGATACACAGCATATTTAACTGGATCTGTTTCAAAAACTTCATATGTTCCTGATTCTAAATTGTCCATCAACGGTTGCAATGGAAATTGTAAATAATCTTCATATCCACGACCATAACGTTCAAGTGGTCCATTAGGTTGATAACCCTTTTTCCAAATGTAATCCATATAATTGTAATAATATGACATACTTTGATAACGATTTGCGCCTGATAGAATAAATTGGATATTGAGTGAACAAAATTTTTGAATTATACTTTGGTGCGCACGACTGAGCACTGGATATCCTGTTCTATTAGTTAAAAATAATGTTGTTGGTATAATTAAACATTTTACTGGTTCACCCAACCATCGATCAATCTGCAAATAAAATACAATAAACAAATAAATTAATAGATAATTAAATAGAAAATTAAATATTTATATTATATTCATAAATAATTTTTTTACTTCATTATCTTCAGGAAGATCGTGACTAATTACTAATGCAATACCCATTTTTTTATCAAAATCACAAAGTGATCTGAATCCATTCCACCATTCCCATGGACTTTCAATAGCAGTTTCAACATCGGTGCGGTAAGATAATGATTGTTTTAATGGATTTTCCATCGGTACTTGCACCCAAATTTGTATATTACCCACTGCTACCATTTTATTATTTAAAATTCTGGCAAGATTCACATTGTTATCTATATTATCAGTTAGTTTGAATGTAATTGCTGGTAATCCAAGATGCAAAGCTAATGAAAGCTCTTGATTAAGAGTTGCTTCACTATTTTCTCTTACATGAGGAGTTTTAGAGTCAACATTTATATAAGGAGAGAGCTTTCCTACTACCAATGAATTCCAGTCTAAATAGAAAATAGTTAAATAGTTACATATGAATTAATAATTATGAAAAATTAATAAAATGTTTTAGGTAATTTATTTATTGAAAAATTTACCAGAGGTGCGGAGAATCATATCGGCTCGAGTAAAAGGTCCTGGTCGGTTTTTAGCAACTCCTGATATGAATTCTCTTTTAAATTGAGGATGAACCAATGGAATACATATGAATTCATATCTGAAATAATCAGGGAGAAATAAATTGAATAAAATTTGAAACTGAAAAAATTGTACATGACAAAGGATAAAACGTGCTTTATCAAAAGCAACTTACTGAGCTTCTCGAGCTGCTCCTAAGCAATTACTGAGATCAGGAACTGTTGCAAAATCCAATCCACATGATATGGGTTTATGTACTGCCATTGTTTATTCAAAATTTATATACATTTAATAATTAATGTATATTATATTGAATAATGAAAAAACGCCGGTTTTGAGGTTATCTGCAGTTAAAGTTGAATCATGTATAATAAATTATTTACGAAATAATATTAATAAATTTATTCGCTAATAAATAAATGACTTACGATTTTGAGTAAGTGGTAATTATTGTTTAGATAAGTGTAAATGTTTTATGTATAATTGTCAATATTTATTGTTTTCTTGTTGTAGAAAGTCAGGTGGTGACAAAACGACGCAGCCTTTTTTTTGAAAGATGCGATATTACCAACCGTTTTTTTGATAAAAAAAATACTATTGGCTGCGAATTTGAAAATCATAAAAGATTTTTGGACACTTTGTTTATTATATGAATTTATTAAACAATATGGAAATGCCAAGGAGATGAACTCCATTAATTATTGTTTTTTTTTTTGTTGGAATTAATTAATTACATTTATAAATAAAAAAAATGATTATTTATTTCTGAAGTTGTTGCTATTATATCAGATTGAATACATCTATTAATAATTGAATGAAAAGAAAATTATCAATGTTAATATTGTATTGAGAATAAGTAATATTATATTATTTCAATAAAACAAATCTTAAAGTAAATATATTTTGTCTAACCTAAAAATTCAATTTATTAGGATTTTTCAAGAGTCGTAGCCAATACATGACAATGAATTTCACATGAAAATAATATAATCAACGAGAATATTTACTTAAAAAACAAATATATATATGGAAAATAATAGAATAAAGAAAAAAAATTGTCTTTATAACATTTTTAATAATATACATCCTAAATACATTAAACTTTTATTTTGTAAATGCACATAATATATAACTCTTCAAGCACGTGCAATTTTCTTAGCAATAGAATAAGCTACTTATTTTATTTTATAAGACTCTCAGAACTATGTGATGAATTCAGATCAACTGAATCGAGTCCCATGAAATAATAGAAACAAAGAAAATTACATTGGAAAGCTTTTAAAGAGATCAGCACAATCCTTCTTCGTCGTCATCATCTTCTTCATTTGCTTTTGGTTTTATTTCTTCATGCTCTTCCTTTTTCTCTGGAGTTGTTGCCTTCTGAGGCTCGTCATTATTATAATTAGAAACACCGGCAGCTGCCATCGCCATTGCAAGAGTTTCTACTTCCTATAAAAAATAGAAAATTGATTCAATAAAATAAAGAAAAAATATTTTTACAAATTAAATTAACGTTTTAATCATTTTTATTCTTCTCACTTGATTAACTTCAGCTTCAACAGTTTCTTGACTTGCACTGGGTTGATCAGAGGCTTTAGATACATAAGGTGGTGCAGCATTTGCTCTCACACCCGCAGGTGGAACTGCATATTCCTGTTGAGGTAATGGCAAACCACGAGCTAGTTTTGCATATTCCACATCCATATGCTTTATAAATGGACTATTGAGTGCAGCACGTGCTGCATTTGCATCCTCATTGTCATACGCTTGTAAAAGCATCTCCAATGTTTGAATCTTTCATCAAAATAAATAAACAAAAATTAATTTACAAATATCCAAAAGTATAAAATATTTTTTTCTTCATGCAAAAAAAATTGTATTCTTCAAATTAATTAAATTAATTTAAATTACTTCAGGCGCTTCGCAATAATTTCCCCATTCTCTAAATGCTTTTTCAGCAGCAACTTGATCACCGCGAGCCAGTTGAATTAGAACTAATACCACAACCAATCGTCCAATTGATTGAGCATGTTCAATTTGTTGATGACAACCAATTTCACGTCGTATTGCATTTGCCGCTTCATCAAATTTTTTCAATTTGACTAGAATCCTCGCCACTTTACTAAGATATTCAGCAGCCTGTCTAGGACTATCTTCACCCTGCACAATTATAATAATAAATTGTCAATTAAAAACATGAAAAATTAAAAATTAAAATAAATATTGATAAAATGAAACATTTATTTTATTTACCATGACAATCTCAGCTGCTCTTTGGAATAACGGTAGAGCTGCTTCAGGCTGTGTTGTTTCCAACATTTTACCTCCTTTATCTAAAACAGTTGCTCCAGATTCAGGTGAACCGTGTTGTTGATAAAGTGAACACGACGAATGAGCAAGTTTGGGAATTTCTGATAGATCTCCCAAGTCTCTGCATATCAAAAGAACCTGCTCTAAACTCCTAGAAGAAAATAAATTAAAATTACAACATTGAAATAAATAGAAAATTATATTTAATGAATATTTGTTGAATTATTAGAACTCACTTAGCAGCATGGAACCATCTATACAATTATTTAGGAAAATTCATGAGTTAAATTATATTTGTTTTTGTTTTTCACTTTTAGCATTACAAAAGGATACGATTTATTTTCTTTATAACAATCGGCAGCTTTCATTAATGCATCGCGACAAGGTTTAAATGACTTGGCGACTCGAAAACACGTAGCTAAAAATGAACCATATTATCAATTAATAATAAATAATATTACTAATAAATAAAATGACAATTACCAGCTTGATTGTATTCATCAGCTGCTACTTCATAGTCTGGTCGCCATTTCAGCAGTGTAGTTTTTAAACTGAAATAATTCCAATATTATTTATTGTATAATATATACATATCAGATTTCATCATTATCATCATTATTATCATCCCTTGATTTTCTTAATTTAAAAAATCGTTCAATACCTTTTCTCTGCTGCGCGTATGTGCGCATTTCCTTCTTCGACTTTTGACATTTTTCTTCTAATATTGAAATTGACCGTACGGTCAATTTAATAACATTAAATGGTTTTTTACGATTTCCACACCCTATTTTTTGACAATCAAAATACACTTTCTACCCCTCTAATTAGAATCGCCACTATGCAATCACTACCACCCAGGCATCCACCCTCGTGAAAATATTTATATACATTCACATATTTATTCGTACATATATAGATGCATACATGTACATAAAAGTAGACGATTGCCACATTGACCAACAATTATATACATATATTGCAGATGAATAATATTCTAGGGATTTAATTTACTTTTTGTGTATATGTATTATAGAGTGGTAAACCTGAATTTAGTTCCTTTTTCTTCACTAAAAAAAAAAAATCTGTCATCTCAAATTCTCGAATGCCTTGGCGGGAAACATTTGTTTACATGATTGTTTATACAATTGTTGACAATTATACATTAAAATTATATTTGTAATATATATTTTATCAATACTAGCGACAGATAAATTATTCGATATAAACGCAAAGGTAATTTTTCTGAAAATTCTGAAAATTTGTAAATTTATTGAGGTTATGGTAACATAGAGGTTAATTATCTTAATTGTTATTATATAAAAATATATTATTTAACTTTGTAATTCATGTTTTTTTCTTCTTTTGTTTATATAATTATTTACTAAATATTTCAGATGGCGGAAAAAGTTGAAGATTTAAATTTACCTAATGCAGTAGTAACGAGAATAATAAAAGAAGCATTGCCCGATGGAGTAACAGTTGGCAAAGAAGCCAGAGTGGCTATTGCCAAAGCGGCGTCAATATTCATTCTTTATCTCACAACATCAGCAAATACAGTTGCTAAAAAAGGTAATAGAAAAACTATTACTGGTGCTGATGTTATCCAAGCGATGGAGGACATTGAATTTGATCGATTTATTGATTCATTAAAAGAAGCATTGGAAAATTTCAAAAAATCACAACGTGAAAAGAAAGATGCGAGCACTAAGAAAAAACAACAGAAAAAGGATGAGGAAGATGGAAATGACATGGTTGAAGATGAATAGTTGTAATAATAATAATAATAATAATAATAATAATACCTTTTTTTTTGGTTATAAAAAAATGTTCAATTTTTGTGAGCATTAGGAATAAATTTTTATGTATTATATTTATAAAGATTAACATTAAATTATTTCGTGTAATAGCTGCTTTATGTATTACTAATCGACACTATCAGTATTTCCTCTCTGCTTATCATTCGCTATATATATATATATATATATACGCCTCTGTAGCTTAATATTATTAAAATTATTTAACGATTATAGGCACGTTATACAAATTTAGTGACTTATTGTTTGTTAATAATTTTCAATAACACATTATGCTTTCACCACACGTGTACAAAGCAATAGTTATTACTGAAACTCGCGAATATATTTATTATGCAAACTTCATATATAAAATCACTTGTGAAAATTGTTTATGATCACATTTTATTATTTTTGACTTTTTTTTTGTTTCTTTCTCAAAGATAAATGTCGAATGAATGTTCTAAATGTGATCGTTGAATATCAATATGAAAGCGTACAATACTCGCGTGAAAAAAGTTGAATAAAATTTATACATGCAAAAGGATTAACTTGTGATTCAAGGTTTGTGAACCTGAATTTTGCGCTGTATAGAGCCGCGGCACAAAGGGCATTCGGATGTAACCATATTTGAACATGATGCACAGCAGCAAAAATGTCCACATGGAAGGTAAATTACTTCGCACTGAAAAAAAAAAAAAAATTGTTTATATAAAATTAAATTATTTTATTTAATATTTTTGGAACTTACCTGTGAATCCAGACAAATTACACATTCTGTTGTGTCAATTCGTGATATATCTCTTGATGTCTCGTGTATATTTTCACTGCTCGTACAAGGATCTGCAAATGGTGCTGAAGCCATTCTCGAAGAGTTCTCACAATTATCCATTGGAGCTGATGGTAATCTTGATGAATTTTCGCTATAAATTTTCTTTTCTGCTAAATAATTTTCAACTGCCATAATAATTGCACGTTGATCATTCTCATTATGAATCCCAATCTGATAAATATAAAATGCAATCGTTTATAATGGCAATAAAATAATATAAAATTTATTTATATTTTTTTAAATTTAATGTCGTTACCGCATCGAGTTGATCATTATCGACATTTGGCAGTAGAGTCGGTAACGATGCCAGAAAAGGAAGGCAATGTAATGCACCAGCAATTGCAACATGTCGTACTAACATCGAATCCAACCCTTCTAAAAGACCTTGAGGTCTGGCGTCCATCAATGATTGATATTGTATCAACCAAAACAGACTGTCACGTCGCGTTGTATCTTTCTGTCGACGCTGCTCAATTTGATTGATTGTGTCAAGTAATTGTTCACGTCGTTTCTGTTGTTGATTCAACAATCCCACAAGTATTCCACTCAATATTACTCTCTTTTCCGCAATATCATTCTGAAAATAAACACAATAATAAAATAATAATTACTTATTAATCGAAAAATAAATAGTAATTCAATTAATTTATTTACAATTTGTTGATTAATCTCCAATTTCTTTCTTTCCAATTCAATATTTGTAAGTGCCACTAATTGCGACTGGACTAAATTAACTTGCTGAACTATACTCCATGATCTGGCATCACTGCGCTCTAAAAGAGCAGCCAGAGCAGCTTTTTGTAATACCACATCTTTTCTTAATCTATCAATTAAATCTTCACGATCACGTTTTTGATCCTCCACTACAGATGCTAAATGATCATTGCTTCTTAGTTCCAAACTGAGTAACGATTGAGCAGTGCATTCACGGAATTTAGTATACTCTTCAATTTTCTTTTCCGCTAATAATTCTTCCTTCAATAATTCCTCCATCGCCACTAGAAACAATTAAAAGACATTGATAATTACGAATAAATATTACAAATAAAAACCTCAAATTGATTCTAAATAAATCAGTAACACTAATAAATTTTCGAAACTTACAAAGAGTTTCTTTGGTTCGATACGCAGATTGATCCAAATGACTTTGAGATAGTAATTTAAATTGTTCTTTCTTTTCACGATCCAACAATTCTGCTTGAGCTTGACGCTCTGCTTCACTGCTACGTAGGAATTCTTCAATAACACTGTCAGCTTCTTTTTCCGCTTCGAATATTAATGTAATTAAACGCGAACGATTAATTTCTCTCTCATATTGAACACGCTCGATTTTTGATTCTAATCTCGACTGCTGCAAAGCCAAATCTTCAAGTAACTTTTTCTTTTGTCCCTGATGAATAGATTGTAGTTCCATTTCAAACTCCTGTTGTTCTCTAATATTTTTCTCCACTTCCAGCAATGCATTCTGTCGCCTTTCCTACAATAATAATTCAATTAATAAATTTATGTAACATAATATTACTTTGACTTGATTATCTTTATATGTAAATGAGAGAAATGATAAAAATGAGTTTGCTTTATTGAGATGAATTGGAAAAAAAAAACAAAGCAAAACTGATACCACAAAAATATATTGGAATAATTATTAATATTTTGGTGGGTACTCCACGTGCCTTTGATTTTTCTAGCTGCGATAATACGGCCTAAAGAAACAAATAAAAAATTTGCATGGCATTAAATATGATGATTCATAAAAATGGGGAAAAGATGATTATGATGTTATAATAATGTGCATGCAACAATCAAACAAATGAATTAAACCTGAACATTTTCATCCGTGGATCTTAAATCCATCAGTCTTCTACGTTCAACACTCTTCAATTCACCAGTCATATGATTATTTACAATATTATCTTGTTCTTTATAATCTACGCCATATTCACGAGCTAAATATTTTATAATTGCACTGACACCACATTCAATTATAGACTTTGGTGGATAAGTAATGTTTAATCCATTGAGATTTATATCCACAAGATTTTGTGCTTGTCCAAGTGACTTTGGTAATTTTTCAATTGCGTCATTATTGCTGATATTTAATTCATTTAAATTCTGTAAATTTCCCATTGTATCAGGCAAATATTTTAATTTATTATTCGATAAATTCAGAATAAAAAGCTTTGACAGTTGAGTTATTTCGCTTGGAAGTTTTTTTAGACTGTTATATTGCAGATATAATTCCTGAAAGTAATTATAGATAGAGGAAATAATTTTAAAATAAACAAATAAATTGAGGTAATATTTTTTCTCTATAAATTCATAAACAAACCTCAAGTGACGTCAAGGAACTAATATCACCAGGTAAATTTGTGAATTCATTATAACTTAAATCGAGAACAGTTAAAAGTGATAAATCACAAAGTCGTCCGCCTCCCAATAATGATGACAATTTATTATTGCTCATCCTCAATTCTTTTTTCCTAAAAACTTTACATAATGAATAAATTCCTGAGGGAACATTTTTTAAGGCGCAATCGCAAATATCAAATGTAGGCTCTGGATTTTCCCTTGCCTAAAACAAATAAATATAATATTTTACTTATTGATATAATCAAACATTAGTTTATTTATACACATACATGTACTATATATAAATAATATATTTAATTGGTTTTTATTACCAGATACAATTTGTGCTCCAAGCGCGCCTTATAATCCACATTAACCTTACTTCCATGTTGTTTCCTAAAAGACATTTTCGTATCCGTGTCATGACAACGGTGATTTATAACAATTATTAATCATTTTTATTGATATTAATCATTAACAATGTCATTTTCCGTTTAACAATCATCGGTGGTTATATTTTTTTTATGTGTTTATCACTTAAACACATCGTTAATGTGTGACTCACACACGTTTCTGGTTGGCTTATCGCAATAATACAAAGGTCAATTTTTATACAAAAAAAAAATGGCTGACACGGAATCTCTCGGCGCATAATAAACAAGAAAGTAGATATCTGTTGGTAAAATGGCATTCTGCAAAATGTAATACGTATTTCATAATACATCAAGAGACACGGTAGTGTCTCGCGCCAAGTTCACTGCGGAGCGAGACTCACGTACCGTGTATCTTTACGCGAAAGTCCGAGTTTCAAGAGACCACTATGATGGGATCTCATATATGCATTAAATTTAGCGGAAAAATAATGGGCGCAATTGGAAGCTCGTGTCCAAATTATATAATAAAACTGATTTTATTTTTTTCCTACGTTCCGTATTACGGAAGATATATTGAGTTGAAGTTAAAAACTCTCGATTTTCATGATGAAATAAATTCAGTCCTGGTCGTCGTCGTTCTGTTGGGCATCCTTATTCAATGTGTGTATAATACTATAAATTTGTCTCTCTTCAATCTGTACTGTAGTATCTTTCTCTTACTTCTAAAACTTCCTATCGTTTTGGCTTTTATTATTGCAAGTTTGCAACTGCCTTCTTCTAACACATGTTGTATTTATAAGCTTGTCCTTTTCTTTCATGACAGAATTTTATTCTTTCTCTACTCTGGCGGCCAATTTCAATACTAATTTGAAAATTTTTACTCATTTTTATTTGACATAAGGATCTTTTTATCTCCAATAATAACGCATTTTAAATATAATTATACAGCTTAATTCAGTTGCAACAGTACAGTCTCAAAAAATTATCAAATACAAAATTTTGTGTATTACTCAATAAAAAATATTATTCATATACAAAAGCAGGTTACCCTCTCCTTTCCGGATGAATACTTGCTTCGTATTTCAAAGGTCCCGAGATCGAATCTCGGATGTACTCCATGTAAGAAATATTATTCAAGTATTCT
>JAQQBS010000001.1:23081596-23113019 GCA_030347275.1 Microctonus aethiopoides | reverse complement strand
AGACGTGGCTACGTGTATGCCCTGAGCAGAAATTCTAGTGCGCATGTCTCAGTTTGTGCAGTCCACGCAACACTGCATCACAGCGCAAATTCTCTTTCCGTCTCTCTCTTTGGAATAGAGAGACACAACAGAATTTTCATTTTTTATTTATATTATTTATATAAGTTCTCTTGTTGTTGCATATCCATCTAGCGATAGTGAATAATAACCTCCAATCTCCATGATTTTGAATGAGAGTTGTTGACGAGAAAGACACTCTCTCTTTTATTGAGATTAATTTTATTTTCAACAGTCGGTAAAGTAGATTTCTTTATCGCGTAAATATTAAGTACTTGAATAATTAATATATATTTTTCGCCGCTGGGAAGTGAGACCAATATATATATATATATATATATATATATATATATATATATATAAATATATATATTTAGTTATATTTTCAAACATGGCGGCGTTCAAAAAGACAAATCCAAAAATATTTGCTAAAGTGCGATCTGAACAAAATGCAGATATTTATTGGAAAAAATACACAGTAAGTATTTTATTTTTGTTGAAAATAGTTTAATTAAGTTTTTTTTTATAAGTACATTTTTATTTACCTATTAATTTTCATCATTACCACGTGTGTGTATCTGTCTAACATAACCTAAAAATATACAATAATTATATACGCGTTAATTTGAAAAAAAAATAAATAAATAATTGTATACTAATGGATGTATGATGAAAAACTTATATGTAATTTTTAATATTAATTTGTTTTATTTCAGCCACCAGTTTTGGTAAAAGAATTCGGTCCAATAGATTACATAGATTTTTCACCGGCTGAACCGCATTATTTTGCAGTAACATGTTCAGTAAGAGTACAAATTTACAATCCAATTACAAAGCTCGTCACAAAAAATTTGAGTCGATTCAAAGAAGCCGCGTACGGTGGGACATTTCGTTCTGATGGAAAATTACTTTGTGCTGGTGGTCAAGAATCAGTTGTTCGACTATTTGATGTATCAACAAAAAGTCTTTTACGTTTATTTTCTGGTCACAAAGCAGCAGTACATCGAACATTTTTCACCGCTGATGGATATCACATAGCATCATTTTCCGATGATAAAACAACGGCATTATGGGATATTGCGGCGGAAAAGCAAATAATTAGTTTTGGAGAGCATACAGATTATATAAGAGCTGGTGCTGTGAGTCCTGTTTCATCTGACATTGTTTTGTCAGGTGGTTATGATAATAAAGTTCAAATGTATGATACTAGAACTAATAAAACTGTTCTCACAGTTGATCATGGATCGCAAGTGGAAAGTGTAATATTTTTGCCATCGGGTGGAGTATTTATATCAGCAGGTTAGTTTCAATTTTTGTTCATTATTCCATCGCAATTATTCTACATAAATAAATAAATAAATAAATAAACCAAATATTTTTTATCATATAGGTGGAACAGAAATGAAAGTATGGGATGCGTTGGCTGGTGGCAGACTCATTTCCAAAGTTTCTGCACATCATAAAACCATAACTTGTTTGCAAGTAGCAACAAATGGCCATCGAATTTTATCAGGTTCTCTCGATAGACATGTTAAAATTTACGAAGTTGGAACGTATAAAACACTTCACACATTGGATTATCCAAATTCAGTTTTAAGTTTAGGCATAAGTGTAAGTTATTACTTGAAAAATCTAATATAAATATAAAATTTAATTTAATTTAATTCATTCTTGAAACTATATTTTTTATTGCAGGCGAACGATGAAACAATTGTCGCAGGAATGGTGGATGGGTTGATATCAGTGAGACGTCGAGAGGATGATTTTAACGCTAAACTTGACGCCAAGCCTGAACGTAAAAAAATATCGCATCGTCAATCCGGACGTAATTTACATTCATCAACGGTGGATACTTTCGTTCCACATGTGGAAAAAACAATGATTAGTAAACATGACACATGGCTACGTAAATTTCAATATTCAAAAGCACTAGATTCTGTTATGGTAAACTATGTGGTGAATAAAACACCACATGTAACTGTCGCAATATTACAAGAATTAACGCGTCGTCGAGGTTTGGAACAAGCTCTTGCTGGTCGCGATGGCAAATCGTTAGTTAATATTATCAAATTTCTAATTAAACATTTGGGAACACCACGATATGGACGAGTGTTGATACATGTGGCTGACGTTTTAATGGGTAAATTAAAAATTTGATTTATTAATTTATTTCGATTAAATTCAATTCAATTTATGAATAAATAAATGAATGACAATACTTTTTTACAGACGTATACGAAGATAGTATTGATGAACTTGGACCTGAACCAAGGACAATGTTTACATTGTTAGAAAATAAATTGCGACAGGAGGAGGATTTAATTATATCGTTGACTGAACTTCAAGGTACTCTTCATATGCTATTATCCGGCGCTGAATCAGCTCAAGAATCTTCTATTAAAGAACCGCAAATTCTAGAACCATCTAGTGCTGCAAGAGAGAATTTAATACTGAGTATATCATGATGTAGAATTGAAAAACATTATTGTAAATAATTTATTGATAAAAGAATGACAAAAAGTTACAAAAATTGCATTTGAATTTATTTATTATTTTATTATTTGCTTAGAAATATTATTCTTTGAAAATATGGTATCACTTCTGTGTATATTTAATTATTTATGTATGGAAAATTTATTAAAGTGTGTTTTTGAGTAATTTTTGCCAAGCAGCAGATGATGGAGACTCGGGCATGACCCATCCGATTGGAATGCGACTGCCATATCCATGATAATTTATATATTTGTCCCAGGCAAACCTGTCAAAAAAGCATTTTTTATTAAAAAAAAATTTTTTTTTTCTTAATTAAAACAATTGTTTATGAAAACTAATGTTATATTACCTTGCTATCACGAGATTATTGAAATCTTTTCTTGCTGAATCCACTGGCGGTAGTCTACGGCCAAAAATAGCGATCTCCCACTCATCAAAGCTATTTTTTTTTTGCTTCTCTATTATTTTTTCATTATCAGTTTTAAGCATCAATTTCAATCCTTGCTCTTCAATTGAATATTCACGATTGAGCTTTGTCCATTCCGCAGTTAATCCCGCTAAAAATAATAATCAGTAAAATAATTTTAGTTATAAATTAATTAAATTTAATTTTATAAATTAAATTTTTATTTACCAATTATATTCTCAAATGATTCATCAGCAGCTGCGGACAATTTTTCTCCTCTAGCTCGTGCATTATTAGCTTTGACTTTCCTCAAATTTTGTAGCTCATTCAACAATGCCAAACATTTTTTAGCATCACTTCGTTTACTTCTGATATCAGATAAAACCATATCAGCATCTTTTCGTAAATTTTCCTCCTGTTTTTCACGCTCTATCACTGCTTGTTTTTCTCTTATCCATGTATCTGCTTCAGCATGAAGACGACAACGTCTTTCATCATTAGCAATCTTTATTGCTTTCCATTTTGCGCGTGATTTTTTTTCTCGTTGTCTTTTTTTCCTACGTTTCTCAATTAATTTACTGAATTTACATATTTTTTCCGATTCTTGTAATACCGTCAGCAATTTTATGATTTCAGCTTTAATTATATTACATTTTTCAACTTTCTCTTGCCATTCAAATTCTGATAAATTATTTTTTTCTACCTCCAACACTGATGTTAAATCTTTTAAATCCACATTATGCTTTTTAATTGAAGCTAATAAAGTGCGCGTTTGTGATATTCCTAATCTTTTGGATTTAATTATTGTTTTTGATTTTACATTAACGGCATTTGTGTGTTCGTTAATAAAATTTTCAAAGAATTTAGTATCTTTTTTGCGTTGATTTAAGGCAACAATAATTGGTGGTTCAATATTTGTTTGAATATTAGGACCATATGGTGAATTATTGAACCAAAATTGTCCATAATTATCTGCATAATTGCATGGATTTGTATAAAACTGTGAATTATTACTAGTATAATATGAATTATTGTGCATATAATGGCTGTTATCGTACATGGCGAACCAGAGTGACGTGAATAATATTCACTGACAATCTATTGTATTAAAAATAATAAACTTATAATAATATTCTTTTTTGTATTATCAAATTAAATGCAATGATTTCTATCATTTAATGGTTAATTGAAGTTATAAATTGGTAATCATTCTTATATTAAGTAGCCGGTGAGTATTAGGTTTGTTTTTTTTTAATATAATGTTAATTAAGGCAATTGACTCTCAGCTTCTTCAAGAACTTTTTCAGCTTCAATGTATACTTCAGACTCTTTAATGTCTTGTTCAGTTTCTAAAATTTTTTTCAATTCTTCAAAAGCTCTTTGTAAACGACGTTGACAATCAGGCACCATCATTAATGATTCTTGAAGTACTTCCTCCTGTTTTTTGATGTCATGACCATCTTTGCCTGTGCCATATTAATTTTATGAAAATAATTTTGAGCAAATTGGTCAATTAAATTATTCGATGGCCAAAAAAAAAAAAAAAAATGTTAAATTGAATTTTATAATTCAATGAAAAATAGATTTACCTTGATCTTTATATTCTTGTATTCTCTCTTTTTGACGAATTGCTTCTTTTTCGTATGTAACTTTTTCCTTTGCAAGACGTTTTACGACTCCAGTTTTAATCTTGATTGTACGTAAACGAGGATCAGACATTTTATTTATTCAATTACTCACGTGACAAATAATTTTTGGTTAAATTTCTCCAAAATTTTCCGATCAAATTGTGCACTATGAAATATCCCCAATCGGAATAATACCATGTAAGGCCAGATGATCGGCAATAAAAATGAAAGAGAAAATTATGTTTCGGCTAATTGAAGGTTATGTTCGTTTTATGTATTAGAAAAGAGAACGGCATGTCACGCCGTAGATATTTGATTTTTAAGAAGGAATTTATTCACATTACAAAAATAAAAATTATTAATCTTTCATTTGTTTATAACCTATCATCACAGAAATTAGTTCTTAAAAATTAAATAAAATAATTCTTTTAGAATACGGCATGAAATAATATTTTGCGAATTAGATTATTCAAATTGCAGAACTATTCCCGCTTTAAAGTTTTGTTGAAGAATGTATAACTATATTTATGTAATATTTATGCCATATTGTTCTGTAACAAGTTACACATCATAAAGCGCTTAATTGTTAGAATTCCGAAACTCATGTAATCATAGAGAGTACGATACTTGTCTTTTAATTATCTTTAAAATTATAATTATCTTTGAAATTATTTCTAAATTTACTAATTGGAATAAGTGTATATTATGCGCATGCGCACACGAAAATCCACATGAGAGGATAATTCGTCTGTAGATACATTTCTTCTTTTGTTTTTTATCAAGATTTCATTATCTATAACACGTAATTATAAATCTCTCATTAACAATAGTTCAATAATCATTTAATTATTCCAACCGTCGCATTACATATTCGCGACTTCATATTTTATTTCACCAATAAATTATGTAAATTGAATGTGATATAACCTATAATTTTTTATCTCCATCTGCATCTCAGGTCAGAGTGGAATTGTGGTGCCACATGACTGCATTGTAAGGTGCAATACGACATTAAGAGAAGGATAGAGAAGCAGGAAGAGAAATTTAAACAACAAGGACAGTCGCAAAAGCATAAAAAATAAAATTTGTGTTTACATGAGTATGTGATAAATTTTTTTTATCAAACTTAAACTGTAAAAAATATACAGTACAAGAGTGTGACAATGCAAGATGATACATTTCCGGCTGCTGAAAAAATACTTTCTGACATTGAAAATGTTATAAAAAAAGACTTGAATTTGTAAGTATTATTATAAATGAAGACATAAACAAATAATAAAATTAATATAAATAAATTATACTTAAAGGGCGAAGGTTTTCAAAAACTTACAATAAATAAGTGTACACATGCAATTTTTTTCATTCAAAAATTCTTTTTTTTTTATCTCGAGTATTTATTTAATATCATCAATGGAATGAATCAGCTTCATAAACAATGGGCAACAAAATTATGAAAATAGTTGTTTTATTATCCCAATATGTCATTGACTTTCATCATATGATCATTGAGCTATTTGAACTTCATTCATTATTTATACATTTTCAATATTCAATTTATTATTCTTTTGCACAAATATTGTATATTATGATTCATCTACACATATATACACATATTTACATAATTATATGTACATATTTTCAATAGCATTATTAATATTTTAATTTATTTTTCAGGCAAAGTTTCGAAATCATCCCAGTAAATGATAATGAAAATAAATCACCAGTTTATCATGAGGGAAATTCATTGGGTCTCGCATCATGGTGCATTCAACCTCTTTATTGTTATACGTACAATCGTTTGATTGAGTTACGTGGCAATAAATTACGTCGCGAGAACCCGGGAACAGCGTCACGATGGTTATTAGGTGCAATTCTTATAAATCCAGACATTTCAACATTTTGGAATATGAGACGAGAATTAATACGAAATGGTCGACTTGATTCATTACAAGAATTACGTTTTACACGAATAGTTCTTTATCACAAGGCGAAATGCTTCGAAGCATTTGCATATAGACGCTGGTTAATACGTTTCATCATAATGGAAAACGATCAATCGTCAAATATAAATGTTGAATCATTATTGAAAAATGAAATAAATATTGCAATAATGTCAGCGGATCGTTATGCAAATAATTATCATGCATGGAGTCATCGTGAACATGTAGTAATAACGTATGAGGCTTTATTACCAAATAGTTTTGGTGAATTGTTAATTTGTGAATGGAATTCATCAAAAAAATGGTGCTGTCAACATGTATCTGATCACAGTGGTGTTGCTTATCGGCAATTTTTATTGAGACGATTATTATTATTGGAACGTCAGCCGATGGAGTCAAGTGTAACAATTGCACCCGAACAATTTATAGAACGACGAAATATCATTGTCAATTATATTAAATCAGGTATTACTGAAAAATCAAATGATATTAATTGTTTACTGGATGAACAATCGTGTTCAAATATTATTCTTCATAGTCTTCATTGTGGAATGAACAAAAATATAATTATTGACCGACCTGATGTCGATTGCGAACGTGTTTTAATTGCATTATCGTATTGGATTGAAGAATGTATATTCAATGAAGATCTTATTAATCGTTTTCCAGGTCACGAATCACTTTGGTATCATTACAGATTTCTTGCTCATGCATTAAAGTGCCTCGTGACTTCATACTCAAAATATTCATGTTATAAGGCTGAAATATTTGATTCACGATATTGTGTCAGACTATTGTCAGATAATCCAATACATTTTAATGAAGATCAAATAAATTCAATGAGTTTAATTGAAATTGCATTTCGATATCGTATTAAAAATATGATTGAATGTGCTAAAGAATCACAGAGCGATTATCAGAAAAATATTGTTGAGAAATTTGTGAAATTTCTTGCTGTTATCAATCTTCAACCGTAAAAATTTAATTATAACTTAGATTCAAATAAAATTGTATCATTGATATAATTTTAATAGGGAAACAAAAACTTATTTTTAAACAAACAAATTGATTATACGATTATATGATTTCAACTATTTTTTAATTTAGATTAAGATTAATAATGAAATTGATATTTTATTTATTTTTCATCTTATTTTTTTCAGTATTCCAATTAAAATTTTCTCTGCATAATATAAAAAATCATCGAGCATGTCAATTTACCTTTATATAATAATGAATATTGTTTGTAACTCGTACTAAGCTTTTATAGAAATTTCTAGATATTAAAAAAAAAAAAGCAAGAAAATAAGACAAGATAAAATATTCTTTACTTTTTAGCCTTTCACATTTTGATGAACTGGCAATGTGTAATGACAAGTTCCTTCAACTGAATGAGGTCAGATATTACGTCAAATTCGCCCACGCATGCATGTGATCTAGCGTCATTTTACTCTGTGTCAAAATGTACCTGTGAATATTCTATCGTATCCATCTTCATACATGCATCTACATACTGTCGAAAACTTATTCATTGGCATGATTTCATTTTTATTTTATTCAATTCTTTAGTCATCTTGGATCAATAGTCAATAGATAATTCCGCAATTTATCGCCAAGCAAGGGTATACATATAATAAATTAATTTTAGATGAACGTATGTCTGTAATAATAAATCAGTATAGTATGTAGTCTCTACGCGTTCACTTCTATTCCTTTGGCAACGTTGCTCATATTGCCTATCAGAAATAAACTATTTATTCTCACGCTGACCAAAGGCATATTGCTAACGAAAATGTAAATTTCATAATAGTATCGTGTGACTTTCCTTCAAAATATATTCGTCAAAGTGAATATTACCAAGGCGAAATTTGTGTTTAAATATAATTCAATAATATGATTTATCAATTAATTATAATTGTATTATATAATTAATTGAATAATCATCAGGATGAATTGGATTAATAAAGGCAGTGAAACGTCAGAGAAAAGATCGCGTAAAATGTGGACGTTTTGCATATCGTTATCTAACACTTGACATGATTGATAACATCAATTTTTTTTACTGATAATTTATATATTTAAATATAAAATAAATTAAACAATAACGATTGTGCAAATATAGAGACGATATTAAATTAATCATATTTTAATTCATTATCCAACAATATATTCATCATAAAATTATTGTAGTGCATCAGCATTTTATAACGTCGTTCACTACCGAGTAATTCACGACCGGTTTTGCCACACGGTTAATATTTCAAAGCCGGTTACAATATATATGTGCGGATTTCATTGGCGGAAAGTCCAAGAGCTACATACAACACAAAAACACACAACGATTTACCAATGTCGGACAAGGATCAGTCACGTCGCAGGACGCCGTCACGTTTACGACAAATACGTTTATGTGAATCTGCACCAAATCTCAAAGCTTTTTTTTCAATTACACAAAATCATAATAATTCAGTAATGATGCCGCCAAATGAAAAAATTAATTACAACAACATGGATAAATTACGTCGGGGTAACAGTCTTCGGATACCATTTCTTGAAGGTAAGTTCAAAATTTATATTTAAATTATTGAATTATAATTTTTATAATCAAAGTTAATTACTAAATAAATAAGTGATAATTTTTTATTCATTCATTTTTGATTGTTATGCATACATATGTATGTATATTTTTAAATTTGTTTGGGTATTTATCTGCTTTTCTATTATTATCTAGACTAGACGAAGAATTAAATAGAATTAACGCTCGATGAGATGCTGAGGACAAGACTTGAATTTATCTTAATGACCCGAAATATATTTAGCCAACTTGCATTTAGATACAAATGTATACGTTTGCGGTATGTCGTAGCTGATTATTTAGCATACGGCAAATGAATTGTATACATGTATACTTTGGGTATTTGAGTGAGAAAGAGAAGGCGGCCGGAGAGTCTACCTCACGTGTTTGTCTCGTCACGGTCTACGGCCAAATCAATTAAAAAATAAAAAGACAATTCTTCATCTGCCCTATTTTATCTTTGACATTATTCCAAAAGCAATTATTTTGAAATGCGCTTCAATGTGAATGTCATGAACTATGAAAGTTCCAAGTGTCGTTAAACGAAAAAGTCAATTATTTTAAAATAATTATTTACATATTATATATCATTATGTATTAATGACTTTACGATAATGTTTTAAATCATTTAGAATACTAAGGCAAATTATAATAAGGTAAAAAGCTTGTATTCTATTATTGTGTAGAAAGAAAATTTACAATGATATAATAAAAGTAGAATTTTTAATCTTGTGACAGTGCAAACGTAAAATATTATTTTAAATTTATATTATATTTATTTATTTATTGTTAACTATTTTGTGTAGGGATATATATTGTTAAAGGAGGAATTGAACATTGTTTTATTATTTTTTATCAATACGTTATGATTAATTAGGACTCATCAAGAGCAATTTGAGTTAAGTTGATTTATTGCAATTAATTTCGGCTCGTTTGAAAGAACGATAGAGACGTAGTAATAAATTAAAGCGGTAGTAGCAGCAATAACGTCAACAGACAAACCAATAATAGCATTAATTATCATTGTGAATAAGCTTTTTCGAGACTATTAAGTGGATGGATCAATGTGCGCAATTGAATTTAAACAAAATGTCTTGTCAATTATTTCAATTGTTCCATGTCTCGTGACAAATGGATACAGTCTATTCATTTCTATACGAATGATTCTCTGAAATTAATTCATAACATATTAGCTTGTATTATATTGTAAGCGAGAAGAATAAAAATAGAAATTTCATAGTACGTGATAAGAATTTCCTGAAAGCAGTGGCGTATTTTGGCAAAATATTTTCTTCATGATCTCATTGTATATGCGCGACCTTGTGCCAAAAAACTTTGAAAAATTGTCGCATAAAATTGTTTTCATAGCACAATTGATTATTGAGTTCACTATCCATCAGCTGCAGCATTTGAATTTCCATTTAATCTTCACAAAAAAAAAAAAAAAAATAAATTATAAATTAATAAAAAACATTTTATGGCTTTGAGAATATTTAAATTTCAAAGTAAATTCAATTTAAACCAACGAGTTAATTTTTATTCATTCACATATCAATAATAATATATATGAAAATCGAATAGAGAATAAAAAAAATAATATCTAGAATTTACCTTAAGCTTGTAAAATATTTTATGAAATATTTGAAAATTGAATTTTATTATATTTTCAGCAGAGGAAAAACGGGAAATACCACTACGTCGTGGTGGATCTTTGAATTTCAAACGAACATCACAAAACCACAGAATTATCAATCAACATCATCATGTCTCTGCCAGTGATGTATTTAATAATGTTCATAATCCATCGTGCTGTAATTTAAATAATAACAATGAAACTAATTATGAAACATCATCCAATACAAATATTCATGCCGCCACACATTCCGCACCTGTTTCATCTGCACTTGCGCCAGAGTATCTTGCTATTAGTCTTCTCCAACTCGGATGTCCGCTCATATCCATGCCCAGGTGAGTCCACAATAATTACAACTATACAAAATAATAACAAACAAATAAATAAATACGAAAAAGAAAAAACAAAATCCAACATAAAACTTGAAAAATATAAAAATAAAAATTAACAATAAATCTAAAGTCTAAATATTTACCTAAAGAATTTAAAAATAAAATAAAATTATCATTTGTACCTACAAAAACAAAACTTTCACATAATTATTTTAAATCTAAATATATACATTAATTCATAATAATTATTCATATATAAATCCTGTACTTATAAAATAAATGTTAGATAAAATTTTTTACGACACAGTTGCCCTTGAAATTTTCACTTCCAATCAGCTGATTGTGGAAGAGCTGTATCACATATTTAATTCTCTCTCTACACACAGCTGATATACAAAATAAGAATGGAAGGGATTTGATAATGTAACATTGGACCTGTCTATCAGTCTATGTATCTATTACTTGACAATGACATACATAAAACTTTAATATTCATATAGATATGTATATTTATATATTATATTGAATGTATGAATATGTAAAATAGAGTTTGTGTATTAGGTAGATACGCATATTATGTACATCGATAGCAGAATAGACGATGATATTCGAGTCAATAGGTGGATCTTGTTTGGGGAGCGCAGACGCGAAGTCAAGATGAGAGTATGCGTATCAAGCACAAAATTTTATGAGATTTATGAGAGAGCATGGTGCATGCTGTGTGAGGTACAACTTGAGGGTGGAATAGAGAATTTACCAATTATTGTAGAGAGTACAAATAAATAAGGGAAAATATAAAAGTGCGTGAGAGATTCCGTTTTGATTCACGTAAAATAGTTATTGTCTCAGTATTATATTCTTGGTGTTCTTTCATTTTGCTTAGAAAGAAATAATTTAATATATATTTAATACACAATGCGGTATTTTATTCTTTTGTAAAATTCAATTTTTTTTGTTGAGTTGTGTATTGTTATTGAGTGTTTAATTGTAAGAAATATAATATAATTATGTTTGAATGGTAAATAATGTTATTATTTATATGAAGAATTGGAGTTGCTTGAGAGTTTTGCATTAAAAGTCATTGGGGTAAAGTACAATAATAATTGTATGGTTGAATTTATGTAGAATGTGAGTGAAGACAAAAAAATGACAATGAGAGAGAGAGTTTGAATATGTTCCAGTGTTAATTGGGAGTTTAATTAATTTCTCTTGGAAATTAATTTGTTACATAAAATAATTTTGTGAGAAAAAATAATTTTTCTTTTTATTTTTGTATAGACTATTTATGAATTATTTGATACGTAAATTCAATTGTTGATTACTTTCATTTATGAGATTAAGTTATCAATTTTTTCATTGATATTTTACTGGTGATTATCGAGAAGACATATGAGAATTGTCTAATTTATATTTACATTTGTGCTCTGTTTTGAAGTGGCATAAGAAAAGTGTGTGCTATAAAATTTTGTCAATGGAAAATTATTGAATATTGAATTATAAAAGGTATTATAATAATTGGTGATAAATAAACAAGTTCTAATTGATGAAACAAGTGATTGGAGAAAGTTTATAAGGATACATTGGACAAATAATTATTTTTTAATTGTCGTTTATTCGATAATGTTGTGTCTGCTGTGAGCAGCAACGAGGCAGAACAGTGGCGCCCCTCTACTGGACTGCCAACTACGATAATCCCAATCATCAACACAGGTGAAAATATTTCATATTTCCCTATTCAAATATGTCTATTAATATTCAAGGAAATATTTATCAGCCTTTATTCATTTCGGATTAAAATTGTACATTAGTAATTCATAAATATTCAACTCTGTATATTTATTATAATTTTTCAACTATATGCAGCATTGAATGATCGCCATTCAGGGTTCTACTTACCGACCGAGTTAAGAGGTTTTAATAAAAATAAAAAAAAAATTACAACACGCACGGTGTCTCTCATTATAAAACGCAAATGAAATAAGATAAATGAAGCACATGAATGAATCAAATTATTTATACATAAACTTAATTTAATCGTATATTCATACAGAATATTAATATTATTTGAAGGTTATGTTATCCATCATCGATACGAGTATAATGGATTTTTGCGTATTATCATTATTATATTGTGTCGGATAACAAACATTGACCTTGCATTAATTTTGACGTAACTATTATTATTTAATATATTTATATCATTAAATATTTTACTAAATATTGCAAGAATAATTAATTTTTCATTAAATTATTTTTTAGTTAACACGGCATACAATATGGCTTCCTCATCACAAGTAATACGTAACAATATACGGATTATTTGTCAATTAAATACAACTAAAGGAAACCATTCTCGCGCTTGGCGTATACACACATGCACACATACATGTGCATGCGGTTAATTTCTTGTGAGCTGATAAAATGAAAATAAAAAATACACCTCATAACTACTGTATATGTGTATATACAAATAAATGGCGTTGACATTGTGAATAATATGTGGTAGATGAGTACGTGTACGAACACGCTTTAAAACCGCTGCAGTATGTGACAAGAATTGAAACATAACTGTTTATATATAGAATACGTACGCATGTATGTATGTACATACGTATATAAGTACATAGAATCTTTGTGGATTGATTCGACCTAAATCAAGATAAGAACGGTATTATTCCATGCTTACGGCAACTCAACAGCTTTCATCTGTGCCAAAAGTCTGTGAAATGTAATCAAGATTCATACATTTTAATTACAAATTCATTTTCATTTATAAATAAGAGAATAAATTTATTCATTTATTTTTTTATTTCACTCTAATTTTCAATTCATTAAACAGGTTGGGGTAAAAATTGTTTCGTTGAATAGACATAAATAAATTGAAGATATTTTTTTTTTATCTTTAAATGAAGAATGAATTTTGTTAATGGTATTGTTGAGAAATATTTCGATAAAATTATAGAAAATTTTAATGATGATTGTGATGTATTTGTTGAAATTTTTAAATGATTCATAAATAGTTTTGTGGTTTATTAACTATTTAAAGAACAATACAGGCAAGATTGCGCTGTATTTCAACATAATAAGATATATATAATGGTTATATTCTTGTAAATATATAAAAAAATAAGATATATGTGTTACGATAAGATATGATAACGTCAACTGCTTATCCAATGCGTATGAAGTATATGATGATTGGATTTTTCCAACTAGGATTGGTGTACACATACTTATAACTTATCAGTTTTAATTTTATAGTCGATCGATTATATATGAAAATAAATATTTATATTATTAATTTATTATGAAGAAAAAATTGGATTCTAATGTATATGTGGTGTGTTTTAGACCTCGTGGTGGTGTTGGGTTAGAACATTTACCACTGCAAAGTAGCGATAGCGATGATTCAACCACTTCACATCATCAATTTCAACATCAACAGCAGCAGCAGCAGCAACAATCACCATCGCAAAATGTATCAAGTCAAAGTTCGATGGAAGGATATGGGCTACCAAAAGTTCAGATATATGCACCAAGTAGTGCAGAATCACAATCACCAAATGAGTAAGTAAACACTATGTACATAAATTGTGTAATTTTTATAATCATTAAAAATAATTTTTTATTTTGTTTTTTTATTTTTTTTTTCCTCGCTTTCTTCCTCGCATCTGTTTGACGTTATCTTGATCAACAATTGTATATTATTTTTTTTTAATGCGTATCGAAAAACTTTTATTTAAATTCGTTGTATTATTATTCAAATAATTAAATACAATTCAATTTATAATTTATGATTTTAAATTATTAGTTGATGTTTTATATATAAGCTTTTCTACGTTGTTCTATATACTATGATTATTTTTAATAATAATTAATTTGATAAGTAATTATCAGTTTTAAAATCATTGATAATAAACTGAAATGAATTATTGAATATTATTATTTTATTATAAGTATAATATTTATGAAGAATATTTAATTTATAGTCAACATATGATGGTTTATTATGGATGAAAATAAGCGATGATATATTTAATTAATTATATATATACAGTCTGTGTGTATATAAATTCATGGATATAAATCATTTTACAAATAATTGTATCGAGGAAAGTTGCAATTAATTAAATATTGTTATAGGTTTATTTATCAAGAGAAATTGCGTCAAGAGGCCGGTTTATTCATGCGTAATCGTTTATATAGTTGTATGCGCTGTGGGGGTTGCATTGTCACAATAAAAGAGTGTTTAATATGTATATGACACTGATACAGAGAAAGAAAACATTGATGTGGGCGGCAACGAACGATTCGATTCTCTTTTCATTCGTAGTCCCAAAACATCAAACATTATTTTGTATTGTTCATTGGTTTTTCCTTTAAAACATATTCGATTTTTTTGTTTTATTTTATTACATACTCTGATACACCTAGAACATTAATTCACAGTAGTCAATCGCTTTGTTTTCATTTTGTTATTAATATTGAAACTATTTTTCGCGGGTGAAAATAAAATTTATTTTACTTTTTTGTGAAACTAAATTTTTTAAATCATTTTGCAATTATTTTTGTACAATTTTTTTATGTGAAAATATGATTACTCCATTGGGATGTATGTATCAAATAATATTAGAAAAAAAACTTGGTGAGTTTTTGTGTAATATAATTTTTATAAAAACTCATTTTTATATTTATATTTAATTTTTTTTTCTCGTTTTTAACGATTGATTTTTTTTGTGATGAGTATACTTTGTATTATTATTTTTTTTTGGGCTATTAAATGCACTATTTACACATTTGTTAAATAAAGAGAGTCACTAAAGTGAGTGTATATGTATAGAGAAAGTAGAAAAAGATCTGAGAATTTATTAGACCGTATGTGCACGTAGTAAAATTTCTTTCTCTCATTTCTAGTGAGCGAAATTTAATGTGTATATAAGGCAATTTAATTCTATGTACACATATTCATACATATACATATACTCATAATATATACATATGTACACATATAATCATTTAAGATTAACACTTTAAGGTTTCTCATGTAAGAATGTGCTCGACAATGAATAATCAGGTTAATCTATCACAATTTATGTCACATAAAATTAATTCAGTAAAATTTAAATATCATTTTATTATATTACAATTAATTTTTATATAATTAATGCATAATATTTATAAATTTATTGTCTACTTTAATAGTGTCTGTGTACACATATTGATATTATGTATTTACTTATTTAGATATACAGCTGAATTGAGCACACATATGTCTATTATAATATGCGTGATTCCGTTTTATTCGCATCGCATCTCTTAAATCAATTAACCCCGATTCTTGTCTCGCGCCCTTTATCCTAACATACAAATACATATTAAATAAAGTTGGGTTAAAAATATAATTTTCTCTCAGTGACATAAGAGAATTCATATAAATATTCGTGCATTAAATAAATATCGAAGTTCGATGACATTTATCAAAAATATATTCTGTAAAATATAAATTTTTATAAATATAATTCAGTAAATATTTTTCTTTTATATTTTACTTCAATTTGCAATATTTAATCTCATTGGAATTGTTTATATTTAAATGGCAGATAAAACAAAAATTATAAACAAAGATATTTATCGTTATGGATATTATTAGTTATAGAATAAATTTTTTTTATCTTTTTCTTTTCCTGCCAATAAAATTTATAAATATTCATATACAAATGTCAATTAATTTCTAGTGACGTAAATCGTCAACTTAAAATATAGAGAGGTTTCCATATCACATTATGTATTTGTATATATTTTTTTGTAACTATTTTTTCGCTTCATTTTTCTTCTTTACATATATATTATTCTGTCTATGGGTCACGTTATCTGTCGGATTAATTGCTGGTTTGTTCTCTCTTTTCTCTTCCACTCCCCTTACATATTATATATCCATACATATGCACACATATCCTATTTTGATTTAATAATATCGTGTCTCTGTGCATTGACAAAGAGATAATATATAGATACACACACCAGACTCGAGTATACACTCACGTAGAATATTATTTATTTAACAAGAGTAATATAATCCAAGTTTTACATAAATAATTTATATTTCTTTTTTTTTTTTACCTCAATGATAAATAATATTCCAAAAATTTTGTTCCATTTACATATACTATATATACATATATATATATAGTAAAAAATTTAAATAAAAAAAAAATGTCTTTGAATTCTCAAACGAAATTGAGAATTTTTACAAATTCTTTTATTATTTTTACACTTTTTTTTTTTATTTATTTTTTATTTATGATTCAACGAAAAAATTCTATTCTTTTGCGTTGTCTTATTTTTATGACGTTGAAAACAAAGTTCAAATGGGCTTCTTTTATAACATAAATATATATATCTGGGAAGAATAAAAAAAAAAAAAAAAGATTAAGCGATAAATGTATAGAGAAAGAGACGATAGTGCTGGAGTGTCACTTGCTTCCGTCGGATGTAAATAATTTATGTGTGTATATACGTGTATATATGTATGTATGTGCAATACACATTACTTTCTATCGATCTTGAAGACGGTTTTGTGTTTGTGTGTATAAAAAGCCAGGGGTTTGAATGAATACTCTTTGAAGAGTTTTATCCATCTTGCAATCTCTCACAGTAAAACATTATTTTATTTATTTTTAAATGTATGAAACTAATTATTTACATTTATTTGAAATTGCAGATTAATTATCTATAATATTTTATTTATTCATTGCAAATAATGATTCTATATTTATTTATTTATTTATTTATTTATTTATTTATTTATTTATTGAAGATAATAATTCGAAAGATATTTTTTTTTAAATATATTTATACATAAATCATGATAGGAATTATGTATAAAAAAAAAAGTGCGTTGTAATTTATTTGAATGATGAAAAAAAATTTTTTTTTCAAACATAAAGTATTATCTATATTCTGCAATAAAACTTCCCGTCCGATATTGCATGTATACCATCAGCATTGAATTATATATACTTATATAACCTCCTTCAGAGTGTATATAAAGATAATTTATTTCATAAACATATTAAGCAAATTAATTTTTTATGCCCTTTACACTGCGCACGTTATTATGAATTTAAATAATAATTCATTGAGTATTCATATAGAGAGCAAAGAAAAAAAATATAAAACGAAGCTATGGTGTATATTTATGTGTTGTATACTATTGAAAATTGAAGGTGAAATGAAAAAAAAAAATAGCATATCTTTAAAAATGTTTTTATACTTTTCATCACCTTCGTTTTTATTTTCTTTTTCATTTTTTTTTCTCTTTCGTTTCTCTATGTACATACAACAATGCACCGCAGAATAATTGGAGTGACACTCATTATTGTAGCAGATTTACAAAGAAAATTGAGAGTTTCCTGACTGAATGTCACGCCCAATATTCCGTTGAAAGTAATATTTATTCACGACTAATTTAAAAGAAAAAAAAATAGTAAGATAAATTATACTGACGGTTATTATATACATTAAAGATTTATAATTTCATCAAGTCCATAATTCTTTTGTACACTGATATGTACACTGATAAACAAAATAATTATCATCACTGAGAAGAAGAAAAAGAAACAAGTGGAATTAATTAATTGGTATATATTAAACAACGTAAAAAAAAAAATATTATCCATAAAAAAAATTTATATAATTATTTTTTCAGCTCTATAAAATACAAAAAAAAAAATAATTCTCATAAACATGAATGTATTATACATATGAATGAATGGATGAAGTTATTGGTATACACATAAATATACACATATACATCAAAAGCTTGGAATCTTTTGGGTGGCGCCAGTGTGCACAAGCGCAGTTGGAAATGTTGATGTGGAACGTTGGCAAAAATTGGAGTTATGGCGAACGAAATATACGTTCATGTACAGTACAATTGTCTGTGATGTACATGAAAATTAAATAATTCGACAAAAGCTAACGGCTAATGCTGACCTGACAAACAGCTATTGTATATTCGTGTCCTTAAGTATCAATAAAATTTACACTCGATTTTAGTTTCAAGTTTGAACACTTCACATTCCAATCGTCTCAATAATCCAGTTGTTAAATAAGGACCGAGTTCTAAAATTCCCATTATGGTTCTATACACATTAAAAATTAATTATTACATTAATTCACAAATAACACTCATAAAATAAATATTTAATTTTGTAAATTAAATATGTATATTTATTTTTCACATAAATAATTAAAAATCTCTAAAAAAATTTTTTTTAATATTCTACATTTATACATATATTTATAAATAATATACGTATATTATTATTATTATTATTATTATTATTATTGGAAATTTTCATTACATGCTCCTTTTTTTTTTTAATTTTTTTTTTTACTTTCATATTTCTATGCTTATATCTATTGTTATTGCCTTTTTTCGTTTCCCCTATTTATATATTTTAATATGCGTACATATAAATATACATAATTATATAGAATATACATCAGATCATTTGTTTATTTTTTATTGTTATTTATTTTATTTATTATATTTATTTATGAAGAATTTAATATATAATAATTATGAATAATATGTATGTATATTCAAATGGTTTTAATATTTTGAAGCAAGAGGGAATTGAAGTCCAAAAAAAAAAAAAGAAAAATTTATTAAACAACTTACTGTGATATTAAAATTATTTAATGTGAATTGCGTTTTTGTTTGTTTATTAAATATCCTCAAAATAATATTTAAAAAAATTTTTAATTGCCTATATAATTTATGTATATCGTGCGGATAGAAATAAACATTATAGATATAGTATAAATGCCATATATGAGAGAAAGAATCAAAATAATAGAGAAGATATATATTGAATGTGTGATGTACGTGAGAGGAAAAAGCGTTATAGACTTATAGTAGTGGGGAGAAAGACGAACGGGAGCTATCTCGATTTTGTGTTGAGCCAAGAAAGTTTGCTTGTGTCGACAGTCATGGGATAGTCGTTGACTTGAACACGCGTTTGCGGCTGAAAATATAA
This sequence comes from Microctonus aethiopoides, assembly GCA_030347275.1. Classification (NCBI taxonomy): domain Eukaryota; kingdom Metazoa; phylum Arthropoda; class Insecta; order Hymenoptera; family Braconidae; genus Microctonus; species Microctonus aethiopoides. The sequence goes on along the minus strand of JAQQBS010000001.1, from coordinate 23,092,911 downwards.
CAAAATTATTATTATTATTATTATTATTATTATTACTATTAATATTATCGTCGCTATTGCGATAAAGGAATGTTTTTATCTACCAATATGTGCCACTGTAGTTAGTGATATAAATAAGAAAAAACAATTGTTGAAAAACAGTTGTTAAATAACTATTACACATTTTTTAATTTATATATATGTATATATAGGTATGGGAATATGTATTTGTGTCTTTAAGTGTAGTGTGTGATGGACGTGGAGTATTTTTTTTTTATTATTATCATTTATAAAATGATATGTTTTAATAGTTTATCGAAAATAAATGGAAAGCGAGAGAAGAATTATTTTCTTACACCCCCTCATGGTCGCTTAGTAACCGTGAATGTCTGTGTGTGAACGTGCGGGTGTATTTAGGAGTACAATATCCTCGTACAGAGTTTTCTATTGTATATTTTTCCTTGGTAAGGTTTACTGCGGAATAAGAGGAATTAATAAAGCTGGAGCGTAAGAGGAGAAATAAATTAATAGAAGAGAAAGATAAAGGGAAAGGAAAAAATAATTAATGATATAGACAATAAATATTGATGAACAAATTGGTGCCTTTATTGTATTTATTGATTTTTTTTCTTTTTAATGATTGAAATATATATATAAATGAATAATTGATTCAAGTGTGTTATGGGGAATTGTGGATTTAATATGAGTGGAGTGGATGTTTAGAGAAAACTTGAATTATTTTCGGAATTTAGTTATAGTGACTGAGTGAATTAAATTTTTTTTTGGTTTGTATAAAAACGCGTGGTGGTTTTGGTTTTGGGGGATTATTTATCGTCTGATGCATGGGTGAAGTTACAACTTCCCCAAGGGAATCCATAATGCTGTGCTTTGTGCAGGGATTTCATACACGCGAGCAGTCGAAATTTCGACGATCGAAAAGGTAGAATATATATTTCTTAAATATCTAAATTAAAAAATAATCCAAAGAAATAAATTATAAGATATTGTAAGAATACTATTATATATTAATATATCAAATACATTAATATATAATAAAAACAAATGATATTGTAAGAATATCATTATATATTTTGATATATTTAATATATTAATATATAATATAAATGAACGATATTGTAAGAATATTATTATATTTTAATATATTTGATATATTAATATATAATATAAACTAATGATATTGTAAGAGTATTGTTATATTTCAATATATTTGATATATTAATATATAATATAAATTAACGATATTGTAATAATATTATTATATTTTAATATATTTGATATATTAATATGTAATATAAATAAACGATATTGTAAGAATATTATTATATTTTGATATATTTGATATATTAATATATAATATAAACAAATGATATATTGTAAGAGTATTGTTATATTTCAATATATTTGATATATTAATATATAATATAAACAAATGATATTGCAAGAGTATTGTTATATTTCAATATATTTGATATATTAATATATAATATAAATAAACGATATTGTAATAATATTATTATATTTTAATATATTTGATATATTAATATATAATATAAATACACGATATTGTAAGAATATTATTATATTTTAATATATTTGATATATTAAAATATAATATAAATAAACGGTATTATAAGAATATTATTATATTTTGATATATTTGATATATTAATGTACAATATAAATGAACGATATTGTAATAATATTATTATATATTTTAATATATTTGATATATTAATATATAATATAAATAAACGGTATTGTAAGAATATTATTATATCTTAATATATTTAATAGTTGTAATTTTTATATCAACTGGTTGTGCATAAATGACAATAAAGAAAAAGTGTCGGTCACGTAGCGCTTCTTCAGTCACGTTGTATTAGTCTCTATATTATATCAACAAGGTCACAGGAATTTTGATTAAAAAATTCTACACTTTACTCACAATAATTCTGCAAAAAAAAAACAATATATAAAAATTATTTAATATAAATTTTTATCTGAATATATTTTTATTCACTTCTATCTTTTATTATATAATATTTACGTTGCAATATATTTATATAATACATGTGCATATATATATATATATATATATATATATATATATATATATATGAATACACACAGAGAAATAGTAATCTAGAAATTTAATTCATGAAAAGGACATTCGAATGACCGGAGGCTATAGTTGATATTATTTAGGTCGCACGGTTTTGTCGCTAACAGTTACAACATGATGATATTATAAATTCTCATCTCTCTTTTTTTCTCTTCTCACTTGTCATATACATATCCACGACGTCATATATATTATACGCGATATTTGACTCTATACACAGTGTAATAACACACGAAGGCGTTGAAGAAAAAATACAAAAAAAATAAAAATAAAAAAAATTATCTGCTGCGACTCAATTTTAAAATTGAGTCTACACATAAACACAATCATTCAGTTCTATATAAACTCACTTTTCTTCCTCTATAAATATCCAACCTGACATCCATCATTCACCAAAAACCAAACACATGTGTAAACACACGTATATATAATATTCTCTCATATTATTTTTTATCATTCCATTTATAAAATTCTGGATATTTATTTGTGATTCAACTTTTTAAAATTACAAAAAAAATCCTAAAATAAAAATCACTTTATTCATCGTTTCAAAAATTAAATTATTCTCTTAGTCTTCTCTCTTATATTCTCATTATTTATTTATTTATATATCAGTATATAAATATATTTTTTCTTTTATTAAATAATTCTTATTCGTAACGAGTAAATTTGATTTTTACTGTTATATGGATGTGTTTGATAGTTGTAAATCTGTAAATATACCGCTAATATATGTGTAGATATATATTTATATATATATATATATTTAGTATGAGAACATCGACCTTGTGTGGCTCTACTAATAAGCAGCTGGTTGCCGTTTCTGCTCTCACTTTACTTTGGATATATAATACATATTAAAAATATTCGCTCGTTTTGCCTTTGACTTCTATTCGTCTCACATATATCTATTCGTTTTACTTGTTCCCTCGACACAACAGTAATTCCCATAACACACTATACATATATTTAATCAATATATGTACGCGGATATAGAGATATATATAAAAATATTCTCGTGGGGATATAGGATTCGTGCGTTTCCTTTGTAAAAGGGAAAAAATAAATAAATAAATTTTTTTTTTTTTCACTTCACATACAAAATCGATTTAATATATGTTTATTTACAAACTAAATAAACATTTACAATTTTATAATTATGGATATAAATATTATATATATTTTTTTTTTTTTTATAATATTATATTTTGAAATTTGGCTTTTATATTGATTGTATGTAATTATATTTTATTTTTTTATTTTTTTGGGCTTGTATATATGCAATTACGGAATGTGGTACATAGATATTTTCCACATGGTACACGTGGCGCGATAAATTGCCACTGCTAGCAGTCTATTCTTGCATGACGACTGTGCTGAATATATATATACATATATACACTGTGTGCTGTGCTTTTAGTTCGAGCGATGACCGGGAACATCATCTATTCACTCGGTATAACTGTCAATAGATAATAAATAACAAAAATAAATAAATAAATAAATAAATGGAGTGATGTAAAAAAATAAATAAAATAAAATAAAATTTCAAAAAAAAAAATTAAAAATAATTTCAACTGATAAAAATTATTAAGATAACTATATAAATAAATAAAATATAATTGATATGAATAATTAATTTTTTTTTTTTCATTATTTGTTTAATAATAATTTTTTTTTTTTTTTGTGTTTTTATAAATTAGCATAATTAAAATTTGATTATTAAAGTAGATATTCCGCTAGTAATGTATAAATTATATGCTGTTGTTTATATATATATGTATGTGTGTATGAATGTCATGGTAAAGTTGAAGATTATAAAGATAAAGAATTATTATTGCAAACGCCAGCTGAAATGAGCTAAGGGTGGTGGTGTATTGTATATTACATTGTTATATTGTTGCACAATATTAAATATACGTACGGTTATATTATTTGTGTGTGTGTAAAGCATGGGAGCATGTTTAAATGAGTGAATAGTTGTATATATGTGTATTGCACGCGGTCACTAACAATTCTAAATGGGTGAAAGACCTCACGGAACAGCAGTATATGTATAAACGTTGGCGCTGAATTTTATTGAAGACTATACGGTCAATAACCTGCAGCAATAGAAGATTTTAAACAAATTTATCGAGAAAAAAAAAATTTATTCAAATTTATTTCTTCTAATTTAATTACAAAGAAAATTTTTATTTACTGATTATTTTTTTTTTTTATAAATTAAGATAATTATTATTTAATATATTTTACTGTTTTTATTGAACACCAAAATCTAGCTATTCATTTTTGAATAATTATTTTTTATTATTTTATTCTGATATGAATTGAATTTCCTTATTTTTTGAATGAAGAAAATATTTCTTTATTTATTTATTTATTTATTTTTTTTTTTGAATATATATTTATAAATATAATTTTTTTATGAATAGATCTTTTGTATAATGATGAAATTGATGAATTGATGTTTTTCATTGACCTGTAAATCCATCAACATATTGTATTAATTGATATATGGAAAGAGCAGAAGATGAGAAAATCGATAGTGGAATTTATCCTTCCTCATCATTATCATCATCACTATTTTACATATACGCTGCATTTATTTGTGTTCTTGTAAATGTCAGACACGTAGTGGATATCATGATGATCTTGAAGAGATAGAGACAAATCAACATATATTTTAAAACAAAACTAAACCAACTCAAAAAAAAAAAAAAAAAAAAAAAAAAAAAAAAAAAAAAAAAAAAAAAAAAAAAAAAAAAAAAAAAAAAAAAAAAAAAAATAGGAATAAAAAAAAAGTAGAATAGATTTTTTCGATTGATAAAAAAAACTAGTATACTCTACCAAAAAATTATACAACATTGAATAATAATTTCCTGTGTATAGTCATTTATACATTGACACTTCATAAATAAATCAACAGATGAAAATCATTTATTTAAATAAAAAATGTATTTTATTTATAGATAAATATAATCTTCATCTCTTCATTATTATTCAACGTTTTAAACCTTTGAACCTTTGAATGGATAATTTTATGTCCTCCATAATGTTTTTTGTTAATATAAAAAATAAATATAGACGAATTTATTTTCCTGATATGAGGATGAATTAATTTTTTTTTTTTTTTTTTACACACATTAAATATTAGCAAAACTAATTCGATTTGTCTATTTTTTTCTTTTGTAATGTTTGACGTCAATCACAAGACAAGTTTGAGACCTTTACACGTTAGCCATGACCACGAGAAATAATATAAAATATATTATTATCATTAATGAATTGTGCACATGGTATATCTGACAATGTTCACGAATCGATTTTTGCATCTAATATAATAAGTGTGCTTACACTTGCTCCTTGAAAAGATTGACAATGTTATGTGAACTGCCACGTGGCAGCACGAAGAAGCTATATATCCATAAGAATTTTTATATTTAATTTTAATTGATGAATAAATATTTTTTATTTTACATTTTATCATTTTTTCATTTTAAAATATAAAATTAATATTAATTATTGATTTGTATTTTTAAATAATATATTTATCCGAGATTAATTAAGATTATAAATAATATACTTAGCTGTACAAATGAAATCTTCTTCGAGTATAACTTTTTGGAGCCGTGCCAAGTTGTTGAACATTTTCTCTGATGATATTTCCGAGAAAATAATTTGTCACAAAGAGGGAAATGGAATTTTGACAATTTTTTTTTTTTATATACATTTTAGTGTGTATTATAAACATTTTCGTAATTTTAATTCAACACTTGAAAGTTAGATTTTATAAATTTATATCGAATTTTTATTTTAGATATTTATTTATTTTATATTTATGAACAATAAATTTAATGTTCATTTATTTATACGATTGATGTAAAGATAGATATTCAGTTTAAAAAGTACAGACAAGGTATAAGTATTATAAAAGATTCAAAAGTAATACAATGAAGGCCACATATACCCTAGAAAATATTCAACGTCATTGTGGAGGTGTATTTTTTTCATTACATTCAACTCAATTCACGTTGTCAGTATTATATCAACTGCCGTTTGTAGAACTTCGCTGCTAATATTTCTTGTGTAACCTTATTTTATTATTTTGAGTAATAATAATATTTCAACTGTTTATAATTAATTAATTAACTAATTAATTACAATCAAAAAAATTATTTTCTCTCTTTTTATTTTTTAATTTAAAATTTTATCTCAATAATCAAATATTAATTGCAACGTAGCGAATATTTTTTTTCACAATTTGTCACTATATCGTATACTATCATGAAAAAAGTGGTTGAGTGAAAAGCACGTTTTTCCAATTTGTCAAGTGGTTTTGTTCAAGTCGTTTTTGTATTTTATATAAAATATATTGTGTATAATTTTAATTTATACATATATTTATTGAGCACAACGATGAGCATTTTTTTCTTAGCAAAGTTGGCTTTTAAGAGCTTTGGTGATAAGTGGCGAGATTCAAAAAAAGCCATTTTGAGAAAGCACAGATACCAGCGAGGTTTTTATTGACAAGCTGCACCATTGAAGTGTTGTTATCTTTTATATATTTTTTATTTTCTTTTTTTCAATCTCTACACGTGTATAACGAACTAATATTTTTTCTCCTCATTATTATTACATAATGATTATTCTATTAAATTTTATAAATAAATAAAATACTTAACCTTGAAAATAAATAAAAGAGTAAATATAAAATATAAATAAATATATTACCATACCAATGGATTTTGAAACTAAAGCATTAATTCAATTGTGTCTGCCTGCTGGACCAATTACACGAACGAGGTATATTATAATGAATTAAATGACGCAAATAATTTGAGATCGTGTCGAAATTAAAAAAAAAAAAAAAAAAAATATTTTATATTTAATTATATTTATTTTATAAAATAAATTGATGATATTTTTATTTATATTTTAACAGGTCTGCCGGTTCAATTGATGCACGTTCAGCGCCCACTACGCCCCAATATCAAATATCACCAACTATAGAATGTGGTCAACAATCTAATCAAGAAAAACAACAACCACAACAACACACAACAAGCGGAACACAATTAACTGTTAATTCAAACTCGAGTCATTTACCACCACGAAGTCCAAGTCACATCAGTTTACAAAAATGCAACGACAGGTATAAAGTTATTTTTTAATATATAATATTTATATAATATATAAAAAAAGAATTAATAAAGTATATATTATATGATTCAATACATCATAAAATTTTTGGGCTCCTTTAAGAGACAACACACAAGTGATAAGATATTTAATCTTTGAATTGATAATTCGTGTGATAAATTGTGACAATATGACATTGACAAGTCAGTAGTGGCTTTAAAGTCCCAGTTGAAAGTTCATTAATTTTAAATATGGTGTCTGATGTTTGGGGCAATGATTTATGGAGTTTACAAATAGAAAAAAAAAAATTGTAACAATGATTCATTCGTCAGAAATAATATTATCATCTATTTATAATTATATTATATGTGCAGTGTATATGTATACATTTTTTGTTTTTATATTTTCAGTCAACTTTCCAAACCGCTGAGCAGGAGTACACCATCAATGAATGCAAGTGGTGGTGGAATTCAAACACCGATACCAATTAGTAAATCGTCTACGAGATCATCAATAACATCGACAAGTAGCGCAAGACAAAAAAAATTTCATCGACATTTTAGTCAAGTAATGGCAAAAATTTTTTTTTCTCTCTATTATATATTGATTAAAATTATTTAATCTCATTACGTGAATCCAATACTACAAATATTTAATTCAAATGCAATAAAATACTAAAAAATTATTCATTTATATTTTTCCCAACTGGAAATTATAGAAATATTGTTAATTACTTTTAAATTTAACAATGTAATTTTCAAAGAAAAAATCCTTTATTAAATTAAACTTAAATATAAATAGAACATTCATAATTGTTTCGTTGGGAATTAAATAAATAATTGTTAGTAGCTATTGGAATTGAAGGGACGTTATGAGATATAATAATAAAAATCATCAATGATTTGTTGCCTTCGTCTTAAGATCAGTAACAACCTAATGGTAGTGCGAAAAATTTCATGATCAGGTTGCCCCAGATGAGCGTGTACTAAATTACTACAGCTGCGCATTGGTTGGTAACATGTTGCTGCAAGGTCATCTGTACATTACTCCAAATTACTTCGCCTTTTACAGCAATGTATTTGGTTATGTTACAAAATTATTGATACCTACGACATCAGTGCTCAAAATAAGTAAGGAAAAAACTGCTCGTATTATCCCAAATGCAATTGCAATTGCAACTGAAGATGAGAGACACGTATTTGGTTCATTATTATCGCGTGACTCGACATTTAAATTGATGAAGCAAGTTTGGGAAGCTGCTATTGAAGGTCATAAAGCTGCTGACAATTCACCATTGCCAGTTGACGTTAAATTATTAACACCAGAAGCATTAGTTGTCGATGATTCAGAAGTTAATCTTGAGGAGGATGATTCCAGTATGTCAGAGAGTGGAACTGATATGAGTTCAAGGCCACCGACTATTTGTACTGATACTGATGGAATGACACCATCAATTTCACGTCCAAGTTTATCATCAGCGAGGTGAGCTTTGAATTATTATTTAAATTAATATTGCAGTAACTTTAATTGGATTTTATTGATATTCTGAGAAAAAAGAAGAATTAAAGAAATATTTCTTGTTGTTTATAAAATTATTTTTTATTTATTATTTATTTTTTTTTCAGATTAGAGCATGTAATGTTATCGAAAAATGTTTCGGCAGACAGAGTTGGATTAATTCAATCTTTATTGAGATACCAATTTAAACCAGGAACTGTTATAGCTATTTTAGTTGCATTATTGGCGGCTTTATACATTTCAGCAGCATTGATGATGGTTAGAATTGACAAATTACATACGGCGTATCTCAACCATCCATTTTCATCACCTGAAAAATTTACGCAAAATCATTTAATGCATTATCTTAATTCGAATCTCGATCAAATTGGCAAAGTGAGTAGGATTTTAATTTTAATTTTAATTTCATATCAAGAAATATTGTATTTATTTCAATTGTTTAATTGGTTTTGTTTATTTATAGGTGCGTCAGAGTTTGCAAACTCTGTCACAGCAATTTGTGGCAATGAATGAAGAGAATGAGGCAAGAAATTCAGTGCCTACAAGTAGTGGAACTGTAGAACCTGACGATGCACCAAGGTAGCCTCCATTTTTGGTGTCGATTAATGTTAAAAATCAATTAAATGATAATAAAACGAGTGTAATTTATCTTGTTAGCGAATGAAACGCATGCGGGATAATGATATGAAATAATAACATGAATGAATATCATGTTTGTAGTCGCGCTGAGAAAGAAGAGTTCGCAAAAAGATTACGACGTGAAAAAAGAAAAGTATAATTCATCGTATGTACCCTTTTTTTTTTTACAATGTTTTCTGTTGGGTAATGCGAATCAAATTGATGGGCTTATTTATTTATAGATTTATGGTGGGAATTTTGGTAGTGGTGGTGGTGGTGGTAATAATTCAATTATATTTTCATTCAGAAATGTATACGGAAATATTTAATTATTGAAGTTTAATTACAAAACAAAATATTTGCGAGCACGCGAATTACAATATGGATTGAATTTTATTGATGAATTTTCAATCTTGAAAATGACTGAATTTACACGGGAATGATTTTCATGAAAATTAATGTGTAATACTCCGTAACATTTATAGATTTAATAATGACATTGGTCCTCAGCCAATCAATTAATTATTTAATTTAGAAAAACGGGTGAAGATGTGATGAATTATTTTGATCGCGATGTTAAACATTTGAGATGTGTTTGGAAATATAAATTAGTTTTTTTTTTTCTAATTATTCCAACTAGTCACATGTACCTATATACATAAACAAATGAAAATTAAAATTCCACGAATTAATACGCGATTATTTTAATTATTAATTATAAAAATGGTGTTTTTAGCTATTATCATTTTTTTTTCCTTTGGAATTAATACTCCCACCTTTTTGCTAAATATATAGATGTTAAATTCAACACTTCATTGAGAAATTTATTGCGCGAATAAAAAACAAAAATGCAACATCACAATAATGAACCAAAAGAAAATAAAACAAAGTAGAAAAGAAGGTATTACTAATAGAATATGGAAATATTTCTACAATCAAATTAAATTATTAACATTATGGCGAATCTTTTTCGCCTATTTTTCTTTCTCCTGCGCCCCCTGATATAAAAAATAATAAAATATAATGTTTAAGGTTTGATATAAAACGATTAATGCGGAGCAGAATGAAAGTCAGAGTGAATTTTTGAATATGCGTGACAGATAGAAGATATTTGACTGTGATAAATGATTAAAAAAAAATATATGAAATGAACGTGAAAATAAAAAAGAGACATTAAACATTTCTGTGCATTTGATATTTGATGTGTCTATATATGGTTCAATCTTTAAGCCGGAAAAAATAAAAAATAACTGAACGAAAGAAAAATCGACAGTGTGATATAATGAAAAGAATACAAAAAAAAAAAGGAAAAAAAGAAGATAAAAAAAGTAATACATAACAGAAATAAAAATTCGAATTTGTCATTTGTGAGAAATCCATATGAAAAGTGCTGTTATATAGATTAGAAACATAATATGTATATACATATATACATACATACATATATAAAACATACATATGTTTACAGCAATTATCCATAAAATTATACATGTATGTTTTTTTTTTTTTTTTCGAGTAAAAACTTCAATTGTTGTCCTTATATATTTGTTTATATGTATATGTTTTAATTGTTGTATTTTATTGTTATTTTTACTCATTATTATCATGGTGGTTTATCATTTTATTATTATTTTATAATTTTTTTTTTTCGATATGTTGAACGTTTTTTTTTTGTGCCTTTTTTCATTGGCATTAATATAATATCAATAATTATTATTTTTACTCGAATATTTTGGATGAAAGGACATTCAGGGGAATTTTTTTTATATATATAATGTATGTTATTAATTATGGTTGGACATCAAGTGTGAGGATAATGAAAGAAATCTGTACGATTTAATTTCATATTGCTTTCAATATATTTTAATGTTTTACAATTAATTTATATAATCGAGCATAAAATTGGTAAAAAAAAAAA
>JAQQBS010000001.1:23037015-23081496 GCA_030347275.1 Microctonus aethiopoides | reverse complement strand
CATAAAATTGGTAAAAAAAAAAAACATTCCGCCATGATTAACAATTTTTTCTTTTTTTTTTTAATATGCTATTTGGAAATTAATTTAAATCTACAAACACATATTCACACCGTATAAAAACTGTTTGAATTAAATTAATTGCAATTAGGTAATTATTGAATCGTAAATTGAAAAATTCTTCAAATTAAAATGAGAGTATTAAATAATTACTACAATTTGTTTTATTAATATTCAACAAAATTCTAATTCTAAACACATTAAAAATCGAGTGAAAAAATCAATACAAATAGATAAATTTATAGCAAACAAATATAAATATTAATTAAAATAGAATTCGTTGATTAACAGACAATGCATAGAGCAGCATTTTGGAAGTGTATTTGTGCCAAAATTTTTTTCAAACAAAAAAAATATGTGAATTACTTTATAGATTATTAGTTGAAACAATTACAAAAATGCAAAGTAAATTCATATCGGCGCTTATGAAATAAATAAAATTTTATTATTTTTTTTTTTTTCAAATAAAAAAATAATGAAATTGGTTTGATTAAAATATACTCTGTTTTGTTGCTGAATCTTAAATTGAGTCCCCCAACAAATTGCCTTAAATGTATAATGTTTTTTGGATATTTAAACGAGTGTTCAATAATTATCAGGTTTCAATTTCTCCCATAAATATAAAAATATGCGTGTCCTACTTATATATTATATATATCGCATGTATATGAATTGAATTGATTGAATATATAATTGTATTATAGTTTAGTTATTCTTATAAAACGAGGCTTGATTGTCGGCAATGAATAATTATTATAAATATTCATAAATTCAAAATAGAAAATTAAATTTTTCTCAACGATAATGAAGTGAAGTGTAAATTAGAAAAAATGAAAGGAAAAGATATACATTAGTGTCAATTTTAAATTCATTGCTCATTTCCAAACAGAAAAGTAATTCATTTAACCGTCCCAATATAGACACAATAAATAATTGTCTATTTGCAACTATTAAGAATATAATACATAGATGTGTGTTGTTAATTATATTTTTATGTTGACTAAGCCGACTCTCAGGACTTGTATTAATTAATGAGCGTATAATACCATGATTGATATAAAAGCAAAGTTAATTTATCATAAAACATGCATATATGTATTATCAAAATTTAATTGTAATTTTTGTTTAATTATGTAATTGTACGAAAATTTTTTTTTGTTTATGTTATCTGATCGCCTTTATTTATATTCGCATAATTAATTCACACATCCGCTCTGTTGTATTTTTCACATTACAATTTTGAGCCAGATTCTTTTAATAATTAATTAGTTGTGGCAAGAATAATAAAAAACAAAAAAAAATAACAATAATACAAGAAACATGGAGAGAGGGATACCACAGACAGACCAATAATTAATTATATTATGTAATTTGTGTAGGAAGTACACAGAAATACAAATAAAAAAATATACGAAAATATTTAAAATGTTTTTTTAATTATTTGTTTACTCATTAAAAATTTTATTTCTAGTATAATTCTTTATAATTAATATTCTCAAGTGGAAATTACGAGAATTGCATTTAGGGTCAAGTTTCGGTGCTGTTGTGATAAGATAAAAAGGACCATATAATATTTCATCTAATTATAACGTTAAAAAAATTATGTCATTTTATATTTATCAATTTTGTTAATTTTTAAAAGTTATTATGAATAAAATTAAAATCATAACTGCAGTTATTTAATAATATATTTATACAAAACATAACTATTCAACAAAAATCAAAAATATTACTTTATTTATAGCAGCATTTGTTTCTTTTATTTATCTATTAAATTGCTAAATCATTAAAAATCTTTGATGAATTTTACAAGTTAAAATTAAAACACTAAATATTTGCTTACGTTTAAATAAATATACTTCATTATGTTACTTTATTCATATGAATTTTAATTATAAGATTATAATCTATCGATATTACTTTGAGATATTATTTTTTAAAGTGGGGACTTTGCGGTCTTTCAATAGGAAGCTGGACCCTGGGGTATGGTGTACACATATAAAAGTCAAGTGTCATTTCTCACATCATGCCAGTCGTGGCAACATCTTCAACGTGTAATAATTATTAATACATAAATAGTAAAACTACAACTTTCAATTTTATTTCAGTCTTCAAACCATTTTGATTACTTGTGTGAATATATTTTTATTTAACTGTTATTTTTTCGTGAAATAGCTTCAAAAAAAAAAATTCCAAGGTCAGTATATAATAGTACCTATTAAAATTAATTTTTTAATTCAGTATTTATCAATTTGAATTTTAAAATAGTTGAAATATTATTATCATATAAACAAAATTTATCTACTCTTTGAAAGAAATATAGAAATTAAATTGCTTTGAATTTTAATTTAAAATTGTTTCACAATTTTTACGTTTTAATAAATCGTAGTAATAGTTCAATTAAGTATAATTATAATTTATTATTAAACATATTTATTATTAAATATATTTAATAATTTTATTTATTAATAATTATAATTAATAAATATAAATGAATAAATTATTCAGTTAATTTGTTAATTTATTCGTGAATTAATAATTTACATGACACAATCATTACATATTTAAACACAATATCTACCAAAAAAAAAAAAAAAAAAAGAATGAAAAATAAATTCATAGAAATAAATAATATTAAATTTTAAAAGATTTATAAAATTATAAATTGACTGTCAAGAAATTGTTTATCCTTACTAACATATAAATAAAATCACTTCGCATTGTTTTATCATCACCTTGCGTTCTTCAATATCCAACATCCAATTGATGATTCATTGCCTTACAATTTGGGACCAGTCGGGGCCAAATGAAAAGATTATATACAATGTTAAAATTATTTTATATATTACATGGGTCACTAATGGTTTTTCCCAGCACAAACTTCACAATCATCATCATCATCAACCACTACATAAATATGTACACACCGCAGAACACATCCGTCATCGATGAATCAAACACGGATGTGAAATTTTGCAATCAACATTCACATATTGGTCTCAATTTCACAATATATTATCCACTCACGTAAAGATTTAATTTGCACATTTTGTTTCTTTTTATTATTACATTGTTATTATTCTCAACATTCGTCACATATTTACAAATTAATACAAAATAACTATGAAAAATAGAAGATAATTTTGAATAGACAATTATTCATTGACACAAAGAATAAAATGCAAAATAACACAAAACAATTAACATAGATGTAATGTAAATTAACATTAAATATTTAAATGTATTTATAATATTATAATAAAAATGCAGAATTAATTTTATATTTTCAACATTGATTTGTCATATATATCGAGGGCATATACTCTTTGACTATGTCATGGTCAAGTCTCTTGAATAATTTATATTTCATCAATCACATTCAATACATATACTCGTATATATTATTGTATATATTTTTAACTATAAATATTATGTACACTATAAATAAATAAATAAAATTAATATTCTATATTATATTTGTATTCATAGATGGTGTCAACTGAGCCATTAATTGTCGAGGAAGTATTTATGTATGAGAAACAAAATGCTAAATTACATAATACTTATAATTTTGAATTGATTCATTTGGATGAGCCAACGTCAATATTTCGTCGTGGACAACCATTTAATCTTGCAATAAGATTTAATCGTGATTACATTGATGATACAGATGTAGTTCGTTTGCTTTTTAATTTTGGATTAAGTCCAAATGTCTTTCGTGGCACTCAAGGCGTTGACATTGTCACAAAAAGAGATTCATATTTAACGGATCTTGAAGCATGGGGTGTAAGAATGATTGGAGTAAGTGAAAATGATTTATCAATTGAAGTTCGAAGTCCTGTTGACAGTCCAGTTGGTGTATGGCAATTAAATATTGAAACAACAATTGCTGGAAGTAAAGAGCCACCTAAAACATATCAATATGACAGAGATATTTATTTGCTCTTTAATCCATGGCTTAAAGGTAATGTATAAACTATAAATGTACATAAATATATATGGCTAAAATGAAAGATATACAATATACATAAATAAATATATGATTTATTACCTTCAGATGATGTTAGTGATGTATAAATTATTAATGAATTTTTTTTTTTATGTGTTTTTGTTATTCCTCAGAGGATTTAGTTTATATGGAAGATGAGACATTGCTTGATGAATATATCCTTAATGATGTTGGTAAAATATGGGTCGGACCCCATGGGAGTACACGTGGTCGTGAATGGATCTTTGGACAATTTGATGCCTGTGTCCTTCCTGCTTGTATGTTGCTGTTTGATAAAGCTGAAATGAAATCAATCCAGCGTGGTGATCCTGTTAAAGTCTCAAGAACAATTTCTAAAATGGTAAAAAAATATGTATAATTCATATTATTTCATTAGATAAAAATATAAATAATTCACAATTATACACTGGGAAAATTGAATTTATTTCTAATTCACTTTTTAATTTGTAAATTAAATTAAAAAAATATTAAATATTTATCTTATTTATTGCAATTATTTGAATTTATGTATTAAACATTTGAACAAAATATATATAAATTTATATTATTTCATTAGATAAAAATATAAATAATTTACAATTATACACTGGGAAAATTGAATTTATTTCTAATTCACTTTTCAATTTGTAAATTAAATTAAAAAAATATTAAATATTAATTTTATTTATTGCAATTATTTGAATTTATGTATTAAACATTTGAACAAAATTTATATAAATTTATATTATTTCATTAGATAAAAATATAAATAATTTACAATTATACACTGAGAAAATTGAATTTATTTCTAATTCACTTTTCAATTTGTAAATTAAATTAAAAAAATATTAAATATTAATTTTATTTATTGCAATTATTTGAATTTATATATCAAGCATTTAAACAAAATATATAAATTTATAATTATTAATAAATATATTAAATTTTAAGAATTAATGTGATAAACTATAATTTATTTTTGACATATTTATATCTAGGTGAACTGTTATAATATTCAAAATGGAGATGAAGCTTTTAATGGTGTTTTATTTGGAAGATGGGATGGAGAATATGAAGATGGAACAGCACCAGCAGCATGGACTGGTAGTGTTCCAATTTTGGAGCAATATCTAGAATCAGGTGGTGAATATGTAAAATATGGACAGTGTTGGGTGTTTGCTGGTGTTGTTGCAACAATTTGTCGTGCATTGGGACTACCATCACGTGTCGTAACAAATCTTGTATCAGCTCATGATGCAAATTCATCATTGTCAATTGATCGTTATTACGATGCTGATATGAAACCATTGGAATATGATCCAAATAATCCAACGAATTCCGATTCAATATGGAATTATCATGTTTGGAATGATGTTTGGATGGCCAGACCAGATTTACCAAAAGGATATGGTGGTTGGCAAGCCATTGATGGTACACCACAAGAAACATCTGATGGTTATTATCGATGTGGTCCATGCTCAGTTGAAGCTGTACGTCAAGGTGTCGTTGGTTTTAATTATGATGTGACATTTCTCGTTGCGACTGTTAATGCAGATGTTATTGGATGGAAAGAAGATCCAAATAGTGCGATTGGATACACGAGAATTAACGGCGATACTAAACAGTGAGATGAATTAATTTAAATTAAATATTTTTTTCTATTCAATTAAGATGTTAATAATTTAATTATTTCTTTATTTTATGTGCTTTAATTGAAGTATTGGACGAATGATTCTTACTAAAGCACCTTGGATTTTTGATCCTAATGGTGATAAAGATAGAGAGGATATAACAAGTCAATATAAAGCGCCAGAAGGTAAATAAAAAAATATTATTAATATTAATATTGATAAATTTGATTTTTTTTAGGTTAACCAAATGATTTCATATACTGGGAATTTTGTATTTTTTTTTTATCTATAATTAGGCTCTGGCGATGAACGATTGACTTTGTATCGAGCAGTACGTAGCACACCAACTGCCAAGAGATTCTTCGCTGTACCAGCGCCAGAAAATGAAGATATTGAATTTAAATTGGTAGATCTTGAACGTGTTAATATTGGCGATCCATTCACTGTTACGGTAAACATTACTAATAAAGCAACGGAAAAACGAACTATTCGTGCTATATTATGGGCCGGAAGTGTTTATTATAATGGAGTTAAGGCGAACTTGGTTAAACGTGCTGAAGGAAATTTTGTTGTCCATCCGAATGCTAGTAAAAAAATTTTCATTTCATTTATCAATTTACCCATTTTTTTCTTTTATTTCATTGGATTAATTATTTGTTTTAATTTTTTACAGACGAACAGTTGAGATTAAAAGTGACAGTTGATGATTATCTTGATAAATTGGTTGAATATTCCATCATGAAATTGAATGCTATAGCTACAGTTCAAGAGACTAATCAAACATGGGCAGATGAAGATGATTTTCAAGTGATTAAACCAACGATAACAGTCGAGGTATAAACAAATTCCGTCAACATATTTTTTTATTTCTATTAATAGAAATATTTTCAACAAATATTTCTTTATTTATTTATTTATTTATTTATCTATCTATCTATAAATTAATTGATGTATTTTTAGATTGCGGAAGATCCGGTTGTTGGTAAACCGGTAAAAATAACATTGAGCTTTAAAAATCCTCTGAAAATCACTTTAACCAATTGTGTATTTAATTATGCCGGACCAGGATTATCAAAGAATAAAATGTTAAAGTTCAGAGATGTTGCACCGCTCGAGAGCGTTCGAGTTGAACATGAATTAGTGCCACAAAAAAGTGGAGCTCAAAAGATTATTGCTACATTTACGTCAAAACAGTTGGTTGATGTGACGGGTTCAGCTGCTGTTGATGTACTCGACGAAGAAGATGAAGAAGAAGTGGAAGAATAATAATCATCGATACACCTAATTACCCTCATTATTACATTTTTCCATGAATAAAATTTCAAATAAGTTTATACATTAATAATAGTTATTTGTTTTTTTTTTATAATAATTTGACTCGAAATATTTTAGTTCATGTTAATTCACACGAAGTGGAGAATTGCAGAGAGCAAAAAATTATTGTACACACTGCGCCATAAACAATTGGTAAAATTTTCATTCCTGATGTGGAAGGTAATGATTGCAATGACACTTTTTCCAAATCAGATCTCCATTTTGATTCAATATAATTTTCATGCTTTGTCAACAATAAATTATTTAATTTCCCTGATTGTTTTTTTCCCATTTCTTCCACTTGGTCTAAAAGTGTTTCTAATGTAAATTGCACTTCTTGATGCACTATCAATTTTGTTAAGCCTTCTTGAAGAGCTTTTTCCGATTCGCTAATTTGTTTTAAAGTAACACTTAACGATTGTGTTTTATCCTCTTCACCACGTAAAAAATCAACGATATCACTTTCCTTCTGATGATCCTTTGTCAATATTTTCATTTCATTCTGCTTTTTAATTTCATATTCACGAAAAATCTCAATGGCCTGATATAAATTGTGCGCTCGCTCAGCAGCAAATTCAAAAGCTTTTATAACACTCTCTGGAAGTTTCTTTATTTCATCGTGTTTGCTGTTATCAATTAATGCGGATTTATCAGGCATCAATTCATTTGATAGCGAAGAAATTAAACCAACACAAAAATCCGTTGATGTATTTTGAATTCCAATATTCATCAGACTATTAAGTGTACTAATTCTCGATTCAACGCTACTTATTTGTATTTTTAAATCATGAATAGATTGATTATCAAACATTGTTGATTCAGTATTGGTTAATTGGGTATCACAACAAAAATTTTGAATTTCCAATACATCTTTGCCCGTTGCACTGTCAATTAAAACACATCGTTCAGTATTAACATATTTAGAATGTAATCGAATTTGAATAGTTTCAACAGATGTGTCTTTTTTTTCTTTAATCAAAGACTGAAATGATGTTTTTGATGTTTGTGTTTCAATCATACGATAAGATTTAATTGCCTCAGTGTCTGATAATTCATTATTGAATGAGGTAATTGTTGGAAAATTGCACGAAACTTGTGCGTCAACAAATGTTTGATTAAATCG
Organism: Microctonus aethiopoides; assembly: GCA_030347275.1. NCBI lineage: Eukaryota > Metazoa > Arthropoda > Insecta > Hymenoptera > Braconidae > Microctonus > Microctonus aethiopoides. Next base: position 23,073,383 of record JAQQBS010000001.1, on the reverse strand, counting down.
ATGAGTAGATAAACTTGGAAAATTGTCATTTGAATTAGTTGTGCCTGTTGAAGTATCACAAAACAATGAAAGATCAGCATCTGTTTCTGTAAAAACGTCTGAGCGTTCAATATTTTCCAATGTTGTTTGAACACTTTGACTTTTATCTGATTTTCGACTCGTCTGAGACTCGACATTGTTGATAGATGTTTCTGTTGATAATGAAGATCTATCAGTACTAACTGTTTCATGAAGATATTTTACAGGCTCTTCTGTATCACAATATTCAGCGGTATTTGCAAGTAATTCTTTCCACATTCGTAAGGATTTTGTATGTCGATTAATAAATTTATTATCGTCCATTGTTTCATTTGATTTTTCTGTAATTTTTCCTGATTGATTAAACTCATCATTGACTTCTTCATCGACATTTGAATGTTTAGGAATGGCAAGAAATGTTTTAGATCTTAACACTGGAATATTTGTTTGTACTGTATGTTGATCATCATATTTCTTTGCGCTATGATTTTTATTATTTTTATTTGTATTATTTCTATTTGTACGTTTTGGAGTTGTTTCTAAATGTTGATATATTGTGTTAGATGTAGTGGGTGATAATGATTTTACACAACCACTTGGTTTCCATATTGGATTTCCATTGGCACAGCTCAAAGGTTTATTATTATTTTTCATGTTTTTATTTTTTAATAAACGCATTTTCATCTCTGTTTGTGCTTCTATATCAGCAAATGGCTGGAAAATATGTCGAGCTCTTACACTATGTGGGATTAATATTTCTGATGGTTTTGCGACAGTTTTACGTTCACCACTTAAAACTGCTTCTAATCTCTTTTTCATAATATCTATTTTTAAATCTTTTTTTCGTTTATTGTCATTCGAACGATAATTGGGAAGATTTGACTTTCCATAATTTTCAAATATTCGAGTTGAATCTTTTGATGAATTAATATCAATTATTTTATGTGCTATTTTATCGTTATTATCTGATATATTAATATCAGGCATTTCTTTTTCGGAGGTTATTTTGACATCGACTTCTGTTAAAACTTCATGTATTTCTGGCTTGGTTGATGATCGATGTTCTGATTCATCCTCATTATTTTCCATGCAATTAGTTGGTGTAATACTTTTAATTTGTTTTTTTTCCTTTATTACTTTGCCCAAAAACTTTCGTTTTGTAATAACTTTTGTAACATTCTTTTTAGTTACCTTTTTTTCACTTTCACCTATTATTTCTTTTTTTAACTTTGATCGTCTGGGTGAAATTGATGGCGATCCTGGCGGAGAATTGAAATAATTATTTATTGATAAATGAATACGATGATATGGATTTTCAATAGTTGTATCGTCTAATTTTTTATTATTCATATCAATAAATGAATTGTCTTGTGATGAATGTTTTGTATTTTTTACTTTATCAATTCTTGAACGGTTTCGTAAATGTAAGTCCACCTTCTCTTGATGACTCGGTGTTTGTGTTGATGTATTTTCTGAAAATTCAGTAATATCCGGTTGTGCATCGACTTCCTGTGAATATCCAGCCAGTTTATTAGCCAACATATTGGCACGATTGTTAAGAGTATCAAAAATTCGTCCACCGTTGATAAAATTACTTGGCCAAAGTTCGTTATTAAAATTAACTGACCCAGTTGCGGCGCTGGTTTTTGGCCAAAATGTCGAAGCAACTTTTTTTTGTGAACTTTTTAATCCTATACTGGCCATATCGTTGTTGATGTCTCCAATTTTTGGAGCAAATGACCTTGCAGAACCCCATCTTCTAATTGTTTCCAATGATTTCGCATCAAGATTGACACGTTTATAAATTGTCCCGTAATTTCCTGAATAAATTTTAATCAAAATTGATGAATAATTATAATTATTTTTTTAAAAGCATAAAATGATAAATAAATAATTTACCAGTAGAAATCACGCTCTCTGTTTCATCATTTTTTCTTGTTGACAAGCTTTGAAATTCCGATTCGGTTCGTGAATTTACAGTAAAACTTTCTTGACTATTATTTTTATTCGTATTATATTGTATAAAATCAATATTTTGTTCATTCATGGATTTTGATTCAATATCTACGCAATTACTTATACGACTTACAATTTCACATAGACTTTTGTCAGGTCCTGGTGGTTCACCTCTGAATGTCAAAGTGCCGGGTAATCTCGCACGATTTAAATTCAATGAGCGAAGCAAAGATTTTATTGGCTCAACTCTACTTGTATTCTGAGATTTATTCGTGTCCGACGATAGCCACGAGGAAACCATCGCTCGACATCCATTTACGCCCTATTTACACAAATCATTTCGTAAATGATAAATATGTTAAAAAAGATTTTGACAGATTGCAACAAATAGCTAAATAATTCAGACATTCTTTTTTTTTTTTCTTCATTCAGCATCGAGATGTGAAATTTAATTTACAAAAACGTAATAATAAATTGTGTGATTGTATTTTTTGGCTTAGTAGTTTTGTTTTTATTTTCTATTGAGGTATTTATGCTGAATTAAAAAAATAAAACACAAAAAATTTAATCACTACATTCAAATAAATAATATAAATTTATGACACTCCATTAATTTTTTTAATATATTTTTTTATTCATTTTATTGAAGCTTTGCTTTCTCCAAATCGAGTTGGGTCTGAGATATCCAACTGCACTGTACTTATTGAATGCTTATCACTGAATTAAATAACTCTGACTCAACTGGAGTCGGTGGAAATTAAGCTATACATATCCGCGTTTCATTTATTTTGTTACGACGGGTGTAGAATGGCTCGATGATCTTGAATCGCGCATTGAGGCACTGCGTTTTCTCTTCATCTCCTCTGCACGTTTTGCCTTGGCTTCTTTTTGTCGTTGTGCCAATAATTTAGCGTACTCAGTAGCTTGTTCTTTGCAGGCAGCACGTTGTCGCTTTATCAAAGCAATTCGATGACGTTTTCGCTGTGTGAATAAATAAAACAAACATTTAATAAATTAATTTATAACTATTATACTTTCAAAGTTAAAAAAGCCAATTTTTTTTAATGAACATATTTGAATTGAATTATTGTATTGTTAATTAACCTGAAGAGTAATTGGCGTGATGAGACGCTGAATTTTCGGAGCCTTGAGCTTTTCTTTTTTGCCTTCTTTTTGAACTGGACGTTTAACAACAAACTCTCGGACATCATCTTCTTTACTTAAATTGAAAAGCTTGCGGATTCGTCCGGCTCTTTTTGGACCTAGTCGACGTGGTAAATTTTTATCTGTGAGTCCGGGAATTTCCTTTGGGATAAAAGAAAGCAAATCATATAATTGAAATTGTCATTCAATCAAATAGAAATAAATAATTATTGTTTTTTTTTTTTTTAAATGTCGAATTCGTACACTGAGTGAAAGTTTATTTAATTTATCACAATCTCTCAAATCTTGAAACTCATTTGATATCCCATGAACATGAACGTCTCCAAGATAAAAAATATAAACACTTGGACACTGCCTGTGTATCATGGGCTAATTTTATATAATAAAAAACAAAAATAATTTATTATTATTACCTGTTCTCCTTTTTTAATGATTACCAATGCCAACACTGAAAGATTAGCATCAACAATGCAACCACGAACAGATTTACGTTTACGTTCACCGGTACGACGTGGTCTGTAGCAAGAGTGACCCTTTGACAGAAGTAAACGAACACGTCCTGAAAAATGCACGGTAAACAATAAATTGAATTACTCGAAATTGTAGAATTAAAAAATAAAATAAAACAGTTAATTAATATTATGAATTGTATAATAAAGTGATGTTAATTTTACCGTTTGTCAATACACCCTGCTTCATGGGGAAACCTTGTCTGTCATTTCCGCCAGCCACTCGTACCATGTAACCTTTCCACTCATCACCAAGCGAGTCAGCTTCCACTTCGGCGCCCATTCGCTTTTCGTAAAATACTCTGAGCTTGTGCTCGTCTGTTATTTCGAAGAGTTTTTGGCATCCTGTAGCCGGATATGACACGTTCAACTGTAATAATTAACATAAAACCACATGTATATTAAACAATACATAAAAAAAACTCAGTGAATTACAAATTATCAATTGTATACATGTGTTTAATAATTTTGGAGGTTAGAAAACTTATTTGTGATTTATAAAATAAAATAAAGTATTTGACAATCCGGAAATTCAAAAAACATGAAATAATTTATTTAATTAATTTGTTTTTCTGATTGTTTAATAATACAAGTAATTGTTAATTACAAGTTATTGATATAGAAAAGTTGGAAGTAATGGCACTCGTATATAACCTATAAAATCTCGGATAGATATAAATAAACTAAGCATTTACACTAATATACCGATGAACATTCACTTTATTATTTAAACATTATATAATTTCATTTATATGAAGGGTTATAATATTATTTACAAATTTATACCTTCATCGTGACAAAATTTTATCTAAAGGCTGCCTGCTGCCACGAGCCATGAAAAAGAAAGAGAGAGATTCAGTTGTCGGTTCAAGTGTGTGTGTGGAAAGGGAAATATTACTAGACTGCGCAGTCACAGATGCTCCATCACATCAGGCATAAACTATATAAAAAATTCGTCGTCGTCGTCCTTCATATACATATATGTTACTTTATAAAAGCCATCTACGCGGCCATTTTATGAAGCTTAATCGTCATGTAACATACTGTTCTACATACTGACTTCTTATAAATGTCAATATTTCACATAAATACATATGTTTTGTCTTGCATTATGTATTTATTAATTTTTTGATACTCTGAATTTCATACCGATACTATGTGAAAATTTAATATATTATACATTATTTAAAAGAGACTCAACTTCTTAGAGCTGTCGTGCACAGTTGGCATTTTGTGTCTGAAATATATACAAATAATTATGCTGTGAATCTGATTTGTAAACAAAAAAAAGTTGGTCATTATGGCCAGTGATCAAATTGATGATAATAATTTTAAAACCATCAATAATACCAAGAAGACAACTGAAACACGAGACAGCGATTTGTATTCAAATATTAATGATGAATTATTAGAAAATATTGAATGTGTGTCATATTCAGAATTTAATTTTTCTGTAAGTAATAATAATATAACAGCAATATAACATTCATTTCTATGACTTTGTGATAAAAAATAGAAAGAAAAAAATATAATTAAAATTGTATCAATTTATTTATATTCATCATTATTTATAATTATTTTTTTATTTTTCAATTCAAGACTCTGGCTTGCTACATTTGCAATGGATACTATGGTCCATGTTTTGAAGAGCCTGTTTGTGCTACATGCCATGCATTTCTATTCCCAGATGATGTGCGACCTGTTCCAATAGACAGTGAGGTAACTATGAATGATTTAATAAAAATAATAATATATAAAAAATAGTAATATTTAATAACCTATTATCGAAATTCCATTCAGGAAACAGATGATGAAGATTCTGGAAATGATGAACCAAATGAATTTTTTTATTACAATGGTGATCGAAATATAAATCCAGTGCAAAGACAACGTCCTGCAATACAGCAAGATAATGTTGATGATCAAGCAATCGTAGCTGGCTACGATCAACAGCATGATCAGCAACAACATCAGTTAGAGCCTGAGGAAGTATCTGTCAATGCAGCAGAATCATCAGAACCCATTGAAAAACCATTGGCAGATGAAGAAAATTCACCAAACAATGAACAGTTTCGTCGTTGTCTTTATAGATGTACAGGGTATTGTAAAGGCGCTGGTGAGCCATCACGAAGACAAAATTTAGATGATAGAATAAAAATATTATCGAATTACAAACCAATTGATCATGAATCAATAAATGAATCTGGATTAGTTGAACGTTTGCCACCAGAAGTTCTTCTGGCGGTATTTTCATATTTGGATGATTTAAGCCTTTGGTCAGTAGCGAATGTTTGTAGAAGATGGCATGGTTTATTATTGACTCACGTACCACAACAACAATGGCAACAGTATGTTACATCACGTTGGCCTTTATATAGAGCAATAGGTCATGTTGAAAATTGGTACAAAGTTTACGATCGTTTGGCGTCTTCAACATCATGCAGAATATGTTTAAGCCAAAAATATTTACGTGCAAAGTCTGTGCGAGTTGAGGAAAACTCATGGCGTAGAAATAGATTGAAGATTGAATTAAAGGGTTTGAAAATTGACCCACCTGAAGGTATTGAAGCTACACCATTGGATGCAATGTGTTGTCATTGGCAAGCTACAATTACAGGACCAATTGGTAGTCCCTATGAAGGTGGTTTATTCTATTTATATTTACAAGTGCCATACACGTGAGTAAAAAAAAAATTTGTACATTATAAATATTGTAAATTAAGATAAAGATGAAATAAATCGATGATAAATTATTCTATTTCAGTTATCCAATGTGTCCACCGGTAGTACGATTTCTCACGAAAATTCTTCATCCAAATGTATCACGGCATGGCGATGTTGGTATCGATTCAATTCATCATAATTGGTCATTGGCATTAACAATATCAAAAGTCCTTATCAGCGTTCAGAGTTTATTAACAGATCCATACTGTCAAGTTTGTATGGAACCTGAAATCGGTCAGATGTATACAAATGATCGCGAACGTTTTGAAGAAGTTGCACGAGCTTGGACATGGAAATATGCAATGCACGATGTGGTAATCCCTTAAATTATAATCAAATGAAAAAAAAAAATGATTAACGAAGTCAATTTAAATTGTGTGATCACGTAAAAGAGGAAAAAAAAATTTATCAATTTTTCTCTCTCAATAATCATTTTATAATCCTATCATCATTATACTCTGTACATTAATTAACATTCGATTCAAAATTCACACAAATAATAATAAATAGATTAAATAAAACAAAAAAGTTGATAATTCATCCATGAATTAATATATCAAGTATGTACAAAAAGTATATAGAATATCTGCATTTAATTTCACTATCTTTTGCCTCCTCCCTGTTTACTCTCTATCTTTATCTTTTCTTTTTGCTCTTTTTCTGTTGAGAGTTCGGCCTGGGGGGTCTAGCGTCGTCATTTACCATCATGGTCTTCCGGTTTCCCGGTGGCCGTGTTGTAAAGTCAACTTTCAAAATGACACAGTCATTGCTTTACAACCCATCAGCCAAACGCCATTATCCACCTCATTTTCCACTGCTAACTATAGACTATTAAAATATTGTTATCATTCACATCTCAACATACGGGTGCAATCACGTTGATCCATAATACAAACACACACACACATACGTGAATATATATTTATATTATACAGGTGTATTTGCACCTGGTCACGCATGTGAAAGTATAATAAAGTATACACCGAGTTATATCTGCATATGATTGCCAGTGGAGAAGTTAGTTTAATATATAATACGATGAGTAAACATGATGTGATGCTATAAAAAAAAAAAACAAATTGATGTAGATATTAATGAGAGAATGAAAGACAGAGGAAAATAGTGAGAAATGAATAAAGTGGAGATGGTTCATTGGTCATCAAATGGAGATTAACGGGTTGAGTTTAAGATAAGGACCTTGTGCCGCTTGGCTTTACCCGTCGGCATTGGAGGGTGGTAATGGTGATGATGATGGTGATGGTAGCGGTGGTGGTGGTGGTGGTGGTGGTGGTATAGCAAAGGGGAATCAGGGTGGCTCTTGCCATAATTACGCCTTGCCGTCATCCACTGTACTTTTCTGCCGAACCGCTTATTTATGGACTATAAAACGTTTCGACGTGCAGCTCTGCTATACTGTTGATGCTGCCGCCATCGTCATCATTATATTGCCAATTGTTTCAAGTTACAGGCAAATTTACGTTCAAAAAATTCTTTTCCTCCATTATTTTATTATTTTCCAATGATTTTAAAACTTGTATTAATAATAATTTTCATCTATTATTCTGTTATCACTTGATATTAATTTATATATACATTCAAAATTGTCAAAGAATACATAATTTTATTATGAAATTGTGAAATCAAAGAGTAAATAGAATATATATATAAAAAAAAAAAATAGAAAGTAAAATTTTAATTACCGCATAGCTGATGTTTCGTGCAATTAACGTGGTAAAATTTAATATTTATTTATTTCACTGTAAAAATTATATTGTGAATATATATCCAAAGCGCATTAGGTGCTTCTATACCTCGCAAGTTGAACGGTTTAACTCTCTCTGCCAACCAGAAGAGGACGATGTGCAGAGCTAGGCAGCCTCCAAGGCAAGGTGGGTGGTCCCCGACACGGAGCCTGCGGGTCCTCTCTCACTCTCCTTCACATCTTCTTCTTTCATTCTTACCTCGTCTCTCGCACCCATTCGGCCGTTTTCTCTTTTAGTTTCACTACGTATATAATACAACCATCTCACTTGAATTGCTTTGGAGACACCATATCATCATCTCTCTCATTACCATCGTCATCTCACTTTAACCCATGAATGTCTCGTCTTCTTTTGCTACGTGTGTGGCCAACACCAAGCAACTGACTCTCTCTTGCTCGCTCCCTCAAGCCTATATATCCCCCTTCCAAGTTGCCACAGAAACCCTTTACGTTCTTTTTCATCGTTCTCTTTTCCACTCACTTGTCTTCAAACCAAAACTTTATACACATCAAGTTCCTTCGTTTTCTCTTTTACTCTTTCACAAATTCTGTTGCTTCTCTTTTGGTATAGCAGGTAACTCTGCGCTTGGGTGATACCTTTCCTGTATCACCATCGCGCGACTAAGACTATATGTATACATATAGAGAAGAAACTAAAAATTAACCTGAAGCTTCGGTTGGATTTTATATTTCTAACAGCTATAGCTGAAGAGATTGAGCAAGAGGTATATAGAGAGCTGAGTATATCTTATACCATAAGGCACCACGTGGTGAGAGAGAGCCCTTCTTCGATGCCAAAGAGATAATAAAAGCAAACGAATGAAGAAGAGTTGTATTTGTGTTTGTGTTGTGTTGTTTACTGGCCCCCATCATTTTTTAACTTTCTCGTTCGCTTTATCCCTCGCCTACGCCACCATATTTTTTTTTTCATTTCTTTTAATTTATATATCTGTACAAATATATTTGAGTTTTTATATTTTTTATATTCAAAAAACTGTAAATGAATATCTATATAATGGATAAACGAGTTTGTTATCTGAAGAAGTTTCTTTTTTTATATATATATTTCTTAGGAACTGCTTCTGCTGATTATTTTATTGAGATGAATTGACAGAGATTCCGGCGCAAGGTCGTTTATGTTAGCATTTACAAACTTGTAAAGTCAATGTAATTGTGGAGTAAAGAGGATGAATTTGTTTTGTATTTTAACATTCACATACGAAGCATGTGGTAATATTGTGAGTTTTGCCAGCAGGCGAGTGGAGGAAAATCTCAGGAAGAAAGAGAGAATGAAGCGTATATAGCTGTGGGCCGACGTGTGTGGCCAAGCAAAGCACGCTGCATCCGTATAGTTTGATCCACAATAACAGCTGATGCTCAATAGAAGCCTACGGCTTCTTATGCTTCTCTCATCCACGCGATTTCTACCCTTTTCCGCGTTTATGCCTTCCTTTACATCTTTTTCCTCCACAAACTCTCCATCGTAAATAATAAAAAAAAAAAAATAGTTTTACCTTAATTTTAAGCATTGTAAAAAATAATTTATCATCAACATTTTTATAATGGTTTTAAAATTCATTTAACCCTCTTATTTTTTTTTTTTTTTGCTTATGTTGTTTTTGTTGTTTACTTTTATCAATATACAAATATATCCCTTTATTTACAATCACGATAAAAAAAAAAAGTCACTGCATTAACACATAATTCACACGTACATACATTATAAATTAAGGAATAATTAATTGCTGTTAATATATATAAACTCTATCATACATTCTAATATACAAAAATGTGAAAAACATGATCATTTACATTGTACGATTTTTTTTTTTAGTTTTTTTCTTTCTTATGTAGAAATACCCGGATTTAATTGTTAATAAATTTTGTTCACAACACATGATTTTTGCGTGAATCGAGAACGAAGTAAAAATATAGCTCGTTTTTTTCCTCTTTTACTTCATCATCTTCTTTTTTATCTGTATCTTTGTGACACATACATACAGTCTTCCGGGCATTAAATTTAATATCTCCACAATTCTCTCGTCACAACGCACCAAATGGTAAGTATTTAGGGTCTTTGGTCATTCACACACGAAATACTGTTTGTGGATCTTGCCTGGTTTAGTAATAAATCATCAGTCTAAAATGAAGAGACAAAATTAAAAGAATTATAAGGGAAAAATAAAAATTGATAATAAATTAAATAATTAAAATAAAATATATGCTATGATGAAATAAAGTAATTAATTTTTGGTTGAATTGTGACAAGACACTATTGAAAATTAGACAAAGAATAAAGTTGACAAGCCGTAGAAATGGCAGCGTCGCATTTATTTTCGTTTTAAGTCTTCTACAAGACTAAAACGAAAGTGTACGAGAGAGTATTATTCAAGTATATTTTTAAACACCCTCGACTGCTCGCCAACAGTAGAATGTAACACAGCTCCAATTCTGTCTTTCAAGTGTCACGCACAATTTGAATCAAAAAAAAATTTCTCTATATACAAATCATCAAACAAAAATAATCAATCAATAATAATCACCTTTTGCCATGAATAAAATAAGTAGTACACCAATAATAAAATTCGTTCGACTTAGATAATAATTTCCAACAGTATGAACGTCTTTAGAACCGGAAACTTCATTCGTCCTCGTGTCAGGCAACAACACATTATTATATTCGTGAAGTATTTTCCCAAAGCACAGTAAATTCATATTATAATGAATACCCTTACAGTCATAATCTTCAGCGCCGTCACATATGCACGTATTTAACTTTGCAGCCTTTTCCTGGCGTGTCAAGATGTCAATAGAGTTACGACAGCTGAAGGAAAAAATAAATAAAATAAAATATAAATATAAATAATTGATATTAAAATAAAAAATAAATAATTTTATTAAATTTATTATTGAATCAACTCACCGATGAGTGCATTTCTTTCCATGAAACATACTCTTACAAAAACCATTGTAATAATAAAGTGCTGTTGAACACAATGCATCAGCATTACATATCCATGTTGCTATTCTGCATGATACACGTGTTCTATTCATTGCCGAATTAACTGAAGAACGGCAAATTTCTACTCTCTCCTTTGTTTTCAAGCACATTATGTCGTCTTTGGCACATTCACACTGGCAAAAATATAATAAAATATTTTTATATTATAATAATAATAATAAATAATTGAATGATTATAAATATAAAATATTAAATTTAATAAAAACTTACAGTCATAAGCTCTTTTCCCTCATCAGTACTTGTAAGAGCAATAAGTGCATGCTGGCATGATTCATGACAAATGTTTGAGTCTCCCTGAAACACAGCGGCACAGCTCGTTAAATATTGCTGAAGAGCTCTGCCACATCCAGTTCTGTATGCACATTTAAGTCGAGCATCTTCACATCTTATTGGCGCTTTTATCGCTATTGTTGTTGCTATTGTCACATTGTTTGTTGCATTTATCGTCACAACAACAAATGACAAAATGACGAGTAAACAAATCCATTGCGCAACGGAATACATTCTTATTCTGCAAAACAAAAAAAATTGAGATAATATTAATTAATTCATAAATAAATAAATAAATAAATAAATAAAATAATACAAATAAAATATAATAATTTGAATATTTAACAACATAAATTTATGAGAATTATTATGAAATTTCGTAATAATTACTGATTATGATTAGAAAACATTTTGATGGATAATTTTTATTTTTCGTTTTAATTTTCCAACAACGTCGAACCTTTATGCTAATTGACATGGTAAGATAATTAATCCGTTGATTGCCCGCAGGAGACAAGCAGATGTGTAATCTGAAGAGCGGAGCCTCAAACCAGAAGGCCAAAAAAAAAAAAAAATAAAAAAGAGAGAATGAGACAGGGGAAGAGAGAAGTAGCCAAAAGAATAAAAGAAAAAAAAAACAAATTGAATATAACGCAAGCAAACGAGCGCGAGACAAGGAACAAACGATTGAATTCACTTCAGCTTTATATAAATATATAATTAATATCTTCTGCATTCATGCATTATCATTTATACTTCTGTCGACCTTGTAATAATTACATTTATGGATAACTGCATACATATCCATTTACATTCATGGCTAATGTTCAGTATTTTTATTGGCATTTATCGAGTTGTGAATTTCAAGTTCAATGACGGATAAACAGTTCAATAACATTCAATATCATACAACCAATCATTAATTATGAGATATAAAGAACTTTAAACATCCGGAATAATTCCTAACTGTTCTAATTAATTTAATATCAATACCAAATCGACAGAATAATCAAACATAACCTAAAATCAAATATCACATAGTATAATATATAATTTATTTTTTATTTCTTCTTGACACTACATCATACGATCCAACATGGACAGTTTTGCTGTTGTGGTCGATCGTATTCTCATAATTCAATGAAGCATATCAAATATATAACATCAATCTAAAGCACGTGCTTCAAAATTGTTCATGGCGAACCGCAAGATAGCTTCATTGAATTCAATAATCTACAGGTGTTACATATTGATATTTGATCCTGTTGATAAATCAAAGGTCAAGTGAATTGATACACACACAGGCCCACACGAACTAATATAATATTATATACATTATACATATATAATATCCATTTATATAAATATGAAACGAGTGTTTGCAAAAGGTTAACGAAGATAGAAGATGATAATAATAAAGGACAGGAAGAAACGATCGAGGCCCTATACCATCTGTCCCTCGTTGCCACGTCTGTTAGGCCAATGGGTGGCTGAATTTCGGCGTTGCTACATGCTGAAATTTCCCAACGTCGCGCCCTCAAGATCCAAACATTAAAAGAGAAAGAGCAAAAGCGGCGCGAGTGATTCAACATCAGCAACTACATCTCTACTTCTTTATTTACTACACAACACAAACACATATACACACTCGAGGCAAACTAAAAGGATTTAGTGTGTATAGTGTGTATATATCCTAAAATATATAATAGTATATAGTAGTGGTAGTCAGCAAGCTGATGGGAGTTTTTTCATTTTATATCCAGTAGCTCTTTCTCAGCCGCGCTGTTCTCCAATTACATCGTTATCTTTCCCGACATTTTGTTTTTATATATTCATCTTCTTTTTCTTCTATTTTTTTTTTTTGTCGCTTCTACATATATATTTAAATATTATCAATCAACAATAATGTCGGATGAAATAATTTAAAATTGAATTATCCAATCATTATACATGGTATGAAATATTTTATATTTGTTTTTAATTGTCTTATTTATTGATCATAAATTCAAGTGGTTTATTTATTTAAATTGCCATCATGTTATGTATATATTTATATACATATATATTTATACTCCTCATCATCTTTTCTTCTGTCTTATTTTTATTCTTTCTCTCATGTGCCGGAGGGTTTTAGCGCTGAGTAAATATTGGTCCTGCGTGTAAGTTAAGAAGCTGAGAGAAATTATCTGCTCTCTCTATATATTTGGCTTTGGCATCTGTATAGTTCTTTAAAGAATATAACATCAGTGTATGCTATTATGTATAACATTGTTGTGTATATATATATATGTGTATGTGTGAGTGTGTATCCTTATAACTGTCCACACATTCTACGATGGGCTACTGATTGGACGGCAAACAAATCGTTTCATGCGGCATATCTTTTTCTTCTGTCTTCATCGCGTTTTGTTTGACTTCTCTTTTGGTTTTGTTATCGATGCCTATATTTTTGTTTGCTATATATATATATTATAAAAACGTGTTAGACACGCGTCGTGTGATGACACACAGTCAATAACACATTTAAATATAAAAACAAAATATTTAATATAAAAATAATACAGAATATTATCATGATTAATATTATTAATGAATCAATAGATCTGTAAATTTAATTTGCTTCAAAGAACTGTGATGGTTTTTTTCTTCTTATAATTATATTATTTGAAAGGTAAAGAATGAAACAATAAGTCTACTGTTATTAGACACTGAAGAACTGAAGAAGATGAAGATAAAGGTATAAAAAAAAAGCAAAAGAAGAAGAAAAATATGAGCAGGTGGCACAGTGCCAGAAGGATATGTTGTTGCTGCTCTCTTTCAATTTCTTGAGATTACAAATCTTCCCCCTGTATATATGAATGCTCTTTTCACATTATAATTAAACGCATAAACATAAACTATCATTGAACATCTATGTGTATAATATATAAATAACAAAGTTATTTATTATATATCATATATTATTTTATTTATTATTTTCATTTACTTCCAAGAATGAAATGATATATCGAAAAAAGATATAAATATATGTATTTAAATATTTTATATAGAGATTCTATCAGTTCTGAGGATCAATAGTTTCCGGGTTTTAATAGCGAGAGAACTCGGTGAGTACGTGATACGTTTTAATGCTTCAGTGCATATCCCAAGTCACGATTTAACTTTTAGTTTTTATTTATATACATACACTACATCTATAATGTTTAATATATATGTATGTATATATATATATATTTTTATTATTCTATTTTATCTATCAACTGCTAGATACTGTTAACGTTTAATCGAGCATGTTTGTAGGCGTATAAACCGTAATTCCAATTGAATTTATTATATACTTTTAGAATATCAATGATATAGAAAATGAGTATAGAGAGAAATCACGACAACATGGACAACGCAATCGAACGAACATGTCTGATGGTTCATTGGTAGATGTATAGGTATATAAGTATATATGTATATATATGTATGTATTTTATTGTAATAATGTTCCGACGGGTTTGATATAGCCACGAGGTTTCCAGTGTGCATGTGTGTTGTTGTTGTTGTCTTCTCTTGGGTGCCACCACGAGTTCATTAGCGCAAGAATATATAAATTCACATGGGCACGCTTCTATATATGTATTTGTGTACTGTATATGTATATATATATATATATATACCTTCAAGTCCTTTGCGCTAACAAGCAAGCCACTGTCCGAGAGCAATCTCTTCTCAGGTACTTGTTTGTTTCCTTATGTCTATACTCTTCATCGCATTCATCCAAGTATTTTTAATATATTTTTTTATATCATTGGGAAATATAATTACGAATAATAGAAATATTTATATGTCATATTGATATGTTTTGTATTTATATTTTGAATGATATATACTTTGAACTCTTTGCCAATGGGTATATTATATTTGTTTGTATATGTATTTATATTTTGTTTTTAGGATTTTTTTTTTTTGTGAAGAATGAGAGATGAAAATTTGTGGAGTTGAAAGATGTATATATTTGGGAATGAATTTAATAATGATTATTGTGAATGAGTGAGTGCTGGTGATTATTTTTCATCAATTCTTTGGTTATTATTTATTTCATGTTAATTTTCTTCTCAATCATTTGCAAATTGTTGAGTTAAACAGGCAAAGCGATGTATGAATAAAAGGAGAAAAGATGAGAGGAGAAAAAGAGCCTTTGGACATTCATAAATGGGGCACGTCGATGAATTATGTTCGAGATGAAGGCTTGTTGATCGATGCCCAAGAGAGCTCAGTAAATACTTATATGTATAAGCGAATGACATTGACTGATCGTTGCAAGATCATAGCAATTAAACAAGTATATGTGTATATACTATAAAGAATATGTATTTTTTTTTTTACGTCTATTTCAAATCATCCCTTTCATATTTATTCGCAACTATTCAGAACAATTGAAATTAAATAATAATATTAAAACAAAAAATATTATCTTACGTTTTATTATTGTGCGATGTTGTCAATATATCACATGATTCAAAACCCCCCCAAAGAAGAAAATGAATTGAAAACAACAAAGCAATTAAACAATGTTAAAAAAAAATTATTATTCCACGTTTGAAAAATAAAATAAAAAATATTACGTTTTTTCTTCTTTGCATAAATTTAATTGATAAGAAAAAACAAAATTAATTTATAAATCTTCCCGCGTTTTTTTTTTCGCAAAGATCCCTTTTCTTCCCTCAAAGAAGAAAAAAATAATATAAAATCATTCACCAACAGCGTGTCAATTCACAAGAATTCGTCTCGTTTCTTTCGACGCGCGTGCGCGCAATTGCATTACACAAAAAAAAAACAAACAAACAACAACAACAATAACAAACAACAAATAAAAATACATGCGCTCGGTTTCGCAGCCTCCGAGGAACTGGATTGAGTTGTGACGGCTCAAGAACCCGAAGGCCTCTCTCGTATTCTCCCGATCTTTTTTCCCTTTCTCTTTCTCCATCACCACCACCATCCCCGCCACCACCACCACCACCACCGTTGTCGACGACGACGACGCGACCACCACCGGGGTCCAGAGCAGCCCAACCTGCGGCCCATGTGCCTGATTGAGATACCAGCCGTGGTCCCAACACTACCTTCTCCCCCACTCACTCTCTTTCTCTTTATTCAACGCTCGTGTTCTCTATACACACACACACATATATTCACATACTTATATACAGAGACCCTGCTGGGCCATGCTATACATCCTCCCGTATACCCTCTTAACGTGCCTGACCCTCCTTGAGCCTTCAAATGTATCCACATTTGAAGGCTCCCGCTTCTACTCTTATACATTATATGGATCCCGTGGCTCTCAATCCACTGCTTCATCATAAACAAACATTTATGTATACGTACATATATGTATATATATAAACTATATATGTACGTTTAATGTAGATAAATATATATGTACGTTTATTTGTTTATCTTTTGTAAATTATCTTCCATTTATTTTATTTGTTTATTTATTTATTTTTTTTTTTCTTCTCCCTTTTGCTATCTTTTATTTATATTCGAATGTAAATTAGTGCGTGGGATGTGAAATAAGAACGGGGTGCGCGCATATATCTTAAATGTACATTTGTATGTATATAGTTCCGGTTCGATAAAGAGAAGAAAGAAAATAAAATTTTAAGTAGAGCTTAGAACTCATCAGGGCATTTTGGGAGAAAAAAAAAATTTTAGAAACTTGGGTGCTTGGATTTTTGTACGATAGGACAATAGTCCCAAAAAAAAAAATATATGTGGAGATATAATGGTGTTTTTCGGGGCTGAGAGCAAAGCTTTATGTAGGTTTTTGGGTGTATAGAAGAATTGGAAATGTATTGCGATGGTAGCAGGGAATGAGATATTGAAGACGAGGATGAGGAAGCTGAAGAAAGAAGAAGATAAAAATTAGAAAGTGCGGGACTGTGGTGAAGAAAAATGATTGAGATATATGTAATATGTATATATGTATAGAAAAGTGTTTAGTAAAGTCTGAACAAACGACGGCACGCGCTTGTGTACAAGTTTTAAATAAAATAATCTTTACAATTATATCTTTAATGTATAAAATATATAAAATTAATTAATCATTTAAATTATGAAGTTTAATTATTTTAGTAATAAATATATAAATTACGTGTATGCAGTATATCCGTAAGATTGTATCTTAAATCTGGGTGGTAATGAAACAACGGGAAACATTGATTAGATCAATTTTTTTGTAAAGCAGATGCCAGATCAATCAGTAAAAAATTTTTTATCGTGTAATTTGAGATAAAAAATTATGATAAATGACATTTTTTTTTTATCTCTAACCACTTAAACACGTTCTTTTTATCCCGTTATTTCAAACGTATATACTATTTTTTCCATCTCCCCCAGGCCATTCATTGAACTTCATGTATATATAGAAATATAACTCTCACAAGTGTACAGAATTTTATACATATAAATCCACAGGTTATAGACAGCAAGTACTGCGTTAAATGAGAAGATAACATAACAGCATTGCAGTAGTATAATGCACCAGGACTGATTGGCATGCTCCATCACGAGTGTTCTTCTCATTTCCCCTCTGATGACTGAGGGTGCCTTCGTGTCATGAATATTTTCGTGAGATTATGTTGGCGCCTGTTTACCTATAGCAGTGGCAGCCAATTCATTTTACGTTGCGAGAAACACACACTCGTAAATGAGAAGAAGACGAGGGTTACGTGCGATGATTCGTTACCTCAGTGGGACGTCTGCAGTCTTGTTTCAACTTAAAAGTAAAAAAATAAATATAAAAAGAAAATATATATGAAGATAAAAACGCCAACGAGGCAATTAAAAATTCGTGGTAAAACGAAACGTCTCAGGATGTGTTTGATGAAAATTATAAGATTTATCATGACGCTACTTCAGGATGTAGCAGAATGATGAACGGATATATATTCCGACTGTGTATGTATATGAATATTATTATATACGCTTGTGTAGTTGTGTATATGAAGAAAAAGAAGACAGTGAACAAAAGGAGAATTGAGTATATATTATATAGAAGAATTTGAAGGCGAGAGAGGAACTGAACGCGTAGGAAGGTGTAATTTCGATCGGCACGTTGTAATTTCGTTCCATAAATCTCTCGTCCGAGGAATCCATCGAGTGTAATTGAGACATAAAAGCGTGGCTTGTGCCATTACGCAATTATGGACGTGAGAGGTATGCACATATACACACACAAAGCTATACACTATAGAACTTGGGATGATGGCAAAAGAAAAAAAAAAATATAAGAAAGTATCATATACACACCTAAAGCGTTACATTCTAAAATATTATTAATTAATTTCCAATTTTTAAAATAAACCATTTTACAATGAGATAATTTTTTATCAAATTTACTATATACCTATATAAATTATATAATTGGAATTATGAAATGTAAAATAGAGACATTTAATTCGAATAGATGTCTAATTCAAATGAAAATTTATTAAAATTTGTGCATTGGAATAAATGAAAAAAGAATTAAAAATCTCGTTTATATTATATACTTTCGCTCTTGCGCTTTGCAATCGTGTGGCACACGAGCAATAAAACGCCATGAAAAGAGAGCATGCCAGCTAAGCAGAGCTGTATAGAGCTGTGCATATACGAACGAATAAGTTATAAAGAAAAAAAAAATAAATAAAAAGAAAGGCAAAGGATCAGCTATATAGCTGTGTGTGTATTGCGAACACCTTCTGACAAATGCTGTAACGCAACAGGGGTCCTACACCGAGCAAGCCAGTGGCTCCTGTCAAATGCGACTCGCCTCAGGGGGTCAAAGTTTACGGGTCTCTAAGAAGATATATACATATATATATACATATATATGTACATATACATATGCTTTCTCTCGTATATTCCTTCTTCTTTCCAATGCGCAGCAGGAGAAACCGAGAAATAAAAAAAAAAAGAAGTTAATGAAAGAAAAAAAAAATAAAAACGATAAGTGAAATAAAAAATACATATGTGAAGTAGAGAACATAATTTAACGACAACGCTTTCAATTTACACCATCTCATACTCGATAAACACATTTAATAAATATATATATACATACCTATTGTAGATTTATAATTGATAAAAGAATCGCGTTTTTTCCTGTTGTGAACGCGTTGACATGACACTAGAGTTTAATTGTCTTATTATCTTTATATGCAATCGTATTTATAATATTTTAATTTTTCTCTAATGCTTCACAATGACATCTTGCAACTGAAACAAAATTAAAAAAAAATATATAATAAATATTAAAGAATTTAAAAATATATATATAAATACATACCTAGTTTTTTTCAGGGAATCCAATCATAACGACATCCGGCTAAATTATTGCCAATGACTCGAAAATTCAACAGTGATGTACAAAAGTACTTATATATATATTGCTGAAGGTATATATATATGTATATAGTATGTATTTATATATGTATTACGAAGCGGCAATTGTTGGAGCTCGCGATGATGAGAGAGAAGATGCCTTCTGGACCACGCCCCATCGACGCCTCTCAACCTACCACGAGTAGACCCATCAGGCATATCACGATTCTCCAAGGCAACTTATATACAAGACACACATGTAGTTTATACATATAACGTCTATAAAGATATACATGTATATATGTATGTATGTATATAGATGAAAGAACTCTTCGTGGTTATTTTTGTGGTCTTGTGGTGAGCGCGCGGTGGGATAACGTCCGTTCATGATTGCTTCATTAGGATGTCAGGTGGATCGAGGGCTGTATTTGTGATGATACTACTTTGGTATATAAATACATATTAAGTTATGTATTTTTTTATTCTCTCATTTAAAATGAATCATCAGCCAATATTTATGAATTTTATTTTATTCATTTATTCATTCTCATTCATTGAGATAATTATTTATTTATTTATTTATTTATTTATTTATTTATTCAATAATATTCACAGCCATAATAAACCTAAAATGAATATATCAACATGATTATTTATTATATTTCTTGTATAGAAAAATGGATTTAATTTTGGATTATAATTGCGTGCGTGAGAAAATGGGAAAAAAAAATAAATGTAAATGAATAAATAAAAATTATACACGAACCTTTTGATAGTGTGGCAACAGTGAAAGAGACTGCAGCGAGTGCAATCTTGCTGTAAAGGTGCGCCGATAAATCTTGGCTAATTGGCTGTATCCTGAAGCCCCAAGGGTGATTGGCTTGAGCTTTGTGAAGAGAAGAAGAAAGGAAGAGAGATTCATCGGAGAAAATCCGAACAAAATTTTTATTCGATGTCATTTGATTTGATTGAGAACAGCTGCTGGATTCATTTAATTTCTAGCATACATCAAATATTTATCTCGTTAATATATTTCTTCCTTGATTATACTCACTTGGGATTCATATCCGTATTAGTGAATTATATATTTTAATAATTTTGCTTCGTTGTCCTGATTTTTTCATACAATCCTTAACAATGTTATCGTGAACCAGATGAGATTGGACATGGCAAAAAGTGTTATGAGATTATTTCAATGATGAAAATTCTTGATTACATTATATCCACACACATATATTATACCTACTTGTATACATATATTACACACATATTATACATGTGTAAATAAGAAATGTTCCGATGAGGCTTATTATATTCGTACGCCTCTCTCAATCATCTTTGACTTGGCGATAGAACTATCTTGCCAAGTCATTCACTTCTATAATACTCCATATGTATATATTCCAATAAGATTTAACCTTCTCCGTCATCCATGCTTGATGCACGCTATCCTCAATCTTTCCATCGACGATTCTGCCTCTAGAAATAAAAAAGGAAAAATAAAAATACAAAGAATTAAATTCAAAACAGAAGAGAAAAAAAAAATCTTCAACATTAATTCCGATGACAGGTTCTTTCTAACGTTTTTACCTATAGTATTTTACATAAATATATAATCCTCTTATTGCTTCTCGTTCAAACCAACATATTAAACATTATATATCAAATGAATATATAAAATAAATAAAAAAAATATACATACATATAACAGCGCATTGATTTTCATTTTTTCTTCAATATTAATTCTTTAGTTTTATTGTTTTATTTCTTTATTCCACTGCCATTATCGCAATACTACTTTCATTTATCCCCTTAAGTCACCCGGAAGAGACATGATTTATGATTATATCCCAGATATCTCCGTCTATAAACTGGTTCTAATTATTGTCGAGTTGTTTCTTATTATATAGTGTGGCCATCGACCCACGCGTCAACCAATATCATACGGCAATATTCATGTTCATGTCCATTTTCCTTTTCTTATATACATATAAACTCTTTCTCTTTAATTTTATTTATATAAATACATATATGTATGTATATACAACCTAAAGTTTATTCATATATGTATACATTACAGAGAGTATATTTAAACATGGAGATCATTCTAATTGCGTAGGATGTGTGTATATAGAAATAATATGAGATCAGAGGGAGCTGGCCAGCTCATATTGTGCGAATATACACATCGTATAACCCTCAACGTATGAATACACATAAAATGCTATATGGAACCTCAGCAATTGAAGACGACGATTTCAACTATGTACGCGCCATTATATCTATCTATTTATATAAAATTATCGGCTTGACCGATTTTTATGAAATTTTTTGAGTATATATTTACTAGGCCTGAGAATAGATCGTAAACTATTTTTTATACCCCTAAGTAATAAAAGTGGCCCACCCCAAAAATTTTTTTTTTATTTTTAAAAATTTTTTATTTTTATTTTGTTATGATTTGGCATTTAAAATACATATAGCCCTCAACTTTCACCCTTCTACCACCAACCCCTATTTTTTAATAGTGATATTAGTACTGTAATAATTTTTTTTTTCTTTTAACTACCAAATATTTTTATATTTTTTTTATAATAATTTATATATGTAAAATAATGATATGTGCATAGTAAAATATATTATCACTATATATATTTTACTATGCACATATCATTATTTGTTTATATATAATATATATATATATATAAACATATATTTATATATTAAATTATTAATTAATTAATATATTAATTTATATAAAAATATATTTATATATTATTACTGATATATCAGTAATAATTTAACTATATCAAAATATTCACTAGAAATAATTTACATAGCAAAACAACGTCAGCTAGTATATGTATATATATTTATACATAATACCAAGAAAGAAAAAAAAAATTATAAAGGAAGAAGAAATGAATATCCATAGATCTGTGTCCGCTTTATTCTCACGTCATTCTATCGTCGTTTTCACATTGAACAAAGACGTCTTTACTTCACAAACATACATATATACATACGCTTTTCCATTCGTTAGATTGACAATAATGGGACCATTATGGTCCTGTCTTCTCATTGAAACGTGTATATATATGTATGTATGTATTCACTAAGAAGATCCGTTTTGTATGAAGATCCTTTGGACACATGACATGCTCGCGAAAAGCACAAACGATTCTTCCTTTCTCTTATTTCTTCTCGCTTTATTTTTCTTCGCATGTTCTTCATATCCTATCCTGCTCTTTGACTGTTTGTGTGTAATGCGACTATTCAATGTAAGATTTAGCAGTGAACAGCAAAGAGCATGGAACATCAACCACGACCTTCGGTCTTGCTGCTTTTCAACACCCACGGATTCAACACACACGGCCATTTTGAATGTCTGATTCTCTCCTGTATGTTTAAGACCAACTCTGCAAAAGATATATGTATGTATATGTATATCTTTTACTTATATATACGCTTATTTAACGTTTACATATTCTCGCACGACCATGGGACACTTTATTCAGTGACAAGTTTCACGCTGGGGATACATATATATTATATGTATTCAAACCAATGGCGGAGGTATATTTATTAGATATATACAATATACATATACTACATATATATGTAATGTGTGGTTTTAGTTGAGAATTTTTTGTTATATACCTGCAGTTTGATCATTTTCAATAGCTTTTGTGTATTATCCATCTGCATCAATATAGTTTAAGCTGTTTATGTATTATAAATCCACAAATATATATAAATATATGAAACCGAGTGTTGAATGTGATTGGAAAGAGTTATTGCTATTGGTTAGAAACAAACAGGATGTGTCGAATCGAAGCGTCGGCGCCGCTGGTTAACACATGCCGCAAGGACTTCTCTTGTCCGCTCGCGTTTGCTATATGTACAATGTCTTCAGCTCTTTTCGCTTTTTCTTCTTTCACTTCTTCCATTCTCTTTTCTTCATCTTCTGCTTGCTTCTTTATTCTACTTTTTCTTTTTTCCTTTTATATACGTTTTTTCATTTATATATTATACACAGATATATGTATATATGTATATTTTGTTATGTTGTTTTTCTTCATCGTCGTGCGCTCTTCTTCTGCACTTCTTACCAACAGGCGTTTCTCGTCCGTGAGATTCTTGAATCGAGATATCGGCGCCGCTACCCGTGTACCAACGTGGCATCCCCATACCTTCTATCAGCTTAATCTTCATTTTTACATCGCTTAAAGCGCGTCCAATGTCGCATGGTGTGTGCACACACATTCCCTTGCTCACCTTGTCTCACAGCGGTGTTATTCTTCTTCTTGAGTGTCGCACATTTACCCGTATGTATATACGTACCATTGCATATACCACTGATGTGTGTATAACACACTTCATGTGTTGTATTTACATGCTGGAATATATAATATAATACACTTTTAGTTCAAGGCATTTGATATGATCGTGATGGTGAAATTATAAAGACGAGAATAAGAAAGAAAATATTATAAATTGTCATCATCAATTGGGGATTGTATAGCACATCAAGTATATATACGTATTTGTATGCGGGTGATTAAATTAATTTATAACGCTTTCTAGTTAGATGACGCTTGTTATATTAAACAAATTAACCTTCGTTAAAATAAATATATGGATGATTTTAAAGTGGAACGAAAAATTAATGCTTATAATATTATTTTTGAGATTATTAAAAATTATTTTGGACCATTTTGTAAGTTTGTAAAAATACCAAATACAATAGATATTGATAATAATAATAGTAGTAATGATAATAATTGTCTGATATTTAAAAATATATGCGGATAGAAACGAATAAAATTTGAGTTCGAATAGAGTCGTAAATTCAATGGATTTTATAGTGCATGGTATGTATACTTGTATATAAATGGAAAAATCTAAAATCTCTCACGATGTTCAAGCCATGGGTTTGGAAAAAAACCTTAAAAAAAAAAAAAAATTTTATTTTTATTTTTTACCTGAAGGGAGAATGGGTGGCGTTGAAAAATAAGAAAAAGAAGATTTTTGAAGGGAACATTATAGCAGTCCACGCCTTCTTTTCTCAGATGTATATATGTATAAGTGCGCATCGTCGTCGTTTTTACACACCTTTCGGATTTTAAAATGTTCGCCACTTCACCAATACAATATAAAACGTATATATACAGTACGTGATATTGGTGTTTTTTAACATTGGACCAAGCAACAATGCATAAGTATATAGTCTCTATACTATCTGTATATACATGTTTCGTGTCGGTCGATTCACCAAGATGATGTCTCACTTTAGTCAGGCTACAAATCTATTGATTTATATGTTCAGCGGCATCCCCTCAATAGAGTAATATTTTTTTTCTTCCAGTTTCTTCTTTATTTATCTCCTCTATTGCTTCTCCTTTTGCCGCTTTCTCTCATTCTTCATTCCCATATATTTATTATCATCTAAATCCCTGTAACAAATTTTAAAAATTAAAAAAAAAAACCTGATTAAATGAACAAATAAATAAATAAATTAATAAATAAATAAAATAGTTACGGAGAATATTGCCGGTGTGCTTTTTGATCGCAAAGAGTCATTAGAGTTGCAGGTGGTGAGAGAGAGTGAAGAAAAGAACGAAAAAATAAAATAAAGAGAAAAAAAAATGCCCATTAAAAAATACATACACGGATCTGAGAGAGGGGCAAAAGAGAGCTTGGACCAGCCAACAATAAAGATGTATCTGTCAGTGCAGGCTACGTGTGCTGTATAGCTGAGACCGCGTGCACACAGCATCCTTATCCCCAACCATCTCTCGCGTTCTCTTATTTCTTTCTTTCCCCTCATTCCTTCTTTCTTTCTCTCCAAACGTTTTCTTCTCTTGCTTATATCATCTCTCACTCTAATTCTTCTCTCAGGCCATTTTTGCTGCACGAGGGCACACGCGGTCCACAATCGACCAATCGTGACGCCGACTTGGCGCGCCGGTTAATGCCTCCTCGGTTCCTCGTAACTATCGCTTCTCTGTGTGTTGCTTTTATCCTTATTTATACCCGCATATATTTGTACATATAATATTTGTGTGTGTATACAAATATTCACACACAAACACACACCAATATCCTTTTAGTTTCATGGCTCACCTCTTTTTCATCACCTGGAAAATAAAAGTGGTCAGTATATGTACCAATATATTCGGCGGATTTAAAAGTAAACTCAGTCACAAATTATTTCTACAATGAATAAAAAAAAATTTTTTTTTGCTTACTTGTATATGTATAACTTTTGTTTCCTCTTGTATTATTTATTTGAAATATAATTCTCATGTCATATGATAACTTAACGGGATCATACGAGAAATATATCGAAGATAATTGCAGAGTTTCCGGTCGTTTTATATATATTATAATATACATAGGGAAGTCGTTTTTCATGAGACCACCTCGAGACAGGAAATACGTTATTGAACACAACGCAGATTGCTACCGTAGATACTCTCTACCATTCAGCTAATGGCATTCTTCAGTAACAATGTGTCTCCAAACCAATTTAAGAATATAAATTTACTGTTTCGTAGAGACTGGACACCCTGATCGAGACATCAAAACACAATTTTATATATTTTATGTTTATATACATCATTTATGTTTCTCAGTACAGGTAATAATGACTGCAATCATCACAATGTTATTTTTTTATTTTAGCTTTCGTTTATTAGCTTCCTGCATTCATCTCCCCTTCAGTTAGACAACGCCGGTATAATTGATTCGAGGGACACACAGTTGTTGTCTAACTCTCTTAATTATTTTCATGCGTAGTTGGCAATTAAACCAGTTAAACATTCTACGAATTAAATCACATCATTCCACCAATTTTATATAAATAATTGACTTTCTTCCTTTGACGTTCATTCAACATTAATTGTTCACTAAATATTTCTTCATTTCTCTCAATAATTTATAAATATACATACCTATATATCTTAATTTCTTCTTCACTTTACTCAAGAGAAGAAGTGATTTTCATCACTTCTTAGAAATTTAAAAACATATATACTTCAGATTATCTGTGTGCATCCAACTTTTTTTTTCTGCTTAAATCTCTTTTAGTTTTTTATATTTTTTTATTTTCATCCAAGTTATGTACAGCATTTATGTACGTATGTAACTTCTTCATCTGATCTGTGAAACTCATGGAACCACTAATGGCAACAAACTTTAGATGTATATGTGCGTGTTGGTTGTGGGTATAACCTGTAAGCAGAAAATCCAGAGTTACTAATACATTTATATACACGCGTGTATATGTATGCATGTATATAGGAGTATGTATATGTACATATATTCTTATAAGACCGTTGGCCGCCATTATCCTTGATGGTGTATATATACTCCCCTCGACCCCGCTTCGCCTCAGGCTACGTCTTAACATCTTAATTTCTGGCGATGGAAGAACGACCGATGGAGGGAGGTCGAGTCGAACGAACACAAGATGGTAAAATAGCGGGATACGAACATAACACATAAACAAGAGAGATGGAGAACAGGAGAAAAAAAAATAGAAACAAATAAATGCTCTCGCGGCTGTTACTCTCGCTTCACAATTTTTTTTTTCCACTCGTTTCTCGCGGTTACTATTGCTTTATTCTTTTTCTTTTTTTTGTATTTCGCGCCACAAATCTTTTTTCGCTTTATGTGAATCCCCATTGTTTTTTTCTCCATCAGTGCATTGTGGATGCATGCTATTTTACATTTATTATACGTAAAAATATGATATATTTAAAGTATATTTTGAATAAAAATGACGAAAGGAAGTGGAAAATTAATGAAAAAAAAATTGTAAGAATTATAAATGATTATAAAAGTATTAATGAACGAATTAAATTCAGTAGTCGTCCATTTTCCATTTATCTGCACAAATGAAGCTATATATTCTGATGCTTGAATGACAACTTTGACGATTATATATCCATATATACATATATAAATATCACACATATGTATAACGATACAAACATCTCTCATCATCGTCAGTTGTCTTTCTCTTTCACACGATTAATGTCCGTTTAAAACCAGTTTTCACCGTGTGTTTGGAGTGAGAAAGAGTCGTGTGCTTGTTACTGTGCGCAAAGAAGTTATGAAAGAAGACGATGCACAACTTCTTCACTCTTTCTCTTCTATATACTTACACATACATGTACTGTATACTTCATATATACATATACATATTCAAACATGAAATATAAATACGTGGAAGGAAGTGGAAGAAGTAGTAGGTTTGGCGGGAGACCGATAGAATGAGATGAAGAATAGTGTGTGTAATGTTAAGAATAAGAAGGATGTATAGCGGTATGAGGATTGAGAGAGAGTCTGATGGCGCGCGGTGACTTGTTGCTCAGGATTCAAAGGGAGTATTGAAGAGAGGAGAGGGAAGACACGACGGGGCCTCCAGCACGTCTTCATTAGTCCCAACATCCCGGTCACGTCAATGGCGTGGCCGACCGCATAGTCGTCGCGTCGCACGCTTTGTAATTTTCATGAGATTGTATATGTGCAGCGCTTATATACATATACGTATACATATGTATACTATACACACAGATATGTATATATATGTTTATGTGCTGGATGAATATTTTTTTTTTTTTTAGGTAAGCAGACGATAATGAGGAATACACACGTCTTTTCTTCACGATTTAACGTAATAAACCAAAATGAATGCTTGACATGTGTATTTGTATTATTGGAAGAATTTAGATAAGGAAGTTATATTGTATGGAAGCATCAGTTATTTTTTTTTTTATGGTTATGTATAAAGGTTTGTATGTATATGTATATACATATGGAAAGTATAAATGTTTGAAAGGTGAGGTAGAACGAGCTGGACATTTTGTTTGGAACTTTGGAGGATTTCTTCTTGTACATTGTATTTTTATTTTTTGTTTTGCGTCTTCCGTTTGGATTATATATATTTCTCACCGTTACAAAATTGCCGTGCCGTAACGCATTCGATCGTTGGGTTTTTTGTTCAATGTTCATGCCCACTCGCTGTATCTTGCAAGTTTTTTTTTTTTGTTCTTTGTAGACGATATATATTTGTCTGATTTTGTATGTAATGTCGATTTCTTCAGCTGTAACGATAGTGGAAGCATGAAGCTATTGAATTATAGTAGCGTGAAGTGAGGTTTTTGTTTGAAATAAATGAAATTAGTCATTGGAAAATTTTAAAAATAATAATTTTGTATATATTTTTTATTTTTTTTATTTTGTTTCGAATTGTTAACTGAGAATTTGCCAATGGGAATTTTTTATTTGTATCTCAAAATAAATATTGAAGCTCATAATAGTTTAAATTATCACAAGATTTTTTTGTTTTTTTTTTAATGTTGGCATTTAGTGTCAATAAATTCATTTTTTTTTTTTTACATAAGTGGATAAGTAGTAATATATTTTTATAATAATTTTGATTCCACGTGTAATTTTATAGTGAAGATTACAGCATGTAATATTACTTATCAAGCTCTCAGAATAGTAATTTTATCTTTTTTTATTTTTAATTCAATTATTAATAATTAATTCATCATTATGGTTTTGCAGATTTTGTAAAATTATAATTATTTGCAGTAGCTCGCATAATAATAAATATAATATATTCCTTGTTTTTTATTTTCATGTATTGTTAATTAATTATTAATTTATTTTTGTCATTAAATCAAAATCCCTGTCTGGAAGATTATGAAATTTAGAATTCAAATTTTAAATTCGTCGTGTTACGACTTATCTTCTTTTTATTTCTTTTTCGATTTGATATATACGGAATTTTATGAGTTATATCAATGATAATCTGACACCGGTTTTTTATTTATTGTCCAGGATGTTATGCATTAATCCGAGAGAGTATTAATTATATAGATATTCATTTTTATTTCGGTTGTTTTTAATATTAATGCATTAAATCTTTCTGAATTCAGTGGAAGAACCATTGTACTTAATGTTTACATAATTATTCTCATTTTTTTTTTTTACCAAGACGAAAATTCTCCACTTGAATATGCACTTGCCAGAATTGAAATTCAATTATTTTTATTAATAACTCTTTGTATTCGTCGTCAATTTATCGCGCCTTGTTTTTTTTTTTCATCCGTCCATAAATTTGTTTTTTATTGATATTTCTTTTTCTTAATTCTTTAACCTGCTGGCGCAGTTCAACGTAATTTCGATGATTCAATATAGTGTTCTCATACCTCGTCTTGGCTTTCATGTGATGTAAATTCCAAAAATGAGTTCTTATACATATTGAGTCGGCTAAAATTGTGTCGTCAAAGGAGAACTCTCTCGTGCCGCTAATATATATATTTTTTAATTTTTTTATATTCGAATTATATTAATTGATTTGGTATTTTTTTTTTTTTTTTTTTTTTTTTTTTTTTTTTTTATAACAGCAATAAAATCACAATTATTCCAAAAGGAAGAAATAACGGTCAAGTGGAAATAATTCCAGAGATATAAATTATTTATACTGATTTATTATATTTTTAATTATGTCGCAAAAAAAAAAAGAATTTTTATTATTTGTTTGTTTTTATATTTATTTTTCATTTTTAATTGTGGAATAATTGTTGTTTCATTGCCTGCAAGTATAATATTAATTTTTTTTTTATCTTCTGTGCGTTAAATGCGCGCGTGACTTACTTGCGATTTCTTTGTCTTATTTATTATTTATATCTTCCGAAAAAATTTTTCTTTCTTAACAACGAAACCGCAAGTAAGTAAATAATATTCACGCGACTGACTTGTGTGCGATAAATGTGCGTGTAAGTAATATTCGCTCATTGCAATTTTTCATTTTAAACATATAATAATTATTATTAACGTTCTCTCATTTTTTTTTTTTTTCATTTTAGTTTTTTGGAATTCTTTTATTTATCTTTGGCATTCATTTAAATTCACAAAATTACTTTCACTCTGAAGAAGTGGTTTAATAATGCCCATATATAATATTAAAATATTTTAATTATTCAAACTGTCACTGCATTTAATGTCCTGGGGATTTTTTGTATTTTTAGAAGAGAAAAAGTCGTTATATTATTATGAATTATTCGATATTCAGATTTATGTTTATGATTTTATTTTATTATTTTTTTTTTTGTTAATTATATAATTTTTAATGAATGAAAATAACCACTTCTGTCAGACAACGCTTGTTTTATATCATTTGTTTGTTGTTTCAATTAATTTATTTAATAATCAAGAGAGCACGTTGATTATTTTTTCATGTTTGTTTGTTTATTTTTTTTTTTTTTTTTGGTTTTTTGTCTGTTTTTTTTTTATTCATACTGACCTAGTAAATCAGAATCGACTGACATGTTACGAATTTAACTAGTGAAGTGTACTAATTAGTCAACTGAGTCAACTTCACTTATTAAATCGCTCATATACTTCTGTGATTTTTTTACTGAACTTGTGATATGTTCTATTTAATTAAATACAGTTATTTTTTTTCTTCATTTTGAATGTATACAAGTAATATTTTTTTTTCACTGAATAATTTTGTATTGTTTAGTTTCAATATTTCTTTTTGCTTCCTTTGTTTTTAATAATCAAGATAATGCCCATATATAAATTTTGTATTTGTTTATTTAAATTTTTGAAATGAAAATAAATTTTTGAATTTAATATTTTTTTTTATTTGGCTTAATAGAGATAATAAAAATTATTACCACGCAAATAAATTATGTTTGTTTCAAAAACATGATTGAAAGCATTTAACACGAATATAAAAAAATAAATAAATAAATAAATAAATAAATAAACTAATCAACAAACGGATTTAACGTTAGTTTAAATTTTTTTGTTTAAAATTAGATAAAAATTACAAACAATTGATTTAATTACTTTGATTAATACCGAAAATAATATTTTGAATACAGATATTATTATTTAAATTAATAAATTGAAGAGAAATGATTATTCAAATCAAAAAATTTTAATTACAGAAAAACTAACTCTGTGAAAAAGCTCATAGAATTTATAGAATCTTTTGATAATTTTTCGAAAGACTAAATCTATGCGTTTAAAGTCAGAGTTTAGTTTTTCTTTTATAATAATAAAATACTTATTTTTTTTTTTTTTTTGCGCAGTTATTGTCCAGTAACATTTACTTTGTATCCTCAATTTAATTTTCTGACTTACCAGAATCATACATTTATAATATAAATAATTTAATAATAACAATTATAACAGAATAATAATGATAAATACAAATATTTCAAGTTTCTTTGTTTCAATGAAAATAATATTAAATATTATGAGATTTAGTTAGCACCAGTTTAGTTTTAGATTAGACATTAATATTGTTCATATAATATTTGACAATTGTTTTTCCTGAGTATACCTGATTTACTATTTTTGTGTGTAAGACTATTTTTTTTTTTTGCTTCATTTATGTATCCATGTCATTGGAGAAAATATATATCTTCGAGAAAAACCATAATATACTTACAATTTTTATTTATATAATTAATAATTTTATCCATTACTCTTTTTGTTTTTAATTATAATCCAATATTTCTTCTTATTTTTTTTTATTTGTTTCAGTTTATTTTTGACTTGAGAGATTTGAATCGTCTTGATTTTCATATGTGTCTCTAACCACCAGATTAAATTTCCAAATACGATTGGGTCCAATTTCCGTGACATAAAGTTCCGTTCCATTGGGTGAAATCGTCATCGCATGAGGTTGCGTAAAAGTCTAAACAAGAACAAAAAAAAACAAACATAGGTATATACACAATCCTCCAAAAGATCTATTAAATTATTAATATTAAATTTTATTATTTCTCCCAATTTTTGTTATTGACAGAAATAAAAAAAAAACAAAAATCACTTACGCCAGTTGTCGGTGCCCAATGGCCAAAAATAGTTTCGGTTTTTGGATTCATAGTAAATCCACAGACTGGTATCATAGGTGAAGTGGGACCATTGACTGCATAAATTGTATTACCTTGAAGAATAAATAACAAAACAAAATAACATACAAGAAAAACTAATTGCTTGGACGAGAGTTGGAAATTAAATGTTTGTAGTGAAGTGGTCCGAACAAGAAATATAAACTCCACCAAGAGTTTATATGTTCATATATACTGCATACATATAAACACACATACACATGGTAAATACTCAAGTGGTATAATTAGAGAATGAACATTACCATGAGCAGCAACAGCAAATACACGACCAAGATCAGGCTGTTGAAGCGTGAGGGGTGGTCCACGCTTATCATCACTATCCATTCCAAGGCCTGTGCGCAAGGACATACAAATTACCCTCATGTTCTCACGATCAGCGACGCAGACATCTCCTCGTTCAATGATCGCTAATCCATGTGGCACACGTAACGCAACAAATTCTAAAATCCAATTTTTTTACATAATTATTATTCTCATTGTCGTTATCATAAATAAATAAATTAATATAAATATATATTTACCGCCAGGTTGTGGTATTCTATTCAAAACATTTCCCGATGGATCAAACACCATAATTCGATTGTTGCAATAGCCATCAGCAACAACAATTTCACCTGTTCGAGCAACAGCGACGGAGGTTGGTTGACAAAAATGTTCATCGTCATTGCCACTAATGAAAGCTTCGCCCAATATTAGACTCGGTTTCATCGCACCAGGTTCAAACTTAATTTAAATTATATAAGTTAATTTAATTAATTTGATTGCATGAAATATTATTAAATATTTGATGGAAAATATAATAATTAATGTTTGTATATTATTAATTACTTTGAAGACTTGATGAAGTGCAACATCTGTCATCCAAAAATTTCCTTGCGCATCGATGTGAAGACCATGAGGAAGATAAAACATATCAGCACCCCAGCTACTTTCAACGACGCCGCTCTGTGGATTTAACGTCAGAATTGTGTCTTGATTAATCGGTCCTCTGAAGGCCTCTTGAAACTCAAACATTTCGTCGAAGCTCCTGATGTTGAATAAGCAATCAATAAATATATCGTGAAATAAATTATTAAATCAAGTCCATAAAAATTAAATGAATTATATTAAACAAATTTTGTTTTATTTTTTTATAATAAATTAACTCACTCAAAATTCCAAGTTCTGTCACCACGATGGAAAATAACAGGATTCCCGAAGAGATCCACAGCGACTCCGACGATTTGTCCAACGTTTCGAGGTCCCTGCCATCTGATATTTTCAACTGGATAAAGCTCCTGCTCCTGCTGCTGTTGTTGTTCTTGATTTTCATCATTAAATTTTGCTTCCTTTTCCTATAAAAGGAATTATTAAACGTCAATGTTGATGTGTGTCAACTCATAACATATGTTGGCGCATTCATTCAAGTATTTTACTCACGTCCAACAGGTTTAGAAGCTCATCAACGACGTTTGGAAAGTCTTCAGGTTCACGATTTGTATCGACAATGCGACATGAAGTGTATGTCGATATTAGAATCAAGACACTGAATATTGCACGGAGATTTTGTAATATGATATTCATTATTGTATGGTAGGAAGCTTAGGGATTAAACTGGCAAACTGATTGAGGTGTGTCCGGATGATGATGATGATGACGCAGAGAAGCTGTGAGAGAGAGTAGAGGAGTTGTCGTCGTTGGTGATTAGCAACAAATCGATAGTGGAGACGCAGGCGCGTGTGTATGTGACCTTCAATTTATTAAATTTTGTCTTGATGGTGTGGGCTCTTGTTGGTTTAATAAATTTATAATAATTATTATTTTTATATTTATTTTACAAACTGAGATTGGTGTGTTTTATTAATTTTGTTTTCTATTTCTTCGAATTTTTGTTTAATTTTTTATTTTTTTTCTTGGAATTTAAATAATATAATGAGACATCATTTGCGTATTTTTGATTTACGGATTTTAATATTACTGCATCAGATAATGATCACGTGAGAATTTTTATTAAATATTAAATGAATTTTATTATATATATATACACATGACGTGAAATTTTTATTGCGAGGTAGAAGTGTCTTTTTTAATTATTTTTATGCTTTTTTTTTATTTATTTATTTATTTCATCGTTTTAATTATTATATGAACTTACAGTTTTATTTGAATGTCCAGAAAGCAGATAAAGTTTTCGATTTATTTTATTTATTTTTAGAGGCCGAGAATGATTAATAAAAATATTCACTCAAATAAATAATCAATGTAATAATATTAATAATATTAATAATAATTAAATAAATATGAATTATTAATCATAGTAAAAGTTAATAAATAATGGAATTAACTGGTGTTGTAATTAAAATAATATTTAATAATTATAAGAGATAAAAACTTATAATGGCAGCTGGCGAACAAGTTGAGCCCAGTGTTGTTCGTGACCAACTGCACTTGGTCCAGAATTGGGTGCATTGAGCAAGTCCTTGCTAGATTTTCACCACTACTTAGAAGCTGTTGTGTCATAGAATTGTAGCTAATCGATAAATTTGCGCAGGTATCTTTGATACTGCTGCAATATATATTATAATAATACTGAAACAAATTAATTAAAACCTAACCTACAATTAAATTTGACATACATAAATTTATTCAGTCACAAATAATTAAAAATTTCACTAGAAATATATCTGAAAATAATTTTTTCTACTCGGCGGGATAATATTTTGTTGCCGACCCATTTATCTTATGATTCTACATTTCAATTTCAAGGCAGAGAAAAAAAAATAATAATAAAACTACGGACTATATAATAAACTGTGTCAAATAGGCTGCATTTGTAGATGCACTTTGGTTTTACACGCCCAGGGTACATTTTCCAAGGACGTAAATGGAAACGATCAATAAAGCGCATACCTCAAATCTAGAAATAACTTTCAAGTAAACTGGAACCTCTACGTCATCACGTCAGCATGAAAATCTGAAATTATATACATACAATAATTATAAAAATAAAGACAGGACTATTATTAATTTTTTTTCTTTCATTTATTCCAGCGATTTGCCAGCACAAAGAATTACTACATATTCAACAAGTAAATGTACAATATTTTTATCATGGTTATATATATCTATATAATACATATATATATATATGTACATGTGTATGTGTTTATTGAACATATAACAATGCACAATTGTGCATAAATAATCTTCTTACATTTATTAATGCTTCAAAAGCTTTAAATTTATTTATTTTTTAAAGCTATTTATATAAGGGATATATCATCGCCGATAACATTTTATTTATTTATTAAATTTTAACATGTCACAGACACATCAGCAACAATTTATAGATGTCAAGCATTGAGATAAAGATACGGCAAAAAAGCCAAGTTCAAAAATTCAAACAATTAGGGCAGTCGCATGACAGTGATGAACAATTTTTTTTTTCAATTATTCTAATATGTATACATTATATATTATTAATATTATAATAAAGTTTAAATATCTACTTTTGATTATTTTCCCCAAGATTAATTTGATTTTTGTAATCATTGAATGTTCCTTTTTTGTATTTATTCTTCATCCAAAAAGATTATTTATGAATAATTAATTTCTTTCATTAAATTCATATGGCTTTTTATCCAAACTAGATTAAT
>JAQQBS010000001.1:22997071-23036915 GCA_030347275.1 Microctonus aethiopoides | reverse complement strand
AGTGCGTGTTATACTGCAATGAGCATCATAATATTTACCTGGTGCACGACAATATGACCATCTGGGACAACGACATCGAAATTTACTGTGAAATTCCTCTTTACAAACTTCATTCCACCAACAAGTTCTCTAGAAAAATGAAAAATAAAATTTTATTATATCTATAAAATATAAATTAATTATTTAAGAATATATTCGTATTTATTATTAATATTGTAACGTACTTCAGCTAAGTATCCTCTAACACTTTGATCACTGTAATTTCTTTTGGTGATTGTGTGTCTGGATTTGATTAAATCAACAACAGCACACAGAGCAAGAATCAACAGCAAACGACGGGTATAATTATCCTGTAAATTTCAGCAAGATTAAATCATTGATTTTATTGTAATAAATATATAAAAAAAATTATTCATCATTATTTATCAATGGAATATTACATATGTACATGTAGTGTATATTTAATTTTACTTACATTGTCCGCCATGCTCTCGCGCATTGATCCTTTATAGCGCAAGTCCGTGATGCTCGTCCAGTAACATTCGTTGAATTAATTCTCACACTTTAGATGATGCAATACAGTATGTTCAATGATAGTGATAGAATATTTGTGACATATGTACATGTATACATTTAATTCACATGGAGAACATCATTGCAATGAAACGCATTGTGATAATGAGAATTTTCTGCACATGCATTGGTAGAATGTTGAAAAGTCGAAGGATACGAGCATGCGTATTATGTACTACTTCCAAGTACTTGAGATAATGTCCCAATTTTTCATGTAATTATATCGTATGCATTATTATTTTATGAATTTAGAATGTACTCCGTCAATTTGTGCTTAATGAAATCAAAGTTTTGAGGTTATGTTGTATGTATTTGACCTATTTTTATTTTTTAGAGTGGATTCTTGAGGGGAAAAAAATTGTGTTTTGATAATGATTATATATTTAGTAAAGGGAGTATATAATGTTGATAGTGAGAATGTTCCAAGGGCATAGGAATGATTACAAGATTATAAAGTGCATTTGAAAATTCCCGCTTGAATATTGCATCATGCGCGCGTCGCACATGTAATATATTTTTTTTTCTCCTCAACCAATCGTGAATAACTAAATTAAAATGGTAGTTTCTGTCGTTTTGCGTTGAAGTTTACATATTGAAACAATGACTTCTCGTTTATTATTAAATAAATTCTTACCCAAATTGCAAAGTATAGAGAGGTTAGTTTATTATTTTTCATTTATTTTTATCATTATAATTATATTTTTCATTAATTATAGATACTTTATAGAAAATTATCACTCACATAACCTCACTTTTTTACATAAGTAATAAGTTTATAATATTATTATGTTGATATTTATAGATGCAACAGAGTTCTGTCAGTTGGCAATGTAAGATATTATTCGAAAAAGGATGAAACAGCAGTTGTACCAGCTTTAATTCCAACTGATTTTCATGAAGTTCTTTCTAGTCCTGAGTTGGAGGAAAGACGTCGGGAACTAAGAGGTTATATTACACTTACTGAGGCTGAAGATGTTTCTGCCCTTAGTGGAGTACCTGACGAACATATAAAAACTCGTACTGTTCGTATTTATCAACCAGCTAAAAATGCAATGCAATCAGGAACGAATAATATAAATTTTTGGCAAATGGATTTTGATACTAGAGAACGATGGGAAAATCAATTGATGGGCTGGAGTTCATCGTAAATATTTTTGTCATCTATATTAATCTGTAATTTATATTGAAAATGATGAATAACTTATTTAAAAAAATTCTTTTCTATTACAGTGGCGATCCAATGTCAAATATGAAAGTTGAATTTACAACAAAGGAAGAGGCTATTGAGCATTGTAAAAAAATGAAATGGAATTATTATGTTCAAGAGCCAAATGTTGATGATCCAAAGCCACGATCATATGGCGCGAATTTTTCATGGAATAAACGTACTCGCGTCACAACGAAGTAAACAATTAATGAAAAAAAAATATTAATAAAACAAATTAATAGAGGTAAATATAAAAATTATAATTGTGTAATACAATTAGTAGAAAAAATATGTACTTGTAATTCAATAAATTAACTTGTATAAAAGTATTTTGCTTTAAAGAAATTTAAAAAAAAAAATTTTTATTATTTAATCTTAATTTTATGTTGTCGTTATAAATTAATAAAAACGATGAATTGTAGTAATGAACTTCATTATTTATTATTTAAGAATAATATAATAGTTTTTTCATAATATTCATTTTTATATTAAATAATAATAGAAATTTATGAATATAATGAATGTGAATTTCATGATCACAATAAATAAAAATTAACAGACATAAAAAATGGTGATGGGCAACAATTAGGTTAATTATAATTTATCTTCTTTCTTATTTTCGTTTTCAATTTGATTACTCAATCAAATCATAACAAAATTTGTATATTTGTTTATATTGAGAAATTGTAATGTATGAATTCAATTATTTCTAATTGTTATATAAATAATTTCGTCATATCAATCAGCTACCGCGCATATAATACAATATGCTGATTTAATTTATTTCCTCAGAATAAAGTAATGCAATTAATTTTTCCGCGCAGTGCTTTACAAAAATTTGTAATTTAATTGCAATTAAATAATTCTATATATATAATATATTATATAAATTATCATATTTGAAGAGTTTTACAATAAAGTAGAGTATTTCCTTCTATTAATAAAACGACACGCTTTATATTACTAATATAATAATGTAATAATAGTAATAATAATAATAATAATAATAATAATAGAAAAATTACAAAGCCTCGCACAAAAAATGCCTTGAATAAAATCGTTGGATCAAAATTTAATTTCTAAATTTTGTCATTGTCATTTTTAATTTTCTACATGTTGTCATTGCCATTTATATTTCAAATAATTGTTTTATTTATTATTATATTTCTTGGTAATTTTAATTTTTCTTTTTTATTTTTTATCTTCGCTTTGTCATCGCACACATACTGGGATTGACTCAGTAAAAAGGGATTTAAAACATGTTTAATCCTTAGATAATCATTCAGATCACAGACGAACTCGGTCGTGCATTCAACTGCCGATAACAACAACAACAGTATAATAACTAAGGACAAATGAAATATTAATAAATATTTTACATTTGTCCAGTTGAATAATATTTATTTTTTTGTTTTTAAATAAATAATTTAATTATTAATTGCATTAAGGAAAAGGGATGGAGGGTGATTAAATGCGCGGAATGCACACCCGATTTCTGTTTGTAAACGTTTTTTTTTTTTTTTCATTTTTGTTTTTTTCTTTTTGAGTATTAAATATCACAAGCCAACAATTATTCATGTTCTTTTTTTTTGTTTAATTATATCTACACATGCTTGAGCTAATTTTTTTGTCATGATTTACGTATATATTTGTTTTTCTCTTTATATATACAGCAGAAATATAATTTGTGAGAGAATGAAATTGTAAAATAAAATTAATTAATTAATCCATTCGATTCAATTAATGATTATTATGTCATAATCAAATTGTTTACAATTTCGCAGTGTTAAAATGTGTTTGCGAAATATTATTTGACATGTGGCGTGAGCTATTTTATTTTTAACGTGTACGTGTGTGTATACGTGTAACAAATGCGATTAATTAAATATTTTTAATTCATTCATTCGTGTAGGATCATTGTGCACCAATTTTTTCAATTCAATTTATATAGATGCACAACCATTGTCACTAAAATAATTGCTGATTTTATTTAAACATATCAATCTTGCGTGCGTTCTTTCTCTCGTTTTTTTTTTCTTTCTCATGTTATCATTAATCTTGACCTGTATTCATGTTCATAATTATATCCTTATCATTAGTTAACCGTATTTAATATGACTAGTATTTCTTTTGAAACACAAATCACTTTTTTTTTAATATGAAATTAAAAGAAAAAAAAATTGACATGTGTTTTATTTTTGTTTGTGATTTTTCTTTATCTTATTTACGTTTTATTTATTACTTATTTATTTATTTATTTATTTTTCTTCTTCCTTTTTGTTCATCTACATATGTATATAATTAATATTATTATTTAATTATTTCTTTCAATTAATTTATGCGAGAATGAAACAATATTAAAACATTTTGTTTATGACATCTACTTAATTTTAAGTTTTCAATTATATTATTGAAGACATTAATTAACGCCACTTGCATACTATAACGTTTATGTAGGCCATTGATTGTAGATCGCGATGTACTGGGTGGATTTATTTTACATATTTATTTAATTCATAATTAAAATATTACCCTTAAACCCCGTTTGTTAATCATTAAATTTTTTATTATTTATTTTATTTATTTTTTGGTAATATCTCACTGCACATTATTTACATGCTTGAATTTGTATCGTAAAATTCCACCCGATACATTTTGGTCTTAATATTACATTTTTATATTACATTCTTTATTTTTTTTTTTTATTTTTATTTTTTTTTTTCGAGCGATTAATATTGTCAATGACGATTTTTTTATTTTATTATTATTATTTTTTTAATTTCACCAAGGGAGTTTTGTAATTCGCATTAAGAATAAATCGGTGTGAGAAAAAGTATTTAATTTTTTTTGTTAAAAATTCGATTAGAAATAATTTGTAAATTTGTCTTTTATTCATTTGTGTATTGGCTGACTAATTATATACTTGCACTACTGTATATAAGAAAACTGAATTATTCAACATTCATTCCATGAGAATTGTGTTAGTATACATTTAAATATACAACTCCATTTCCCTTGACGATGCATAAGCGAAAAATAATAATATTATTGCACTGATTGTATTTTTATTTTTTTTAATTTTATCAGATGAGATTTATTAATTTATTTTTTATTTTCAACAGGCCAACCATACATATATACACACATGTATATATTTATTGTAAAATTAGTAATTGCCAGGACGACTTGAGCATGACCCACACTCGTCTATTTTAGCTAAATTTTTTTTTTTTTTTTCATTCATTATTATGCAAAGATGGAAGCTGTGATTATTAATTACGTACATAACATTTTCTTATGTGTTTATATTTTCTTTGTATGCAATCACTAATGGCAAAAATTTGCATTTATATTAGAACAATTAAAAAAAAAAAAAAGAACAAAAAAAATTTTTTATTACTTATAAATAATTATTAATAACAAATATGTGTGCCATTTTGTGTAATAGAATAATAGTGTTGATTTTATTATGTGATTGATTCTTTTATTTTAATTGCAAAAAACATTTATGAAAAAATGGAATTTAATTTATTATAATATATGAATTATTTACGAAATTTTTTGTTTGTTTATGGCAAACGGGGCAGAGGGAGGAAAATGGGTCGAAAAATGTAATTATTTTTATATCTTTTCTCTCCGTTGATATGCTACACTCAAATTACTATTTTTATTAATTTTTTAATTTTTTTTGTTTTTCTTTGGTTTTATTTCTAAAACTTAAAATTCCCTGTTTATTTATTTTTTCTCTCGAATTTTCGTGTATATATATATATGTATATATATAGCATGTACATATTTAATTATTTACAAAAATGTTTACGAGATTATAGAATTTTGTGTTTGATCTCATATTATAATTTTTTTTTTATTTATTATTTAAATTAATTATGTGTTTTGTGTATGATTTTACGTGCGTATCGCCATTGCCTGAGATTGTTGTTTGTTGTTGTTGTATTGTTGTTGTTGTTATTGTTGTTGTTGTTCTAAAATACACCTACATGAACATTTGTCACGTATACATATTTTATTCGCGTCTAAATATCATTTATTTATTTATTTATTTATTTTTCATATCGATACATTTTTCTTATTTAATTTTTTCCGAGTATGATAAAATTTAATTTAATTAAAACATTGGAGAAATATATTTGTTAAATGAGGAGATAAAATGTGTAGATTAAATAAATAAGCAAATATATAATATTTAAATATATTATTGATTTTGTTTGTCAAGCGAGAGAAAAATTTGTTGTATACATACATAAATATTTAAAAATATTTATGTATATAATTTTTGCCTTTGGAAAATAATTAATTATCCTCCACGCAATGGGGTCTTATTACGTTCATTTATCGCAATAATGCGCAAAAAGTTTTGTATTTAATATCGAATTTTGTTTTGTTAAATCTACTTATACTAATTATACTTATTTTTAGATATAATTTTTTTTCTTTATCATTCAAATTAAAATTATTAATTTGTGTAACTAAACGCGCAAGTATATAATAAACTACGTGACGCTTTCAAAGCGCTTTTAATTGTTTTTTTTTTTTTTTTCATTTTTTCATTTTATATTCTCGATATTTAATAAATTTCCATATTATAATTGTAAATCTAATTTTCTTTTTTCGAGCGTTGCAAAAGCACTCGAATGCATATATGATTGTACAGTTATATTTTTGTTTGCTTTTAATTAATTTTTCTCTTATCAATCATCATATTTATCATTCATACATGTATATATATATATGTGAGTACTTATATATGTACATATATTTATATATATTTAATAATATATATCTTAAAATCGAATTATTACGCGTATCCAGCCGCTTTGCCATTGATACATAATTTTTTATTTTTTATTTTATATTTATATTCACCATACACTAATTTATATTATATATACATATATATGTACGTATAGATATACATTGTATATATGTATATATAATTTAATTGACTTAGATTTTATAATACATGTGATTTATTTAATTAATTTTTCATTAATCACAACACTTTTAATTTATGTATCGTTAATTGATATTTCATGACACTTTTGCATGAATATTTTATAGAAATAAATAAATATCACATGATAATTATTTTTTTTTTTAAATAAATATTAGAGAGAAAATATTATTTTAATGATAAATATTATTTTATGATTAATTTATGGAGAAAAATTGAAATAAATAAAAAAAATTTGTGATAAATTTATTGTGATGTGTGAAAAATTAATTAATTTACTCATTGTAATTTTTAACAATTTCGTCCGATTTATATTTTTCGTAACTACTACACCTACTTAACTGCAATTACTCATTATTAACGAGGATTATAATTATATTTAAATAGTCTATTTACGATTTTTTATTTAATTTTTTTTTTTTTTAGTTCCGTACGACGGTTGTTCTTTGATTAATAATTAATCGCATGAAGCTGTAATTGTTTAGTGTCTATTTATTAATTTTTTCTTCTTCTTGTTTCGTTCTATTTATTTTAATGACTTTAACGCTGTCTCATTTTTCTTAATTTACATACAATAATTATACATATATAGATGTTTGCATTTTTTATTTTACCCAGTGGGAGAGACATTGCGTTTTATTTTATTATTTTCATTTCTACAATACGAGGCAGTACGTTCTTTCAGGCTTTCTACTCTACCGAATATTGAAATCGGTGTGTGAATAATAAAAATTTTTTTTTTCCTTCTAAGATTTTCAATTTTTCTTACAGTTTTTGTCTTTAATGCATTTAATGAGGTATAAGACAGAGAATAAAGTTATTACTGAGCAGAAGAAATAATTATAAGAATTATATAGTTATCATTTTTTAAGTTAATTCATTTATATATATATAAGACGTATTATTAATAAATTTTGATGATTAAAATTTTTTAAATAGGCGGAAGACTTATAAAAATGCCTTATTTATTTTCTTTGTTTATTTCGTTTTGTTAAAAACGAAAAAAAAAAAATATATATGAAATCGTATTCGTTCCTGACAAAATAACAAAATTGACTAAAGTGTTAATAATTTTTTTTTTCTCTTCTTTATCTTCATTTTTTCTATTCACAGTTAAAAATAAATTTTAATAACCTTATATTTATATAATATATGTACGATAATTTAAAATATGATTTCGATGGAGACTACTAAGATCAGCTGTTGTCAGGTGACTCTTGATATTCTTCGCTTTCACGATGAACAAGAACATGTACAACCGTTGCTTCAGATTGTTGTCTGATCAACGGTGGTCTAACGGGCGGTATTGTGTTCTCGGGACTTGGCTCAGTCACAAGTATACTAACGTCGCTGCCGTCTGGTAAAGGCAGTGGTGTCGTTTCTGTTACGGCAATGGTCGATTTTTTACCACGCAAACTGCCGCAACGTCGTGTAAAGGCCTCCTTTATATCGCGTTGAAGAATATTTAAAGATAATGCAGTGCCACTTGGCCTGAGTGAA
Organism: Microctonus aethiopoides; assembly: GCA_030347275.1. NCBI lineage: Eukaryota > Metazoa > Arthropoda > Insecta > Hymenoptera > Braconidae > Microctonus > Microctonus aethiopoides. The sequence goes on along the minus strand of JAQQBS010000001.1, from coordinate 23,028,663 downwards.
CCACGTTTTGACGTTGGTGGACTCAATACGTCATCGTCTGGATAAGATTCGACAGCGTCTTGACGACCCAACGTCGCACCAGATGACCTGTAAATATTTATTTTATGAACATTAAATAAATACATTTAGAAATATTTAATATTTAAAAAATTAAATGCCATAATTAAATTTATAATATTTTTTTATTTTAATGTAATTACTTAAAGAAAATGTAAAATATCTAATTAAGCCATTTTACCTTCCGCTTTATCTATAAAACTAAAATCTAATTATTAAATATATAAAATATATTTATATTTATTTTTATTATATTTTAACTAGAGCGCGAAACACTACTGCATAAATAATTTTTTTTTTTTTTTGTTTCATTTAATAAATAGCAATGGGGAAATTATTTTTAGGAAGGAGAGCAGGGCTGTATTAATTCCACTAAATTGCACTAAACATATGTAAGTATATATATACATATTAATAAATAAACATCTACAACGAACGCTTATTCAATCCTCTATTTATAAAATATATAAATGTATTTTGCAAATTTATTATTATATAAAAAATTTGGACCGAGTAAATTCGAGCCTTTCAACACAACAAATGTTAAATAATTGTTTCTTAATTTTTTTTCTTTGTTTTTTTTTTTATATACTTCTTTACCTATTCGTTCAACTGCCTTTGTGATGTTTTATTTGCGAGAATAAAAAAATATTTCGTTATTCCAATAAAACGTAAATACCTTGTGAATGGCTCATTAACAAAAATTGATAATAATTAAAAAAAAAAAAAAAAAAAAAAAAAAAAAAAAAAAAAATATATTTAAAAAATATCATCAACATGTATGATAAATATGAACAAATAAACAGTGAAATATAACAATTGAATAAGGCAAATGATATGAGAAAAAAAAATAATTAAACATAAAAAAAAATGAATTATTATTTATGCGAAATTGAAATTGAAATTATTTGAATGATTAAATATAAAATAAAATAATTTACCTGATGGTTACGTGGGAATCTGAACCAGAGCTCGAGGTAGCTGAGGGTTGTTCCATGGTGGGCGAAGGACGGGACACGGTGAGAGCGGGGGGCTGCAGGTCCTCATGGGTTCCTGTGGCGCCGGAGAGCAGCAAGAGCGGAAGATTTGGAAAGAGCCACGCGGACGCTGTACCAAGCTCGCTGAAATCGCTGGCGTCGCTGGCCCTGGAGGACTTGCGACTACTGGCCCGACTACCCCGATGTACGTGGAGAAGGGCCGACAGCTTACCACCCCACCCACCGCTTCTGCCATCGCCACCCACACCACCTGGACTCGATGTTTGGGTTTGTGAATCAACCTCGTGCGCTATTCTCTCGCGTTCTCTCTTCATTCTTAAAAATAATTCATAAATAATTTAAATTATTTTTATTTATATTATATTTATTATCATTGCGCAATTTACTTACGCAATATAATCACGATATGTTCGTTGAATTAATCTCGCAGCTTTATCCTCGCGTTTCCATATTCTTGTTGATGAAACAATTTCTAATTCTTTTCTTGTTGGGAATTGTTTTTTAAATTTAACATCCATTTGTTCCTGTAATTTTCTAAAATCATCTGACTCCTCGACGTGTCCAAGGACGTGCTTGACGAGCGCATGAAGGATGTCCAGACAATGAATTTTATTGCCTTTAGCGATAGGAAGATTGAAGCTAACTAATGCTACAACATTGGGTTTTGATATTCCCAATGGTGGATCTAAGCTCGCTATAAAATCACTTAATTGTGAAAATCTTATAAATTGTGTAGCATGTGGATCATATCTATAACAAAATATATATTAATAATATTAATATTCATTGAAAATACAATATAATTAATAATTAATTCAATTTTTTATTAAGATTATTGATAAATACTTTGACCATCTGATGTAAAACATTTCAAGATCGTCTTCGACAATGCCAATCTCTTCTTCTTGGTGCGCCTGGTTGAAATTCTCCAGGATTATAGCGATGTACATGTTGATGACTATCATGTAGCTGATGATGATGAAGGACGTGAAGTACGTTATGGCTAGGAGTGGGGACCCGCAGTCTCCGTTCAACTGCCGGCTGGTTGGGGTGGGATCACAGTCCGGCGGTTGAACCATCAGAGACTCCAGGACGTCGTTCCATCCTGCCGACGTCATCAAGCGAAACAACAGCTGCATGCTCCGACCAAAGGTCTCGAAATTCACCTAGAGATATAAAAAGAAAATTAAAAAAAAAAAAAAAAAGAAATACATAATAATATATAAATTCGTTTATACATTATTGATATTTAAAATTTTAATCAATTTGACTTGAATATTGTAATATTCATACCATGTCATCGAGAGCACCTTGCTTCCGAACATGTCCAAATACTGACATGCCGATAATTGCATAGATAAATGTAATTAAAGCGAGCAATGCGCCAATATTGAAGAGCGCTGGTAAACTGACAACAAGTGCAAACAAAAGTTTGCGTATACCCTTGGCTGCTTTTATAAGCCTTAATATTCTTCCAATTCTGAACACCCTCACGACTCGCAGGAGCGTCGGCGACACGGGAAAGTCAATCATAATATCTTCCATTAGTATACCAAGTATTGACGCTAATACCAGTAAAAAATCAAATAGATTCCATGGTACGGTGAAATAATGATAGCGTAAACCAATTATTTTTACAATAGCTTCGAGGCCAAAGACTGTTGTAAAAAATGCATTCGACACTTCAAGAACAAAGAATATTGGATGTGGCTGATTGTAATGTTCGATTCCCATTGTTAACATATTTAGGAATATCAATACAAATATGGCGATTTCAAATCTGAAAATAAATTGATTAATTTTTTTTGTTCTTTAAGTTATTAAAATTTGTTTGTTTTTTTTTTTTTTTTTTGTTATTTGAAACAATTATGTATAATAAAAACAAATGTAGTAAAAGTGATTAAGAAAGTTTGTGTTTATTATATAGTTTACCTTCTTGAGTTGGATAAGTCGTAGAACATTGCAAGGAATTGATTCATCGGACGTTTTATGACTTTTTGTGGTTTTTTACGACCGAGCTTTTTCATGGCAGTGTAGTAGTGCTTCTGACTTTCGGTCAGAAACATTTCTAGCACGCCACCCTCATACTGCAATGGAAAAAGAAGAAGAAAAAAAAATAGAAAAAAAAGGAAAAGAAAATGAAAATATAATAAAAAGAAAAAAAATGAAGATTAAATATTGATAAATTTTACAAGTTTGAGCTTTTATAATATTTTTTTATGCATGAATATTTTTTGGAATATTAACTTACCTTCTTCTTGAGCATATTAAAGTTGTCAATAATAACTCCGATGAATAAATTAAGTGTGAAAAATGAACCACACACAATAAATATAACAAAGTATATGTATGCCAATAAATTTGCTTCTCTTTGTGGTTGAAGGTCAACGCCCCTGGCATCTACAGCGTCTTCCATAACTTCCATCCAACCCTCAAATGTCGCAACTTGGAATAATGCCAGATAAGCAATTCCAACATGGTCAAATGTTATTTTACTATTTTCCCATGTGTAATTTTGACTCAGACAATCATTTTTCGTATTTACTATCTAGTTATATAAAATTAAAAAAATATTATCCATCTATCAAACTAATTTTTATACAAAATCTCAACAATAATTTATTTCATTATTTTATTTCTTCTTAATATTTATTTATTCATTACCGAAATATCCAATAGTTCCCCGTATTCATCGAGACATTTGAAAAATTTTCCACCAAAAAATTGCACACCCATTATTGAAAATATCAGCCAGAACACGAGACAGACGAGGAGCACGTTGAAAATACTGGGAATTGCGTACATCAACGCGTTCACTACAATCTAAAATTAATAAAAAAAAATAAATAAATATATAAATAAATTTTCTTTTCTCAACACTCTGAATTCATAGCAGTAATTATAATAATAATCTTGATTATATTTCGAAAAGTTCTCTTAAATTTATAAAATACTATCGATAAAGTTATTAAAACTTTTGATCACTTAATAAACAATAGTAGTATATAGTAGTAGTAATAGTAGTAGTACATACCCTCATGCCTTGCCATCTTGAAATTGCTCTGAGTGGCCTCAATGCACGAAGAGTTCTTAACGACCGCAACACTTTAAGATTTTCATTTTCTTCTATCAAAAGACTAAACATGGATACCTGTTGAACAAATCGCACGATATTACTATCATTTATAAAAAAAAGAAATAAAAAACAATCAAAATATAATAGGTCTTATTCAAATATTTTGTACTTTTATTTGAATATATTTTTAACTAAAGAATTATATAATTTCATGCAATATATCTATTATCGTATATTAATTACTTATTATTACTATTAAAATACATTTACATATTAGTTTATATATATGTAGACATATAATTAATTTGTGTGTTAATTAGCTGTGATATTGACAATACAATGTTTAGAGCTGCATAATAAAAATTGAAATTAATAAAATAAAATTATTTCAACTCAATACAAAAATTATAAGCTATGATAAATATTATAAATATTTTTTATTTTTTCAATGTTCGTTTAGAACGAACAAAGTTGCTACATATTAGATGAATAAATAATAGAAAGAGCAAGAGAAAATTAATTAGAAAAAACGAGAAGTAATGAAAGAGAGAAAAAGAGTGGCAGGATAGAGGAGAGGACTGATCTTTATTATTAACATACCTGGGTCCATGAGGCGACACATAAAACATATAGAGAATAAACATGGAAAAAAACATCCAAAAGACTAATTTTTTTTTTCTTTTTTTTTTTTTTTTTCGATTGTGCGACACACACATATACACACAAACACACACAGACATACACAATTACACTTACGTCTCTATGCTCAGCTATGCAAACATATTTTGAATATGTCTGACTGTTTGTTTTATTATTTTATTTATATATTTATTTATTTCATTTATGTGAATTGATAAGCTCGTTGAACTAATTCATTATGAAATAAATTTTAATCCATGCGACAAATAACACAGTTGAACAATTGAATGCGATTATAATTTATGGCGTGTATTTTCAAGTATTGTAAGAAGAAAAAAAAAATATTTGTGTATTTATATATGTATTATTGGCATAATATATAAATATAAATGTAAAAAAAAAAAAATGGAAATTATTGAATTTTCGATGGAATTTTATACTTACGAAAACGATTATAAAATCCAAAATTGTCCAGAAACTCGTGAAGTATTTACAGAATCCAAGTGCTAACCATTTAAGCAACATTTCAATACTGAATAATGCACAAAATCCAAGATTTGTCCAATAAAGTATTTTCTTTAAAAATGGATTGTCATCAAGATAAATATCCTCAAAGCACAATGTGATTGATGAAGCAAAGATAAAAACAAGAATCATCCACTCAAACGCTGGCGTGTCAACCACAGATAGAACTGCTGTCCTGACATTTATCCAACGTCGCCCGAGGTCAGTGGCGATACATTGATTGATGCAACTGCATCTGTGAAAAATCATACAAAAAAAAAAAATGTTTCAATTATAATATATAAATATAAAGATAAAAATAAAAACAATTAGGATCTATTTGAATATATATGAGGTGAATATAAAATATTATAATGAAATAGAATATACTTTTGATAGCAGTGCTGAGGAAAGCAGTCCTGAGGCACACGCGGAGGTTTATTCCTACCAAAACCTGGAAATGAACCCATTCCATCGATATAACGTCCTTTACTGTCACGCCTTCCGCCGACAGTGAGCTCGTCGACATAGCTAACGAGCGCATGCCACGGCCTTTTTTCAGCATTTGGTTCCTCACGTTTTAACGATGTATTTTTATCCATCTCCTGATGTTCCAATGGCAACATTGCTGACTGCTCGTTCAATTTTATTGCTGTCTCCTTCAATACTTCCATTTCAATACTCTCCTCTGCATTTGTATCGTTGCTATCACCTTTTCCTTCATCAAGTTTTGTTGCTGGTCCTCTAACAACAGTCTCTTGACTGCTGTGACTATAAGTCGTAACTGTTGCTTGACGATAAATTGGCTCGTATGTAAAGACTGGTTGATTTAAACTTTCCTGATATGATCTATTATAAATATTGTCTTTCGGAAGGCTCAATACTGTTTCCTGTATTGCATATTTTTCTTTATCCGATTTATCCATTACTTCACGGACAATTTGTTCCAATCTTATATTCTTTTCATTCTCAGAATTTTCTTTACGATATCTTTTTTTACGTACAATTGATCTGATACGATCAAATGATCGTGCGAGCTTTGAATCCTCACCAACTTCTTGTTTTTTTTGCTTTAATTCCTCGGAATTAAAGCTATTGAGCAACAAAGCCAAGAAGAGATTGAGAACCATAAAATTGCCCATTACTAATGCTGGAAGAAATATGGCAAAACATGTTTCAGGCCCCTCGTATTTTTCTGCTCGCATACAATCCCACAATGGTTCAATCCATTCACCGCACAATATACGAAATATCATCATAAATGAATGAAAGAAATCGTTGAAATTCCATCGTGGCACGGGATCCGGAAAGAATTTGTCTGCTGTATAATCTTTGCTGAATAATTGCATTCCAATAACAGCAAATATATAAATAACAATTACCAATACCAATGTTAAATTACCAAGTGCTTCAATACTTGAAATAATAATACTCAATAGGACTTTCATTGTTGTCCATGATTGCGCTAATTTTAATACACGTAATAATCTTAAACCACGCAATACCGATAAACCATCAACCAATTCAAATGTTAGATCTATAAGTGATGCTGAGACAATTATTAAATCAAAATTATTCCATCCGTTGTTGAAAAAATCTTTGCTCAATGCGAGCAATTTAAGGAAGCACTCGAACGTGAATATACTCGTGAAGACTTTGTTGCCAATATTTAATGCTTGACGCACTGATTCGCTCATACCATGATGTTCAAGCGCAAGAAAACCAGTATTTAAAACGATACATAGAGTTATAGTTAATTCAAATAATGGATCTCTCACCACCTGTTTATAAAAAAAAAAAAAAAGAAACATAAATTTAATTATCTTCTCAATTAATTTTTCATTTAATAATCAAATTTATTTTACCTTATATAAACAATTTTGAAAGCGTAACCAGCCTTCATAGTCAACGCAACATTGAATGCATTTATCGCAATTTCTATCAGGAAGGTCATCTATTTAAAAAAAAAACAAATAAAAAAATCAGAAAAATTCAATTATAAAAATCAATTAACAAGATCAAAAAAATTTTTTAATTAAATTCATAAACTCACCAAGAACAACAATGTGGGATAAATATTCTGGGGGTATTGTATACATTTGTTTTTTCGTTTTAACGCCATTGCATTTGAGCACACGAATTTCACGATTGCGACTTCTCACTGATACTGTGACCGGCGCAATTGGCAATAATGTACGTTCAATCCCACTTGTAGCAACAGTCATTTGCATTTTCTCCTGTCTCTCGAGTCGATGCTCTCTAGGTTGCTTTTGCTGTTGTTCTTGTTGTTGTTGTTGCTGCTGGTGCTGCTGCTGCTGCTGTTGGTGCTGCTGCTGATGATGAAGATGAAGATGATGATGATGAAGATGATGATGATGATGATGTTCACGACGTTCGTGTTCTTCTGCTGAGGTAACATCATCACCATCATGATCATCAACAACACCCGAGTCATCCAATGAGGATTGTTGATTGCTATTATTGCTCGCTTGTCGTGAATGTAACATTCCACGATGTGGTGCAAGTCGATGTATTGGATCTGGTGGCCTTGGTGGCGCCACTTGAAGAGGTAGATTTGATGGTCGAGCATTTGAGTGTCTTGGACTTGGACTTGGACTTGGCGTCACTGATCTACAGATTAATAATATAAATTTATAAGATAATATAATAAATCAATATTTATATATTTGGAAATTATTATTTGTAAGCAAATGTAATTGAAGATAATAAATAGCATGAGTGATTTATTATTGGATAGGATTCAAGTTTTGGAATGGAAAGGATCAAGTATGAAAATAAAGAATTATTATTATATAGACAAATAGACAATTGTGAGAGTGTGTTTGTAAGGGGAGAAAAATATGATCCTACTGATCGCGTTTATTGTACAAGGACCTGCTCCTCGCGCCACCATTCTTTTCTTGTCCCGCTGTACTTCTTCCACGTTTTCTTCTTCGGGTTTTCTTTCTTGTATAACTGCTCAGCAATACGCCTTTACGTGCATCTATTTTTTTCTGCTTTTCTTTTGTTAATGTTTTGATGTTGATCTTCGTCGGGTCAAAACTAAACGTCGAGTCCTCGCGATGGTCAGTTAGGTCTTTTTTTCGTTCCTATAAACAACAATAACAAAGAGCAAAATGAAATATAAAAATAATTATTATAAATAATATTAATTTTTTAATTTATTAAATACTGAATAAGAAAATAAAATAAACTAAAATAATAATTATCAATAATATTAATTTTATAATTTTTTAAATATTCAATACAGGAGCAAAATAAATTAAAACAATAATTATAAATTATATTAATTTTTTAATTTATTAAATATTGAAGAAAATAGCAAAATAAACTAAAATATAAATTATAAATAATATTAATTTTTTAATTTATTGAATATTCAATAAAAGAGAAAAATAAATGAAAACAATAATTATAAATAATATCAATTTTCTAATTCACTAAATATTGAATAAAATAGCAAAATAAACTAAAAAATAAATTATAAATAATATTAATTTTTTAATTTATTAAATATTCAAAAAAAGAGCAAAATAAATTAAAACAATAATTATAAATAATATTAATTTCCTAATTTATTAAATATCAAATAAAATATCAAAATAAACAAAAAAATAAATAATAAATAATATCAATTATTTCCAATTAATTAAATATCAAAAAAAATATAAACAAATAATAAACCAATACGAGTATTTATTTGACAATTTTTTGTTTCAATTCATTTTATCCTTCCATTTCATTTTTCAAATAAAATTTTACCTCATTTGTAATTTCTGCCTCTTCTTCATAGCTCAAAGCAACTACGGCCAGCATCAAATTTATGAGATAGAATGACCCAAAGAACACGACCACCGTGAAGAACGTAACGCTGATAGGCCCGCACGCCGACAACACCTGTTCATAATACCAATAACATCCATATATCATTTTTCATCTGTGTACCCACATTATGAGATCAATAATCCCCAAAAATTTGTTATTATATTCTACATCTATATGTACATACAAATACAAATACAAAAATTCTACATTTATATATTATATGTATATTTAATATATTATTGATGAAATGGAAAAGCAAAGTAGAGTGAACAAAGTAAATTGACCACTTTACTTCAATGACAAATGACTAGACACGCAACTGACCTTGTTATAAACGTCCTCCCAATAATCGAGTGTAATCAGCTGAAAGGTGGTAAGCATTGACCACAGGAAGTTGTCAAAGTTTGTATAACCATGATTTGGATTAGGTCCAACACACAGACACGTGTAACTCTCATTGCAATGCCTGGAAATTTTTTTAATCCATTTATAAATTTTCCTTCAACCTTTACATTTAAACTTCAACAAATAAATACAAATAAAACAAATAAACAAATAAAATATAAATACATATAGGTAAAAAAAAAAAATAAATAAAATATCGAAGTAAAATTTATAAACGTATTCACACTATAAATTCATGTATTGATTTTATGGGTGTGTATATATATCTATGTATTATACTATGTGGCTTTCACGCCATTTATCATTTATATTTGTTCGTGTTCTTTCAAACTTTTATGCATTTTCCTATTCTTTCATTTATTTTGTCATTTTATTATATTTATTTTTCATTTTTGTTCTCTGGGGCTTTTTATCCATTCATTCAATTTTATTTTCTTTTTACTAAATGAATTTCAATAGAGAGTATGAATTCGTGCAGAAGATAACCAACTCCACACGTGTATGAGCCTTTATATTCACATCGTGTTTAAAGTTTTTGTAATAAATAAATAAAGATCAATCTCGGTCCGGTAGAGCGGCGAATTTCACTTCTTTCATTCGCTTCATCTCTCTCTCTTACTCTAAAATATATTTACATATCCACTGTATATATATATATATATATATATATTGGTGGAGTAAAAGTGTGAGAGAGTTGAGAGTTAAAAAGAAGTGATATAAGATATATACATTTCTCTCAGGTAGCAGCTGCGCGGTCCAATGAACCGTGAGCTTAAAGTTTAGCTTGCACACACTCTTGTCGCTAAATCCATGAACGTTCCCAGCTGTAGAATGATTTTATATAAATATATGTATATATGTATATATGTATAATGTATACATACATTATATAAATGTACATGTGGGGTGTGTACTTTACGCCCAGCATCCAATGTCGTTTCACTGAGTATTTCTCTCATCATTGCCACGAACTTTTGAGTTGCCCCGTGGAATACAAAATGAGGAAAGTACTTTTATCACCTTTTCTACACTCTTGTTATATTCTATCTTACAGCTTGGTCGTATTGCAAAAATAAAAATAAAGAATTAAATTGCAGCTCTTTAGTTTATTCTTTGTTATTCTCTCATTATCTTTCGTCGTTATCGTTGTCATTATTATTTCTTCTTTTTATATGTATATATATTTTTTTTTTTCTTGTTAATATTCGTTTCTAATTTATATCTGGTAATTTATATCGAATATGTATATGTGGATTGAAATTAAAATTTAATGACAAACCTGGCGCCAGTGACATTGCCACAGATGATTGGCTTTTCGTCCTCGTCAAACGCCCAATTGGACGCGTTCCAAGTCCACCTGTTGGGTGGAAGAATATACATGTGTATACATATATTTATAGGTAATAAAGTTTATTTTTCAGTGTTCTTTCAAGAACTTTTAGTCAATAGTTTATTGAAATATTTATTACGTATGAATTAAAGGGAAAATTGAAGGAAAAAAAATTTTTTTTTTTTCTTTATTTCTCTGACATAAATGTTTGGATTGTTTGGAAAAAGTTAAATTGAAATATAAGGGAAAAATAAGTCGAGTGTAACCTACATCATATAGTTCAATTGCTATGTAGTACATGTACATGTACATAAATATGAGAAGTTGGAACCGTTGCAGTCGCATGACTTTGCTTTTCCAACAAGTGCATCGATCACAACCGCGACCTGTCACTCCATTGTTTAATTCACTTTATCGACGAACAATAAATTTCTACCGCCAGCTATCCCTAGACATATTCATCCATTTCTCTATACCTTTTTTAGTTGCTTAATAGCGCCATAAAAAAAGAGCGAATGTAAAATAAAATAAAAAATAAATAAATAAAAAACACAAAAAAAAAATATCTTATGATATTTTTATTTATATTATTTATTTATTATTAAATTATATTTTTTTATAATATATATCCTTAATTACCGTGAGTTGAGGGAGGTAAAAAAAATAAAAAAAGTTTGTTTAATGCAAATTTTAATAATCCAAACAATGACAATATTTTTTTTTTTGTGGTAAATTGTAATTATCATGACCGCGGTGTGAATTAAAAGAAAAAATAATAATTAGAGCACGAAAATATACAGATATGTATATACGAAAAGTGAGAATATAAATGATGGAAGAAGAGAGAGAAGATGGAGAAAAAAAAATATATAATTGTAAAAGGTCCTCTTTACGTTGTTTTAATATCCGAAAAAGCGCGCCTCTGAAGATAATGGGAAGGTTGGATAAAAATAATAAAAAAATGATATAAAGATAAAAGAGCCACGGGAGAGATAGAGAAGGATAAAGATAATAATAGTAAAATAGAGAGAAAATAGAGTGAAACATATGCACATTTTGCAACAAGATGCAGTGACCGGTTAGTTTTATTCCACAAATAAAAAAAGTACGGCCAACATTGCATGAATATCAACTGCAGCGACCCAACAATTTCTCTCACGTAGTGTTTTTTTTTCACGTAATTGAATTATTTATATACACATACATGCGAAATTCCATGAAAAAAAAAACTTTTGTTTGAAATTTGATTTATCATTTCAATTTATATTTAATTATTATTTTAATTAATTATTTAATAGTAAAGTATTTTATACTCACTCTCGCCAATCAATTTGTGTGTCATTAGGCTCTTGATGTCTCACGCATTTATTCCTCAATTCACCCATATAAACTTGAAGTGCAAATAGAGCAAAGACCATTAAACAAAATATTGTCAATGTCATAACTTCAGCGAGTTGTTTAAAACTGTGCAGCAGTGCATTTATAATGGTTTTGAGGCCTGAAAATTAATTAAATTATCAACAATTTATAATTATAGAATATAATTATAGAATAAATAAAATAAAGTAGAATAAAATAAATTATTATTAAACATTTATCTTTAAAAAAAAATAAAAAAAGATTTTTTTTATTATAGTCGCAATTGTAAAAGCTTTATTTTATCAGGTGAAAAAGAGATTTGATCATGAAAGTATCGTGTAAAGTCATTTTTCAAATATACGTTAAGTGGAATGAAGCAAAAAGATTGCTTATATGTCTTGGAAATAACAAAAGACAAGAAATGTCCTATTGACCTACTGGTTTATAGTTATCAGTCAACTACTTTTCATCTATTTCATTCTTTTTCATTTTATTTTTTTTTTTATTTCTTCTACGGATTTCTGACGAATGTGTCGCACTCGAACAAGTCATTAGAAGTCTATTCATTCCCGCGTTTGCAATGTTTGAGGATGACTAACGGATGATCGAATCACAAGTAGATTTTCTACATTGTATTGTTCTCACGATTACTGACAATGACGATGGTTGATAAAATTAGTTACATGCCATATTGCCATGGAAATAAAATTAAATAATATGACATTATGACATTAAAATATAATTTGCTTCGATATAATTCAAAATTAACAAATGATAATTAGATTTATGTCATCAACATAAATAATTATGAAATAGTTGATTAAATAAATTATTTTTTCAATGCATTAATATTTATTATATTATAATGTATTATATATAATTATATCTAATTAAAATTGTTTTCATTAAAAAATAAAAATACAAACTCATGGCATTAATATCCATAATTATTAAATAAATTAATAAATTAATTGTTTTTATATTATTAATATTTAGATTTATAATATATTTATATTTATTTATATTTATATTAATATTAATATTAATATTTATATTAATATTTATATTTATATTTATAATTATGTTTATATTTATATTTATATTTATATTTATATTTATAATATATTTATAATTTTATAGAATGTGTATATTAGAGTTTGCCATTTTTAGGCAACTTTTTATTTCAACGAAAAAGCAGGCTGATGATTTACTAAAAAACCCTGTTTAAAGTGGCGATCTTGATTTTAATATTTAGAGATGTCTGTTTATAAATTTCCATTTTCCCTTTGAATAACATGGGAAAAAAAATTTTTTTTCTTTGAATTTTTGTAGCTTGTCATTGGCGCATTATAGAAATGAGCTCATAGCATATTCTTGTAGGGAATCGAACGCTCTACAAAAAAGGTCTCTTCCACTTTTTTCATACAGACAGCCATTTTAAAGATATTCAAACCCAAAGCTCCAATCGTATGAAATTTTGACTTTTTTGTTATTAAATCGATACTAATCCCCATAATTTTTATTGCTTTAAAACAATAATGAAATTTATTCAACATGAGTTATAAATATTTTTTTTTTACAGTAAATAAAATAAAGAAAAAAAAATATCTGACACGTGAGAATTTTTTTTTTTTTAGTTTTTCGAAAATATTAGCACAATAAAACCAGTTTTCCTACTAAAAATAATTTTCAAGACAACAATAAAGTGATTAATATATATCCCTAATCTATATATTATATAAAAATATATCTAATTAATAATAATCTTTATAAAAATAAAAATTAAACCCCAAACAAAATTATTTTTATTTCCAATTAATAAATCAGTTTAAAATATTCAAAAATATTTAACCAAGTTCGAAAATAACCAATTTCAACACAATGTGTAATACGATAATTCATTAACCGAACACAAACATATGCAATAATTTATATACCAAGCTGCCGGTGTAATCAAAGTGTCATGCCAGCAATAGCAAGAGAGATATCATTGGACCGTTAATTTTCAGATGGCACAAAATACATTCCCATCATTATATTCCCTCTCTTGCAGCTGTCAAAATTGTAATAACTGTGTGAGAGAGAGAGCTACACACATGTATTTGTCTATATGAATGGAAACAGCGTGACATCGAGTGAGTGAAATAGAAATATACATATGTAGATAAAACAAGAGGATAGTAATATACAAATTGACAATTGCTACTCATCGTTGTATAATTGCTAGTGTATATAACTTAACTATATCGCGATACGTCACGTTCACGCGTACAAATTTCATTCTTCACCCTCTTTATCTCTCATCCTCACTATTATTCCACTAACGCTGACCCGCAAATACCTTATTTTCTCTCATGCATATGCTAATGCAATACTCTGCACATTTGAATGCACACCATTATTTATTATTTTTCTTTTTTCAAACTTATCTCAACTCTGATTACTTTAAAATCTACTAGATTATTTTTTATTGATATACATAACGTAAATTACCAAATCAAAGTACAAAATAAAAATATTATATGCATAAAATGATTAATATTTAATTGTATAAAAATAATTTATTTTTATTCTTTTTTTTTTTTATATAAATTTTATTTTTTGTTTATTAATTTTTTAATTATGTTTAGATTTTTTTTTATTGATATACATAACGTAAACTACCAAATCAAAGTACAAAATAAAAATATTATGTGCATATAGAATAATTAATATTTAATTGTATAAAAATAATTTATTTTTATTCTTTTTTTTTTTTTGATATAAATTTTATTTTTTTGTTTATTAATTTTTGAATTATGTTTAGATTATTTTTTATTGATATACATAACGTAAATCACCAAATCAAAGTACAAAATAAAAATATTATATGCATAGAATAATTAATATTTAATCGTAAAAGAATAATTTATTTTTATTCGTTTTTTTTTTTTGATATAAATTTTATTTTTTCGTTTATTAATGTTTGAATTATGCGAGAAGGAATTGTCGTTGAAGTTAAACATAATTTGTGCGAGTATATAAATGGGGGATAGACGAAAATTGATCGTCCTTTAACTCCATTGGGGAACGTGAGAGAGAGTGTGTGTAATAGATTACAATTTGTAGTTCAACTACAACGCGCACGTCCCCTAGTCTATGTAGAGTCATTGTAATTAATCCAATTGGCGATTTGAATTAACCTATACATATATACACATTTACACAGATATATACAAATAAATAAATATATTTATATGTATACATATAAATAGATATTTACCATATTAAATGACGTTATAATTAATCTACTGATTATGCAGGAATTATTTGAAAATGTTTTAGTTATCATTGTACATTTATTTTATGTAATTATGCATTTATGTATTTATTTATTTATTTTTTAATTGGATTTAATGCTTGGATATAATGGGAAATTTATTATGAATTATTTTTCAAGAGTTTGGTGAGTTTAAATATTATTTTTTATACTCAAAGAGAAATAATATGTCATGCTTGAACAAATGCTAATTTAATTTTCCAGAGTGATTGGATTCAATGGCGTATTAATAATTATTCAAGTAAATGATTTAATTATAATTTTGGCAGATCTTTGTGGTAGAATTCCGACAAATTATAATTCAAATAATTATCCATTATTAATTATTATATTTGATTTTAACAGATGAGAAAAAAGATTTGTTTTTATTTATTGATGAATTTATAATTTTTTCAAGGGATGTTTTTGAGAATTTTTTAATAATAATTTTATTTTTTATACATACCAGGCATTATTGATACAGTCTTAAGGGCTCTCAGTACACGAAACGTTCTTAAACCTGCTAAATTTCCAACTTCCATACCAATTGTCGCATAGCCACTCGTTATTACCACGAAATCCAGCCAATTCCATGGATTTCTCAAGTATGTGTATTTATTGAGTATAAAACCCTTAGCAATGGACTTTATCACCATTTCAGTTGTATAGATCGCTAGGAAGATATATCTGTAATAAAAAAAAAAAAATTTATTTTGTATAAATATTAAAAAAGAAAATAAAAATATTTATAAATAATATATTATATTAATATTTAATATATTATATCAATTTAATAATAATTAATAGTATATATATAATATTGATATATTTAGCACTTTGAGGAAAATATTCGATTAAACTTAGAAATTTAAAAAATATAATCATTAAATAAATTCAACGTTAAATTATATTAATTACTCATTTTATTACATTTATCTAATCGAATTGCAATAAATAATTAAATATTCAAAACATTAATAATTTAATAACGTATTAATTTTATCATAAATATATTTATCAACAGAATAATTAATCTGCTATAATTATTTAATTATAATCGTGTGCTTGAAATAATTAATCATGATTTTTTATTTTCAATTTAATTAATTACGAATAAATTAAATAAAATATCAATTTAATTTAATATTGTATGAATTTAATAATTTATAAATTCATCAATGTTTTTAAATTTAATCCAACAATTCCCACAGTAAAATCAATATCCCAATAACTATCAATAATTAGTCAACATAAATAAGTATAAATAATCTGTAATTAATTATTATAAATAAATAAATATCAAAATATTAATACCAATATTAAGAACTTTTAACTAACAAATTCTACTAATTATATCAAATAAATATATCAAATAAAAATTAAAAAGTGGCTTATTGGACTAGGGGATTGACTCTCGCTTCAGGTGCGAGAGGTTCCGGGTTCGAAACCGAGTCGTGGAAAAAAAAAAAAAAAATATTAATTATTTCTTCCTGAATATATTCGTAATATTTATTGTGTTATAATCGAGTTGTTGGTTAACACTTTAAACTCTATACAGGTATATACATAAGTTGATAAGCTGTTAGTGATGATGGAAATGATGTGGGGTCTTGAGGGAATAAATAGATCCTTGAGAGTGGTTCACATTGGATTCATAGTGCAGGAGGCAGAGAGTGAAAATGGGAAGAAGAGAGATATGTTGAGATGAAGAAAGAGGGACAGTTTTGGGATTTATGTGGGATCTCTCTCTGCTCCCGCACGTCCGGAAAATTCCCCGAGAAATTCCATTCTAGCTCATGCTGCATTTCTCAACGGTATAAATATGACGACGGATTAACGATGTGCGCGAATCCGGATGAAACTAACGCTTTCAAATTTCCCCGAAGGCCATACGAAAAGCTACGGAAAAGAGCATCAGATCGTTGGTGATGTTGATGGAGATATGCCAAGCGTTTATAACGTTATACAAAATTTGTATCATTACTTTTTTCACTCACAAACGTCAGATAAAAAAAAAATAAATATATAAAAAAATAATTCATATACGTAAATTGTGCTTTTATATTTTTTTTTTATTTATATTTGCTTTTTCCTCTGATTTTATATTATTATTATTATTATTATTATTATTATTATTATTATTATTATCTGTTGTATTCTCTTGTGATTTGTGCGGTTGGTTTATCGTCAAAATCGATAATCATAAATTTCTCATTTTGGACTGCATGAAAGCGCAACTTTGTTCTTCAAGATTTCGTATATATGAATCTCTTGACGTTTGTGCATACATGTGTAAAGATATTCTTGAGCTTCTATTTTAGATAGATAAATTACATATATATATATATATATATATATATATATATATATATATATATATATATACCAATGAATTCGACACTTGACTGCTATATTATCTTTGAATATTTCACAGTCCAGTATTTTTACTCTTGGATTTATTCTAGAAAATTCATTCACTCTGTTGTATTTTATATCGACCTGATTTTGTTTTGTCCTCATTTTTTTTTTATTTCATTTTTTTTTCTATGTATATATATCTGGCACATATTTCCACCGACAAATGGTGCATTTAATTCCGAGCAAAAAAAAAAAAAAGATAGCTATTATTGAACAAGTTATATTGATGTGCAATTTATTATATCTTTATCACTAAATTGACTAAATAAAAATATTGTAATTTATTTCACAATTCAAGTAATATAATTGGTAATTAAATTTATAATCATCACTGACAAATAACTCAATATCATTAAAATTATTTATTTAATTAATTAATTAATTAATTAATTAATTAATACTATCAAAGATTATTATTGAATATATAGTTTATAATTATATGGATAATTAACAATTTATTTATTAGTTTGATATTGTGGTGATTATATTATTAATGTAATTTTTATATATATTCATTTTTTTTTTTTAACTTCTATGACTGACTTTATTTATTTACGTTACGAAAATCCAATGAATAAATATATTTATACTCTGAATAATATATAATAAAAATTGGGCGTGTGCATTAATATAATCACGCAGCACACATTTTTTGACACTGCATACGTATTTATAATTTATTTTCTATTTAAACAAATACACATGCCATCGAGGCTCATATCCTGCGATAATTCTAGTCACTCGCACGATTGTATCTCTAAATAACGTGAAATGTTCACTTGGGGGAGCAGTTAGCACGCGAGTTTTATATGTTTGTGTCCGTGACACATAAATGTCGTTGAGGGACATGGTAAATACAAAAAAAAACCCTATGAGAGTCAGAGCGGAAATGGCAGGATTTTTTCCATTTAGAAAATATTTATTTCACTTCTATCCAAACATGAAAAATTGTATGAATGTTTTATATTTAATTAATTAATTAATTTATTTATAAGGATATATAGAATAAACAAATGAACTTACTCAGCTTCTTCTATCGGCTCGGTCATGCCAAGGAAGACACAATTTAATACAATAGTCAACATGACTACGTAATCAAAGTACTGATTTGTACTTAGGAAGATGCAGCAACGTCTTATTCGATTCCATGGTGAAAATATGAACCAACTGTTTGTCGCTGTAAAACGGTGAATATAATTCTTACGGAACCTCTTGGACACCACGCAAAATGTCTGTAAAATAATAAAAAAAATAATATACATAAATATTTAAATGAATAAATAAATAAATAAATAAATTAAATATGAATTTGATTTAATATTTTTTTTTTCTATTCTTAATATAAATAAAATTAATTAATATAATGAATTAATATTAATATAATAATTATTTTTATTTCAGGGACACATGCGTGTTATTGACGCAATATATTTCGTGTGGGTTATTATTATAACAATGAAAATTATACCAACGACCATGAAAATTTATGTAATATATCTTGAAATAAAATCTGAGGGAACTCGATACGTGTATGTTAATGTAATAAAAGGTTAGTATAGATGTAATATAAGAATGGAAATTAAATTCTCACATAACACAACACAAATTTTATATAATATTCAGTATAATACTCAAATATACAAAAAAAAAAAAACAAATAGAATTTTAATATATCAAATGGAACGAAAAAATACAATTGACCTGTATATTTTTGGGATTATATAATAATCGATAAAAGCGCCGGTTGTTTTACGGTTTTTCTTTTAACCAGTAACTGATAAAATAAAGAAGAAAAAGGGGGAAAAAAAAAATAAATATCAATGACTCTGCCATTGACGTTGGTATATGGAATAGAATAGAATAAAATAGAATAGAATAAAATGGAGGAATATAAAGTTGAAATTGTACAAAAGCCCCTTGGGATAAGTACCATGGAACACATTAAATATCCGAATCAGACGAATTCATTGAACACGTCAGCTTCTTCTAGTCGGTTGGGATTTTTTTTTTTTTTATTATATATTCGCATTGATATCATCTTCATTTATTCTTTGTCACACCGGACGATGCTAACAGTGAAAATAAGTCTTTATATACCAAGAGAGAGGGAGAGAATTCTAGGAAGGAAACCAAAGGGATAAATAAGTATAGTTGCTGAAGGGAAGAGATATTATTATATGCAAAGTGAAAACGTTTCTCATCGCTCTTTTTCTTTAAATATAATACTGTTAATGTAGGTCACGACGTCTGTGGATGGAGCTCGTCGTACTCTTTCTCTCGTTCATACATGTATACTGATATATCATTGTGTCTCGTACTGCATCAGAAGGGCTACAACATCTGTCAAATACAAATGAAACACACACACATACAGGAGTGGCATCAGCAACAGATAGAGAACATGAGGAAGTAGATGAAAAAAAAAAAGATGAAACCTACATCACACGCTTTTTGCAAGAATTTTTTTTATTTTTTTTCACTTTCTTATTTTGTTGCCATATTTTTTATTTTTTTGTTGAAAATAAGCTCAAGTTTCACTGTGTCATGTGGAAAAATATCGCGATGAAACAGAGGAGAAATAAGAGAAAGCAAATGGAAAATTTTTTCCACTAAGTCTTTTATCATTTTTTTTTTTCGTGTTTTTAAAGAGAAGAAAAAATTAATAAAATTACAATTAAAATTGAATCTCATGTAAAGTAATCCGTCAAGCACAACATGGACTGATGAATTTATAGCATAAATGTACATAGATATAAAAACTATGAGCTTTATTGTGTGGCCATTTTCACCTGATAAAAGCGAAGAGAAAACACGCAGATAAACAGATTACACTTATTTATCTACGTCTAGCAAACTTGCGTTTATATATAATATATAAAAGTCCTTGGCTTCAGCAGGCACTTTGATATAAATCCATCCAGTCAACATACTCCTTTACTCTTTCCTTCATCCATTCTTCTTCCTTGTTCTCTTCCCTATCCCTCCATTTATTCATTTATTTATTTATTTATTTATTTTTTTGGCATTTTATCATATTCTTTTTTATTTATTTTGTTCTTTATATGTATATCCATTATCTTTTTATTGTTTCAACCGTCATATTTCGTTCACCCTGTCACGAATGACTCTCATACACAGAGAGCAAAAGTGCCGAGAGAGCGCAATGAAAATAAAGACAGAACGATTTCGAAAGATTGAGGACGCGCGCGCGCGATTTGTTCATCGTCAGGGCGTTGTTAAATCGACCCATTTCCACAGAACATTCGAGCCTTTTCCTCTCTTTTATTTTTTCCTTTCTTATTGTCAAGTAACCCACTTAGTATTGAAAATAAAAATGAAGCAAAAAGAAAAGTAAGAGAATTGAGATGAGAAGGAAAAAAAAAAAATGTGGAAAATAAAAAAAAATAGCAATGAAGAAATAATGAAAGAAAGTGGAGTAGTAATATAATAATATCTAAACGTAAATGACATTGGGTTTGTCATACTAGATGATCTTCATTATAACATATCAAAAGTCTTTTATCCTAATAACAACTAACTATTGCTGTCCTTCAAATCAACAAATAAATAAACATTTTCGCCTTTCTCATATATTTATTCTCAATGTCTTTTATATATTAGATATGTACATATGTATTTATGACTAAATATTATTGATCGTGACAGTGACATGGTAAAGCTTACAAACACACGTATAA
The DNA here is from genome assembly GCA_030347275.1 of Microctonus aethiopoides. Taxonomy (NCBI): domain Eukaryota; kingdom Metazoa; phylum Arthropoda; class Insecta; order Hymenoptera; family Braconidae; genus Microctonus; species Microctonus aethiopoides. The sequence continues at coordinate 23,007,035 of JAQQBS010000001.1, read as the reverse complement.
AGGATGCTTTGAATTGTTATTTAGTAACTCCATTTCCGTTTAGTGAAAGTAGGACATGTGCCAATAAAAAGCTCCTTTCATTCGACACCGACTAGGGCTCAACGCAGGCCATTGACAGCGTGCACAACACGTAGTAAATTGCCTTGTAAAACATGCAAGTCACTACATATACATACATATGCATATTATATACAACTATATACTGCCAAAGAATTAAATAGATAACTACATTTATCGTAGAATTTAATATATTAAATAGATGTATCATTTTTATAATTTAAATTAATTGAAATCTTTGGGTGATTTATATTAATGATTTATTTAAATAAATATAATATTTATTCTCGTTTATTTTTAAGTGTTCAAACTGACTTCAGGCAATTTAATATCATCCAATGTTAATGATTAATGTTGCCATTGATGATTTTACTGGGGAATAATTATTACTTAAATTACTATTATTAATCTTAGTAGAATTCAAATTAATTTTTTCGATATAAATCAATATAAGTTGCAACAATATAATTTACATATTGTATACAACTGTATATATTGCCAAAAAGTTGTAAAGATATACCTACATTTATCATAGAATTTAATATATTAAATAAATGTATTATTTTTAAGATAAAAAGTATTTTTGATTAGTCAGAAATTATGTATTGTCCTAATTTTAAATTGGAATTTGTTATTTATGTATTTATTTTATTCTCTTTCCTGTATAAATTTTTGTAAACCATGTGACACTTTACTAAACAAATGATATATTATTATTATTAATATCTAACAATTTAAATTAATAAAAATCTTCACGTGATTTTCCAAATCGAAATTTTTGTGCTTTTTTAAGTCTTCTAGTAGTCGATTAAACATTCTATGGCAGTCGTTGGCCTATTCAATTTTGCTTAAAATCTGTGAAACCTCTAAAATCTAGGATTGAATTTAGTTTGATGCTTTTTACATCCAACACAACATTGTAATATTTTATTTCATAATAAACTTAGTCGCAAGTTCTTTTTTTGCACCTAAGAACGGAAGATTTGGCAACATGTCACTACTTCAAGATTTCGTATTTTCTATCAAAATATTTCGCTCCTGAAGAACTTCACTAAATGCCAATAATGAGATTTAAAATATCATAAAAATTCCGACTCTGTTTAAAATAAATAATTTACTAAAATAAATATAATATTTCTTCCTTTTCATTTCTAAACATTCAAACTTACTTCAGGCAATGTAATATCATCCAATGTTAATGTTGCTATTGATGATTTCACTGGCGAATAATCATCACTTAAATTACCATTATTAATCTTAGTAGAATTAAAATTAACTTGTTCAATATAAATCCACCACAATTCATTATTCTTTATATTTATTACATTATCAAATATCCCACAATTACGTTTCGCTATTTTATATTGAACTCTACATCGTTTACGCATTAATGTCAATTTATTTATAATAGTGATTGATTCCATAGCATGAGGATCAATCACTTGATATTTACGAAACAGTGACAAGTGTCTCCTCATTAATACTCGATGTTGGATAGAATTATCACGTGTCCTCATTTTCTTTCTTTTTCATTCGTTCGTTCGTTCTTTACGTGACACAAATTCGAGATGGAGAATTTTTTTTTTTTTTTCTCAACTGATTAATATGACAAGATGTGCCTGAAAGGTATCTTGAACAGTATAATACTACACACTACGTGCTTGGCTATTGCTAACTGATGCTTTATCCACACAAATGTATAATAATCGTTCATTTTATCATATACATACATACATACACGTAATAATACAGACCGTTGTGTCCTATTTAAGCTGAAGGGACATACCAAATGGTAAATTGACGCGTGCAAATTACTGAACATGATAATAACAATACATAATACACATGTGTCTCTATATAGATAATTTTATATACATGTGTATGTATGAATGTATGTATGTATCTATATGATTAGTTGACTATGAGGATAATGGCAGCTGGGCTTTGTTGATAACTCATCTTAAACAATAATAATACATCTAGGTTGAAGACTATAAACGTATCGTAATTCTCGAGTAGAACCTGTTGCAAAAAGTCTCGTTGGGTTGAGCAACAAGTCGAAATATATATCAACTCTGTGCTTATTCTATTGCGAGGGAGGAATAAACAATAAATAGGTATAATATCTATACTAACTGTGTGGGTGGAGTAGTGGTGAGAAAGGTAGACGAGGAGGGAATAGATTGTCAACTATTTGAGTGACATTCAAATCGATTTGTCATAAGTGTTGTACGATCATAACTTTATATTATTGAAAGAATTATTATTCAATTTTTTTTTTATATCTATTCTGATATGTGTATTATGTTATATGACATGTATGAAGTGTTTTTAAATTTTATTTTAATTTTTTTAATTCTATTTTTAAATTTTAACAACGTGGAATTATTATCAAAATGTTTTCGATAAATAAATCGCATTTTAATGTTAATTATTAATTGTTGTGTTTAGATACAGGTAAATATGTTGGATAAATGTGGGAATGTTAGTTGAGAAGTTATTTATTAATTATTAAATATGTGAGTCACAAAATGATTGATGTAATTTTCTTAAACTATCAATTTGAATATAAATGATAATAGACTTTATGAAAGTGTTATTTGGTAAGTAAATAACTGTCTGAAAGCAAATCAATTCTAATGATTTCTACAGAGAAACACACGTATATTACACATAAATATACACATGCACATTGTGTAATAAGTCAGTTGCGTGTTAGCACAAGTTGGCCACATAATTCTCAGCTGCTTCATCACCCTTAAAATCCTTCATTTAAAATTAGAAAGAATATTAAATAACAATCGAAATACAGTAATACAAAATTATTTTCATCAAACATTAGACTCTTTTGTTACAAAAAATTGAAGAATTCTTAAAACCAGGTCGCGTGTCCATAGCAGAGGTATTAATCGTTACTTCAACCTAAAAAAACTAAAAAAAAAAAAAAAATATTCATTTCTATTCACACTAGAACATTAATCGCGTGGCTGCTCAGTAATCAACCTCTACTACTTTTCTTTTCATACCTAAACACACTAACACACACATACACTACCATATGAACACTGTACATATTGATATTGACTTTCAAAACGATATGTCTAGCCGTGGTCATGAAACCGACTTTAATTTAAAGATATACAAACAAAATATTTTTTAAAAATTAAACAAAAGTAATTTTTTATACTATTTTCTTTTTTAAACTCCACAAATTTTTCATTCTTATTTAATATTAAACCTCTTTTCCTCCTTCAATCACAAACACCATTGCAAAATACATTATGTTATTTACGGATGTGGGGTAAACAGTTTGCCTTAAGGCAAACTCGAAATTTTTGGCCGTGATTGCAAGCTCGTATATATATTTATTTATATATGAAGGGTGAAAGAGAGAAGGCTGATGCACACCCACACACACATACACACACACACACCCCACTGGCATGTTGCCAGTACCGATAACATTTTAGATCTACATATGGACCCTCTCTCTTGGTTTATATACACTCCCCCTCGTTATTCTCCCTCTCTTGATGTATATAAATGTGGCTTTTGCAATCTACAAACATATAGGTACATCCGATATACACACGTTTACCCATCAGATCTACTCGTCTTCCTTCGCCATCAACCCCTACAACTCCACACACAAAAATATGTATAGATGTGTATAGATATATTGTACATACACATGCATTAGTATATAGGTGAGAGTTCCTGGCATGTTATAGCTTTCGAGATGAGAATCTCAATAGGCTCTTAAAGTATATCCTCAATCGTACGTACATCTTTTCCATCAACTAGTGCTGTATATATATATTATATGTATAGTATATATATTCTATGTGTATGGTATATTTATATTATATATGTGTATATATATGTAGTATATGTATATGGGAATTGCTGTTGCTCTTGCTTGTATCTGGCGCAATTCCATATTTTCGTTTATATTATTATTATTATTATTATTATTATTATTATTATTATTTGTATATGTATATGTATGTATATTAGTTTTGCGAAAATCTTTGGTTAATTGATTTTACGTCTTTAGTGAGTTTATTTGTAATTATATGGAATAATTGTTATTTGATTTGTAAGGTTGTTATTTGGAGGAAATTGAAATTATTTTGGTAGATATTTTTATTTATTTTTTATTTTATATAGTGAGATTAAATATTTTTGAATTATTGTTAAATTAATGATGTGTGATTTTTATCAATTATTTATAATATTTAGTAATATTGTTAGGAGTTTTTAATTATTTTTTTATTTTATATAGAGAGATTAAATATTTTGGAATTATTATTAAATTAATGATGTATGTTTTTTGTCAACTATTTATAATATTTAGTAATATTGATAGAAATTTTTAATTATTTTTTTGTTTTATATAATGAGATGAAATATTTTTAAATTATTGTTAAATTGATGATGTGTGCTTTTTATCAACTATTTATAATATTTATTAATATTGATAGAAGTTTTTAATTATTTTTTTATATTATTAACTGGGATAAAATATTTCTAAATTATTAATCAATAAATGATGTATATTTTTTATCAACTAGTTATAATATTTATTAATATTGATAGAAATTTTTAATTATTTTTTATTTTATATACTGAAATAGAATATTTCTAAATTTTTATTAAATTAATACTGTATGTTGTCTATCAACGATTTATAATATTTATTAATATTGATAGAAGTTTTTAATTATTTTTTATTTTATATAGTGAAATAAAATATTTTTTAATTATTATTAAATTAATGATGTATATTTATTATCAACTATTTATAATATTTATTAATATATCATAGTATTATAAAATATAGCATATAATGTTTAATATAATCACTATATTTTATACACTGAGAAAAAATAATATTCACAAAAAAGAACATTTCATTGATAATTAATATTTTCTATCATTTATTTATAATATTTATTAATACGATATATTAATATAATATATAATATATAATATATTATATATAATATAGTTATTAATATATTACATCATTAGTAGAAAATAATTAATTTTTTTACCTGTCTATTGTATTTGCTAGAAAGTTTTCATTATCTTTAATAGTTATGAAATTGTTGCGTCATAAAGTTGTGTCTTGTCGCATATTGTGTGTAATACAAGTTGAGATATTACATTGGGTCGTGTGCCATAGCTTATTCAACTGAAATTGGTGTAGATAGATAAAATTATTCGCGAAGCACAAGGGAGAAACGCGCGTTTGGTATATGGAACACACAGTGCGTTCTTACCTCAATTCCTTCAAACTCCCCAGTGTACTTCAATTTACATAATTTAAACTAAACTCGAGGGTTATTGGCCTAATATATTTATATATAATATTATATACATACATCAAACACAGATATATATATATATATAATAAACATACAAGTTAAAATATACGTAAATATTTTTAGTTGTTTCATCGCATTAGTAGTGAAAAATTTGATTTATTTTTGAATAACTAAACTCTATGAAATTATTCAGTTTTCACTAAAGGCACTGTTACCAACACGTTGAGAAAAAATAAAATAATATAAAAAATGAAGTAAAATAAAGTAAAAAATATTATAAAAGAAGAATTAAAATAAACGTGCAAGGACAAACGTGTATAAAGTGTGGCTACTATGAATACTATGAAACCATGAGCGCCATGCTTGATGCGACACGATATCATGACGTCAGGTCCGAACACGTACAGTCGTGTGCTTTGCCTTTTTTTTTTTTTTTTTTTCATGTGAAATATCGATATATTATTCCCTCTTTCGCACACTGGCATTGCGACACGACCTGCGACCTGCCCCAGGTGTTGTCCTTTATATAAAACGAGGGAAAGCCGAGGATTACCACTGTGTAAGAATCAAATTGACGTATTATCATCATTATCATATTCTCTATATATATAGCACAACTCAAGGTAGAATATTAATAAAATATATAATAATTTTCACGCGACTTGATGAAGTAAATCATAAAAAAAATCAATAAATAATTAATTAACATATATGAAATATATTATTTTTTTTATTTTTCTTCAACTTGATATCGTAAAAATGTTTTTATTATGAATATATTTTTTATATTAATTTATTAATGATAAAAAAAGCAGTGTACTGGATTTGCATTTAGGTTTACCCAGTTGACCAATAATATAAGTTTGTGCATAAAAAATGTATGTCACCCCTAGGGCTTGTTGCAAACTCTATATATAAAAAAAATATACCTACATTGGTGGAGTTTTATTCATGTATATTTCTTACTATGGTTTATAATATTTATTGATATTATTTTTAAATTAATGATGTATGTTGTTTATCAACTATATTTATAATATTTATTAATATTGATAGAAATTTTTAATTATTTTTTATTTTATTTACTGAGATAAAATAATTCTAAATTAATATTAAATCAATGATGAATATTTTTTATCAACTATTTATTTATTTATCAACATTGATAGAAGTTTTTAATTATTTTTTGATTTTATATATAGTGAGATGAAATATTTTTGAATTATTATTAAATTAATGATGTATATTTTTTACCAACTATTTATAATATTTATTAATATTGATAGGAATTTTTAATTATTTTTTATTTTATTTACTGAAATAAAATATTTCTGAATTATTATTAAATTAATACTGCATGTTGTTTATCAACTATTTATAATATTTATTAATATTGATAGAAATTTTTAATTATTTTTTATTTTATTTACTGAAATAAAATATTTCTAAATTATTATTAAATTAATGATGAATATTTTTTATCAACTATTTATAATATTTATTAATATTGATAGAAATTTTTAACTATTTTCTATTTTATATACTGAAATAAAATATTTCTAAATTATTATTAAATTAATGATATATGTTGTTTATCAACTATTTATAATATTTATTAATATTGATAAAAATTTTTAATAATTTATTCATTTTACATACTGAAATAAAATATTTGTAAATTATTATTAAATCAATGATGTCTGTTTTTTATCAACTATTTATAATATTTATTAATATTGATAAAAATTATTAATATTTCATCTACATATATACAATATACGTATATATACATATACGCGAGTAATTTGTACAACACGTAAACTCATATTCCCAATTTATAAGTATATGAATGAGCCTCTGAATGTGAGAGTTGCGCGCAAGTTTTGAGGAAAAGCGATTTCACTTGAATGCAAAAGCGAGATCACGAACCATAAGATTGCTGCGCGCCGTTTCTGCTGTGATAAATTATTAAACTGCACCAGACTCCATTATATACACAGATATATTATACACATATATACTCTAGTGCACATCACATTTGCCCCATAGACCCCCAGAGCCCTTAAGCACGGCATCCAGTTTGCCATTTTGTCAGAAAGTTCAAGAATGACATTAATCAATAATATTTATTGCAGGTCACGAATCAAATGATATAAAAATAAATAAATAAATATACCATAAGAAAAATTGTAACGTTATAATAAAAATTCACTTCATATTCTATACACACACCCACACACACACACACACAATGAATAAATAAATTGAAATGAAATGTATATCACTATGCACATAATGAATAAATTATATTTTAATTCTTTTCTTTTGCATTTTATATTTAAACGATAAATTAATCTGATGGATTAATTTAATATTTAATGATACGTTAAATATACGTGACTAATTGACACCAGGAAATTACAAACCTTATTTATTTTTGTATTTAATATATTACTAAATCAATCAATTGATAAAATAATTGAAAGCACCAAAGTTTTATCTCTACAAACTTGTTCACTTGATATATAATATGTAAATGGATGAAATATTTCTCAATATCGTGAATTAATATTATATATTATTTACATATGTGTGTGTATATATATACAGTAGTAGTAAGGAACGACATAATGTCATCCAACATGGAAAACTTTGCGACATCACCACCAGAGAGCTATTCGCCACCTGCTCGCGCGAATAACGCTACGGAAACTTTATGTGTTGGTCGTTATTGGGTCATCATCGAACACTGCAAATGTCTTTGTTTTAATATTCTCACTTTTACTTCACAGTCTCTCACTCGCCCTTTATCCAACAAAACAATTTTTTTTTATGTGTACATAAAGAATAAATATATATTCATTCCTAGAATCAATTTCCATCACTTGAATCAGTATATTTCTTTTTATCAATTGTGTAAATGTTTTCTATAATATTTCTTTTATAAATATTAATCAAACAACCTGACCTAATTGACGATTTACAATTGTTAAATATCTCTCTCTCTTTCAAAGGCAATGTTAAATCTGCTGAGAATATATAAACAATATTGTTAACAATCCTTTATATTGAATGACAGGAATAATCAACAAGTCGCGTTGAGAATTATTTGTTTGATTGATGTGGAATTTTTTAAATGGAAAATAATTAGAAGAAAATTTATTTGATGGGATAGGAATGAAATATTAATTAACAATCTAGGTGGATATTCCTGGGTGTAAGATGGACATTGCAGTAAGATGAAGAAGAAGAAAAAAAGGGGGCCAGGGACTCATTAAATATTCGCCAAGTACTTTCATCTGCATAAACGTCAGATGTTTACGTTGTATGTCTTGCAATCTTAAATATAAAGTGAATGTGTGAAAGAAGAAGTTTCTAGTATGCTGATGTGCTTATTCTGCTTTTGGTTAATACAGTATATATATGTATTTGTCATTTTATTTTTTTTTATTTTACGTTTTAGTTTTTCTCTTTACATTTAATTCTGAATTTTCATTCATTTTTTTTTTATTGTTTTTCTTTTAATCTCAGTGGACTCTAAGCCATTAATTTTTTATTCTGTAATGTATTTTTTTTTCTATTTTTTTAATTCCTCGAGTACAGAGAGTCTCAGTGGTTGTGATAACCTTTTACTTTTGTTTTTTAGGTGTATAATCCCCGTGAGCTCAGCAAAATGTTGATGTACCAGTATAGCAGTAACGGAAATGTATACGTGCGTGTGGATTTATGTCAGTTCACTCAATGAATAGAGAGACGCAATGCGGTAACACGTATTATATTTTCACTAAATACATTCTTCATTGTGTAAAGACTTGATGCGGACAATAATTTAACGTTGTTCCATTGCAATTTTGCTCATTTTCATAAATGTAATCGATGGATGAAGAAGAAGAAATTAAAAATAAAATAAATGAATAAATAAATAAGGAAGTAAATAGTAAATAAAAATTGTGACATAAAATAAAGAGGAAAAAGAAAATACACATCCTTGAAATAGTTCCAGAAGCAATTGCCAATCTATGGCTCCTATGGGTTCCGCATGAAAGATTAAAAATTTCATGAAGAAAAAAGCGAACGTGAGAAAAAGGAGGAAAAAAAAAAGTGTAGACGAACGAGGAAGTAAAAAAAAAATAGAAAAATTTCATTGGCTATGATGCCAAGTCTTTGAGCGTTGGAAAATTGACTTCCTTCCTATTTTGGCAGAATTATAAAGTCTGAATGAAAAAATAAAAATATAAAAACATATAAATAATATAATTTAAAAAAATAAATAATTCATTTTAATATTATTTTTCTCGACATATTCTAGTGCAGATTAATTTTATCATTAAATTATTATATCAATCTAGTATTAAGCCACTGCGAGAAAGGTTGTCGATAAATCATACAGTTATATAAATCAAATTTAAAAAATATCTTTCTATCCATTGCCCACAAATACTTTTATCGAAGTGGAAATATTGCAGATTTAGCAGTGAAGATTGAAAAATCCAAGATTAAATATAATATATTTTTTATAATATCAAATGAGCTTTTTTTTTTTTATTTTTTTTTTTATATCTATAAGAATTAGGGTG
>JAQQBS010000001.1:22964273-22989683 GCA_030347275.1 Microctonus aethiopoides | reverse complement strand
TTTTTTTTTTTTTTATTTTTTTTCTCTTTATTATTTCTTTCTCACCCCGCGTTTTATGTATATATTGCTCTGACACACCACTCCTTTACACATTCACCCGCGTGCCAGGAATAATCATATATACCAAGAGTGCTTTCAACTACGTCATCTTAGCGTCACTGAGTCGGTCGCGTATTGATCCGCGGGGGGTGGTAGAGCGTATTTCTTTCTCTTTTCAACCCCGTCCACATTTATATACACATAAATATATATTCATATATGTGTATTTATAATTGCTGTCATATTTTATTTATTTATTTATTTTTTTTTCGATTATATTTACAAATTTACATTCATTCAAATAGAAATATTATCAGATAGTTATTATGTTTTATTTTATTAATTATAAGTGGTGTTTGTGTAATTATAAATTATTTAGTAGATGATAATGTTCGATGAAAATATTCTCACATTATTTGAATTAATAATTAAGAAGAATGAAAAAAAAAAAAGGGAAGCAAATAAAATAAATTTTCTTTTTTTAACACAAATCCTCATGGACAAATTATAGCAATGCGGTATTACAAAATCGCGTGGCAATATAGTATTTTAAGTTCACTATTATGTATGATAAGAATCGCCAAAATAATATAAATAATAAGAATAAATATATAAATGAAATTAAAAAAAAAAAAAAGGGCGATGGTAAAGTCACTCAAAGTGGGTGAAATTATTTCGTTTTTATCCTCAAATAAAATCTTCGTTTCTTCTAATTGCCTAAAAAAAGAACGAAAATAAATTATAAAATAAAATAAAGCTCAATGTTAAAAATTAAAAATAGAATAGAAAAATTTCGTTAATTTGAACCCACATAAACTAACAAAATAATTGCAAATAAAAATAAAATACTAACAAATATCTAAAAATACAAAAAAAAAGTTTTTTGAAATTGTATATAATTTTTCATTACACTAAATAAAAATAAAAAAAAATAAAATACAACATATTATCAACATAAACATTTATTTATTTCCCCACATAAATTAAAAATCAAACCATTAATAAATCTACACATAAAAAAATATTAAAGAATATTTATTAAAGTTTATATAGTCCTCTATAATTTATTTCATATACATAAATATTATTGAGAGATGTTTATATCAAAATTTACTATCGGATCAAAAAAACCGTTGATCACTTAAACACACTAAATAACCAGCTATTGAAAAGACAACAAAACACATTCCAAATATCGATATACATGTATTATCTTTTGTTTACCATCAGCTCTCACAAGTAAAGCGCGCGTCAGTAATTCTTTGGTTGCCTCGCAACTCTCAATTCTCATAGTCTCATATAATATAATAGTTACAATGTAGATATATAAAGCAACGGCCCCCTCACGTTATATGCAGACTTTGTCATATGTACAATGTAGCTATACAGATAAATAAATATATAGTTGAGACATATAAAGTTGTGGTTGGTGCTCTTGTGTCGCCTTTTACCGTGCACGTGACCGGCTTTTTATATTTGTTCTATGTCCATTATCGATATTTATTTTTTTTTTCTCTCTTTCATGAACACTCGTGTTATTGATGCTCTTTTTTTTATTTTTATTTTCTTTTTTTTCACACTGCTCGCAACGTGAAAAATTGGTCTGGGATTAATGAACCGCTCTATCTGTATAGGTATGTATATTCTTTATTTATATAGGTATATACAGAGGTATGTATATATGTATATCTTTGTGTTATATGGAATATTTTTAAATGGGAAGAAGTTTCTATACGACTAATATTGATTATCGAACAAATGTATATCAGGTCATGGCGCATTGTTGCACTCTTTGTAACATACATAATTTATAAGAAGAAAAAAAATTGTATTTTTTTTTTTTTTTAGTGGTGTTTTCATTGTTATTAATTAATTTGTTGTAGAGTTAAATGACCGAGTGTATAATGTGTGGTTTATAATTTATGTGAGTAAGGATGGGGAGATGTTTGAATAATAGATTTTGTTTATGTAAATTTTTGTATTTATTAAGGATTGATTTTTTTCTATTGGTTTTTTTTTATGTATTTAAATTGATCTGATTTTTTTTTTTTTGAGGGGGGTTTGTAAGTGGTTTTTGGTAAGGTGAAGAGATTTCAATTGATTATTTATAATCGATCTTTATATTATTTGCACACAATTTTGTTAGTACGGTACCGATTATCGATAAAATGCCAACAATAGATAACATTTTTATTAGAAAAGATTTGTATTGAAATGCAGATCATTTATTTTTAATATTTTATATTCTGTGGGTGTATTTAATTAAGATGATGATGATGATGATGGTTTAATCATTAAAATTGAACAGAGAAGAAATAATATAATTTAGAAATAACTAAAAATAAAAATTAATTTTTAATATTAAAATGAAAAAAAGATATTATAAATTGCGTAAATGTTTATGGTATTTATAAATTTATTGTAAATATGTACAAAAATATAAAATAAAGTGGAGAATATTATTGACAAATTATCGTAAAAGAATGTTGAAAGAATTTTTTGAAAAAAGTTTTAGTGAAGAAAAAAATCCTCTCAATTTTTATTTTCCTGATTGTCTCTCGCTTATCTCTCTGATAAACACCGAAACAATGATGTTGTTTCCAAAAGTTTCATGTCGAGTTGCTCTCATAGTTTGCTTGAAGATATCGTCGACGATAAGTTCCTTCAGGATCATATTTATTGGCAAGAATTTGAAACTTCTTAGGCTCGTACTCTCTAAATAAAAAAGAAAAAAAAAATATCAACCCAACAGTTAACATTCCAATAATAAATTCCAATAATAAACAAACAAAAAAAAATATCCGAATAATAATTAATAGCAAAACAAATAAAAAAATAAAATAAATAATTTTCATGATACATGATTTAATTTTTTTATAAATAATAAAATTATAATATTACTAACCTAAGATATTTAATGACCTTGATTCCACCTTCCATTTGAGTCTTTGAACACTTGGCACACGCAGTTTGTAAAGCTTCCGGTAAAGCTCCTAATAAATAAATGAAAATAATACAATTAATTATTAATATACAAAAAATCAAAGTAAAAATATTTAATTAGTAAAATAATAATAATTATTTATTATTATTTATTTTATAAATATAAATCAGGACTCACGTCTTAATTCTTTGCCATCAGGTGGACATGGTCCTTTTTTCATTAAACAATTATAATAATAATGAAGCAATCTTTTATTATCAAGAATTCTATCTAAATCCACTTTATCCCAACGAGTCATGTAAACATTTTGTTGTGGCCATGGATAACAGTACGATCCATTGAATAAAAATGTCAAGAGTATGATGTTGATGAGTTGAACGAGTACAAGTGTCTTACCATCCATTGCGTTTGCAAGTAAACCGATAAAAAGAATTGAGCTGGCATTTATATAGCTTCACTCCTTCTTTTTTGCATCGTCCAAACGATTAACAACAACAACATCATCATCAATAATGTAGTACAAGTATTAAAACTATAAGTACTAATATTTTCTTGTACTCTCCAATGACTTTTAATATTTATCCTGCTTTCCTTTTAATATTTTCTCCAATATAAAATAAATAAAATTAAAAAAATAAATAAATACAAAATAAATTTAATCTTTGTTTATACATTTAGTAAAATGATTCATACTATGATTTATTTTTAATATCTACTTGTGTTTTATTTTCTTGAATTTAATAGTAAATTATTTATTTAACTGGTGTTATTTGAAGGAAACAATAGATTTAATTTTATAACTTTTACAGATGATTTTATTAAATATAAATATTATTTAACTGTCAGAATAATTTTTGCAAATGAATGTATGATAGAATTGTGAAGCGAGATCCTGCTGAATGATAATAACTTGACTGACAATAAATGCAATTACTTTGTGTGTATATATATGTTGCAACCTCGTTGAGAAAATTATACTTTAATTGTTATAAGTGAGAGAGACTCATGCATGCATTATGGGAGTGTTTATTCCACCCAACATAAAACAAAGCGTTTTATTGAATGTCAAATATATTAAAAGAGAAGGAAAAAAATAAGAAAAGAAATCGCAATATCATGTCAATGACAAATGGAAAAATATATTTTATATATGATATATCAAATAAATATGAAGGAGATTTTTTAAATATACAGATAATAAATTTATCCATTATTTATGGTGAAAGAAATACAGGTATGAAGAGTAAATTTTCTTTGATATACCGTTAGCAGTAATTATTTCTAAGAGCATTCAACCTGGAATGTGATTCACATCTGTATTTCCAACCTACTTTCATGAAATAACCTGATTTACATTTTTATTTTCAAGTTAATTATTATGTTTACACATTTAAAAAATCATTTTGATATATGGGAAGACGAATAATAAAAGCAGGATTGTTTATATTTATTATTGAAATTGATTAATAATAAATTAGCGACGAATTAATTTTAATAAAAATATTCGGATAAATAAAGGATTTATTTAATCGACGGTTAGATAAATTATAGTAGGAATCTTCTTTGATATCATCTGTCGATAAAATATCATTGATGGAATTTATTTATAGCAGTTGGCTCGATTGATAATATTACCATGGGGAAAATAAATAAACAAATAGGAGGGAAAATACAATTTATTATCAATTACATCAATTGCATTAATTAATTATTGATCAGTTGAAGAGTGTAATTTTGTCATTGCGTTGGTGGAGGTTTGAACTTTTTAAGGAATATTTGATATTGATCTGGATCATTCTCTCTGTATAAATAAAAAATTAATTAATAATATAAAAAATTATTATTATTTACAGATATGTATTTTTTTATTTATTTAAATTCATTTATTTACTTACTTTAGATATGTTAAAACTGTATTTGCAAGATACTTTTGGCGACTAGTACATGATGCACAATCATCTTTCATCATTTCGGGTATTAATTCTGTAATAAAATATTTAAAAAAAAAAAAAAAAAATTGAAATTATTAAAATTTTTTATTCATTTTTTTTTGTATTATATTTTTTAATTAAATATAAATACTTACTAATCAATGATTTATCATCAATAGGACATCTGTCTTCACCAGCAAAACAAAATTGATAAAAACTACGAAATTTTGGAGTTTTTGATAATTCGTCTAATGGAAAATCTTTCCATAAATAAAATCCACCTCCACGTCTAGCCGTATCAGTTTCCGTTCCATTTGTAAAAACAGCTGATATTAAAGTAAATATGATCGTGATCAATAAGATTGAATGCAGTCCTGATGGTGTCATTTCGTTGAAATGAAAATCAATCCATAAATCGACTTATATTTATAGATTTTATAACGTTATATATTTAGCGATTAAATTTATATCAAATATAGTTGGCAGGTTTATTAATCGTCTTTTGTTCATCGTTTATAGACTTAAGATTAATTGGAAAAAAAAAAAATAATAAAATGAAGAAAATTAAGAGAATAATTTTTTTTTTTTTTAAATGCAATCGAAATAAAGTCAAATGCAAACGAACCAGTTTAGTTGAATGAAATTGAACGTTGTGTTTTAATATTATATTTATTGTTATTCATCACATAAAAATAACGTCGATATTAAATTATTTTCAGTGATCGAAATTATTAAATATTAAATTTTATATAAATTTTTGTATACATTAAATTGTATTTTAGTTATATTTATTATTGACAATTTGGATTATAATCAAGATTCATTCTACTTCGATATTTCATATCAGAATCGAATTTATTAGCGACTTGACAATACATATTTGGAAATCTTCCCCTAGCATAAAAAAATAAAAATGAAAAATAAATAATTAAAATTTTTGTGCAGAGTTTTTTTTTCAGATTTAAAAAATAATTTAAAAATATTTTTAAACTCACCAAAATAGATTGAGGAATTTTTTTATCAAATTTATCTGATGGTTTGAACATCTTGCACAATTTATAGCTAACGCTTCGGGTATAATCTCTGCATAATAACATTTAAATATTTAATATACAAGATAATAATAATAAATAATGATTATAAAAAAATTAAACCTACTTCTCAAATTGAAACCATCAGGTGGACATTTTGCTCCAATAACCTTCCTAATTTTTCTGGATTAATATTTTCCCATAGAAAATTCCTATATAAATTTTGCTGCATTGACGTTAATTCAATGCTCATAAAGTGCACCGTAAAAATAATAATAATTGATACAATTCTAGAGCCTTTAAGAACCATTTTGTTACTAACAAAATTTATTTTAAAATGAATTTTATCGTAATAATGATACGAATGATATTATACTATTGAATTGATTCTTGTCAACAATTTATAATTATATTGCCGACTATATTGTCGTCAAACTATAAAAATTATCAATCATCTGATAATATAAATTGAAAGTGCATGATAGAAATATTGTTATTAATTACTGTGACCAAATAGAGTGCTCAAATTTGACGTTAAATAATTTGATTTTAAAAATTCAAATGACACTATTGTTAATTTATGTGCCACTGAATGTGATATTTATTTTTGAAAAAAAGGCAGATTGATATAATAATTTAATTTGATTATTTATAATTGAAATAAGTCATTGCATGAATTATAGCACAAAAAAAAATTAATTTGTTTAATTTAATTGTTTATAAAATTGTACGTTAGAAATGAAAAATGGTGGATTTGTGTTTAAGAATCAAGAAAAAAAATGAATTTATGAAATTTTAAAATTGTCTTGAATGTTTATATTAAAGAAAAACATTGATATAATTTTTGTTTTTCGATTTGAATAACATGGGGAAATTTTTTTTTTTTTTTTTGGATTTTTGTAGCTCGGCATTTGCGCATTATTGAAATGAACTCATAGCATATTCTTGTAGGGAATCGAACGCTCTACAAAAAAGGTCTCTTGCACTTTTTTCATAGAGACAGTCATTCTAAAGATATTCAAACCCAAAGTTCCAATCGTATGAAATTTTGACTTTTTTCTCATTAAATATAGATACTAATCACTTTATTTTTGTAATAAAAAAACATTTCAATAATCGGAGTAACATTGCTTAAATTTGTTTAAACAACATAATTTCTGTTGCTTTGAAATAATAATAAAGTTCATTTAACATAAGTTATAAATAATTTTTTTATAATAAATAAAATAAAGTGAAACAAAAATCTGTGAGTATTTTTTTTTTTAGCTTTACGAAAATATTAGCACATTAAAACCAGTTTTACAATTGAAAATAATTATTAAGACAATAATAAAATAATTAGTATCGATTTAATAAAAAAAAAAAAAGTCAAAATTTTTTTCATTCAGAATTTTGGATTTAAATATCTTTAAAATGGCTGTCTTTATGAAAAAAGTGTAAGAGACCTTTTTTGTAGAGCGTTCGATTCCCTACAAGAATATGCTATGAGCTTATTTCTATAATGCGCAAATACAGAGCTACAAAAATCAAACAATATTTTTCCTTTCCTCATAGCTATACATTCACTTACTAATTAATATGTGTAATAACAATTAGATATTCATATCGACTTTTATTTATATTGTATAACAGCAATAAATTGCACAATAAGCCACATAACTACTAATTAATTGAATCATAAATCTACACAAATTACCATTAATGAGAGATATTAATTTTTTTTTCGTTTTTTTTTTTTTTCATAATAATTCTAATAAATATTATTTTTCTGCAGTATTGCTATGAAGTGATGTGGTTGATGGCGTAGTTTTTTCGGCATGATTCTCGTTAATTTCACTATCCAATCGATCATCATCATCATCATCAGTATTCATCATCTTGATTCTGTTACGTCGTATGAAATGCATTTCTATCAACATCGCTATTAATGCGCAAATAACACCACATACAAGTAGAAATAGTGCAGGACTAAATTCTTCCAATACAACTGGTACAGGATCAGCACTATGACTTTCTGGACATTCAGGTCGTCTGTGCATCCAAATATTTCTCAAACGTTTGGCCATTCCATGTTCAACCACTTGTCTCATCCTACAATAAATAATATAAATCAAATTAAAATTTTAATAAATCATTGACAATGTTTGTTTATTCGTCAACAAAAATTATAATATTAATTATTAATGTAAGAAATATAAATTAATATCAATTGTATACAACGATCATAATGATTTTATAATTTATTGTCAATGATTATTAAAAAAATAGTGAGGAAAAAAATTTGCAAGCACTAAATAAATAATATTTATTTATATAGTGAATATTAATTAATTCAAATAAATATTTGGTTTATAATTAATAGGTTTAGTTGGTTTATGAAAATGTTTTTTTCACTGTATAGTCATAAAATTTTCGTTTGATTTTTCTTATTTAATATAATTACTATATTCATTTAATTTTTTTATTTATTAATAACCATGAATTATTTATTTCTAGTGTAAATAAATTTCTTTACCCGTAAGTAACCATTTTTTTAAAAGGAGAATGTCTCGATGTAGCAGTTGCTGTATGCTTTGGTGGAAACAATTGAATTTCTACAAGATCACAAATTTCATCAACATCAAAAGTTTCCTAAAATTAAAAAATTAATTACAATAAATTCATTAACTGAATTAATATGATAATATAATAAATTACCCTGTTTATTAATTAAATTAATTATTATATTATTTTACATTATATTATTTATACAAATAATAAAATAATTAAATTAATTAAATTAATCAAATAAATTATAAATTAAATTAATTTAATTAATTTAATTAATTAAATGATAATAATTACTTCAATAATTTTATATGCTGTGGCGACATCTACATGAAATGCAAATCCGCCTTTTTGCATTTTACGTATTCCCTCTTCAACAGTAAAATACGGTGATTTTTTTCGTTTTTTATTCACAGCAATTTTTTCACGATAAAGCTGCAACGCGACCGGGTCCGATGTCGTCTGAAATATACAAAATATATTAACATTTTCAATGAATATAACAATTTAATATTGTTATGCATAAATATAATATGTAAAAAAAAATATTTTCAGTCACAGCAAAAAAATCATAATTATAAGCAATGTCTTCAATGCCAATTTCAAGACTGCTATCAGCGAGATCCTTTAAAGTATTAATCCATCGTGGTTTCTTTGCCAATAATGATCCGACAACACTCGCCGAATAAAATTGATAAAGCATCAGGCCCCAAAGAAAAAGAGACATAAAAACAATGCGACCCGAATAAATTCTCGGTCCATCACTTAAACCTAAAAATAAAAAATAAAATAAAAATTTATTATCCACAATTAAAATGAAAAATATTTTTTTATATATCCATATATAAATATAAAATTTTATATTACCTTGTTGACATATTGCTGCACTAGCAATAAGTGCACACTCTGATGCAGGATGAGTGTCCAGTGTATTAACCGGAGGTTTACGATCAAGTATTTTTTCTATTTTTGATGTCATATAAAGCAATAAATAATTAACAAAACCAAAAATTGCAATCCAAAACCAAACATCCATTTCAAATGGTTTTAAAAATGGATTACTGAGATTATTTTTTTTTGGATGACGAAATATAAAACAAGGTCGTGCCAACCAAGTTTGAACTGTATATTCACAAACATCCAGTCTTTCTGGTTTGTATTGAAATGGTGTTGCACCAAAGTCTATAATGCCCTTGACCATGTCCCCGAGAATGCCATTGAATGTTCCATTCACCAAATATCCCCAAGTTTTACCTCTCGACAAGTTCATCCTATTTTATCATCATTCACATAAATAATTAATAAATAAAAATCTTTTGTTTATCATTCATTCTTTTGTATAAATATCGCAACATAATACACTAATATACATACCCACGATCACAAAGTTCATGAAAAATAAATAATAAAATTAAAATATAATATAATAAATACTTGCGTAAAATTATAATAATCTCTCAATTGAAGCGTTAAAGCATAATTATAACGATGCATTGTATCAAGATGTGGATTTATAGGATTATGAATATATGTTATGTAGTCTGGCACTGGCGGATGATCAATCTGTAATTAAATTTTATATTATATATTATTTAATTAATATTTCATGGAGTTTTTTCCATAATTTACCACAATTGATGCATTGAGAACAAGTCCATGAAGATTTCCACGGCGTTTATATTTATATTGAGTTAATTCAATTTTTATACCGTCCTTGACGCTCCAATGACCCATATAAGTGACGTTGAGTTTACCACCGTGACGATAACTTGGATTGTAAATGTCGTAAAGAGTGTAACTCACGTTATTATTATTTAACAATGCCAGTGTCATTTCTGTAGCAATATTCAGGGGCAGTTGATTGAAATAGTTGGGTATTTTTGTGAATTTTGACATTGGCATTAACCAAAAATACGACTCATTATGACGCAAATGTTGCTCCCAATACTTATATGCAATTTATTATGTAAAAATATAAATTTTTAATTTTTATTTTCTTATATAATATTTATTTCAATATTTATATATTTATGAATTTTTTTTTTTTTAATAATAAATTATATCTTATATAATTATATTTATTATTTTATTTACTTGATCAAATATTATTTCACTGTGTGGACAATCTAAATCCAAAACTATTCCCAATTTATAATAATTAACTTTTAAAATTTTTCCCATTGATAAACCTGGTTGGATATTTACGTATGTCAATCGATTTTTCATTTGCATTACTGATTGATAAAATTCCAAACGTTCTAATTAATAAATAATAAATAAAAAAATAAATAAATAAATAATTAATATTAATTATAATTTTTTTTCATTATTTTTATATTCATTTTCAATCATTAAATTCATTATTTTTAAATATTGATAAAATTTTGTAAACTCACGTGGTAAATCCCAACATCCAAAAACAACAATTTGCGTAATGATCAAATTTTCAAAATAATCCTTAGCTAATTTTGCCAAAATTCCATTACCCAGTGTAACTGTTGGTAACAATAAACCAAAAAAAACAAAACTATAACGATGAAACTCCATCTTGATATATCAAACTTTCATCGTCCGAGTTCAAAATAGCTGTTTACATGTTAGAATTAATACAAACATAAACTTTACTACAATAACAAATAAAATTCCCTGTAAACCATTGTGCAAAATTTAATAATTTACTTCTAAACAACTGGTCATGTACAATAATTATATAAAATATTCACAGCCTAACGAGTATCATCAAATTAATTATACAATTTATCTGGATACATCTGAAAATGTTTTATTACAACCACATTCTAACTATTCATTATTTGTTTCATCTTAAATTATTCATAATAATATACAGGTAATATCTTTTATCGATCGAAGTAAAATAGAGCGTTCCTTTAGCCAAGATTCCACGTATTATTACTGGAAAATTATGTAATATCAGGTATCAAATTCTATAGAGTATTAATTTTCATAATATTTATAATAAACTCGATGAGAAAATCAATATTTGTTACAGACATTCATATCAAACTTATTGTGTAGCTTTATGAAAAGACTTCAAAACATTATTCAATACTAAGAATTAAAAATTATACATTACAATAATGTAAATACATTTAGCATTTAATTAAATAAAAAAACAAATTAAAGCTGATTATTTTTTATATTTACAAAGTGTATAATCATGACAATACATTTTTTTTTGTTAATTAAAGTGTGTGATTAGAAATGTTTGTTTATGAATTAAATTGGAAGAAGAACAATGATGGGTTATTAGTTGAGTGAATGAATATAGTGTAGCTTTGACACTAACTAGTAACCACCATACTAGTTAAATTAATGTTTACAATTGTGCCAGTGGATGTAATTATATCTGTGGTAAAATGAAGACTAATTAGCAATTTTTTTTTCCATATAAATTCCTCCAAACATCATTGAGGTTTGTCAGTTTTTCTCTGCACTTTACACTGAATTCTGTGAGACGTTTAGAAAAAAAAAAAAAATTTATATAAAAGCAATAAATAAATATTTAAAATACAAATAATATAATTGAATATAATAAGAAAATTATTTTCACTATGTATCGTTCGGTTTTATTATTTTTTGTAGCCAGTGTATTGGTAATGGTTTATGCTGATACGTTATATTCCGATAAATATGATGTTGTAGACGTTGACGCTATTATCAATGATGATAAATCAAGAAATTCATACTATGATTGTTTTATGGATCGTGGACCATGCACTGAAGATGGCGAATTTTTCAAAAGTATATTTTTAATTTATTAAAAAATAATTTAATAATCAAAAAAATAAATTTTAATATTTATTCAATAATTTATTTATTTATTTTAATTAAGGTAATTTGCCAGAAGCAATAGTGACTCAGTGTATAAAGTGCACTGAATGGCAAAAGACAGCATTTGATAAAATAGCTGGATGGTATGCAGATAATGATGAAAAAGCATGGAATGAATTTGTTAATAAATATATTGAATTAGCTAAAAAATTAAATATTACTCCTGTCCAGTAATTATAAATAATATTTATAACAAAAACGAACAGGAATATTTCGAAACATATATAACCTCATTTAGTATAAAATATAATATAATAAAAATTTTTTTTTCTTATTAAAATTATGTTAAATAAATATTTCTATATATTTCATGAGTTTGTCACAAAACTGAAATTGTTATTAGAATAGAAAAATATATGCATATATATAAACATACCCATATAAAAAACCAAGTTGAAAAATTTTTGTCGTGACCTTGAAGTTTTCCATATTTTTAAAATGAAAAAAGAAATTTAAAAAATTATAAATTACATACTTAAATAAATATAATATCTCTATGTATATAATATTTATCTATAAATTTGTATCTATACGTATGTATAATATTTATTTATGAAAGAAAAGGAATGAATGAAAGAAAAAAAAAAAAGTTAAAGTATGGTAAATAACTATTATCAAAGCATTCAACTTTGATGATGGTGTGGCGTGTGGTTATCCTTCGATTGTCCAATATATAATTCGTGGTATATTTGCATTTTACAAGATTGGAGTCTTTTTTAAGTATAGCGTTCCTCGTGTGTCACGTGCGCATGTAAATAAGTAGTAATAATACATATATAAATATTCAAGGTAGCGCCCATGTGTGGATAGTTATAAATGATTGCTTCCCGCTCTCTTCCATTTATAAAAGATTTTTGTGATGCGTGGTTGGAAACAAGATTTATTTCTTGGGTTTAATTCCATCATGTGTGTCCTTCGGAGGATAACGCCAATGACACGCTGATGGTAGTGGTTGTGTGTCCATGACGTCAATATAGTGACTGGAATCCCTCTATAAATACGTTTGAAATTTCTTCAAACTTCTCAGATCATCAGTTAAAGTTTGCACGAGATACATCATTTGTTAAATCTCTTGTGAGATTATTTATAATATTTTTTTTTAATTGTATTTATTATTTTTTTTTTATTATATTATAATGATGTTTCGTGGGGCTAGTGTTATTGTGTTGATAATTGCACTTGGTGCAGTGGGGTTTGCTGAAGAAATTAAATATCCTGATAAATATGATTATATTGATGTTGATGCTATTTTATCAAATGCACGACAGCGAGAAACGTATTATAAATGTTTTTCAGGAACAAGTCCTTGTATTACTGCTGATGCTAAATTTTTCCGAGGTATGTACTAGTAAAAATTAAATAATGAATACAGTCTTTATTTTAATTGCATAATTATATATTTTATATTTTATATTTTATATTTTATAAGTATTAGTATTTATTATTTGAATGAATATATTATTTTATATATCGTTATTGTTTTAATTTCAGATCGATTCCCAGAGGCAATTGTAACTAATTGTAAAAAATGTACAGCTAAACAGTCGGAAAATTTTGATAAAATAACTGATTGGTATACAGCTCATGAGCCTGAAAAATATAATGCCCTTGTTGAAATGGCTCTAAGAAAATTAACCAAAAAATCATAAGATAATAATTATTGTTAATTTACACTTGTTGAAGTTGTAATATAGAAAATTTTTATAATCCGAGACTGATGATTATCATCAATGGATAGACACAATAACATAAATATAATACATGTTAAAAGATTGTTAATAATTCCTATGTAACTATATTATTACTAAAAGAAAAAAAATTATTGAAATTAGATCATAAATTCGTATTGCATTTTTCCGATAAGCGAATGTCGAGTTTATTCTTCATGATGATTTGTATTTATTCGTAATCATTCAATGCTTCATTCAGGTCTTTGTTCGTGATGTTATACTTTTCCTGAATTAACTTGAATTTTTCTGGTTTGTTTTCCCGAATGTAAACTAATGTTTTGAGGGCTAATTGTTTAAATCGATCTTGACACTCTTCGCATTCTGTCTCCATTACAGAAGAAATTTGTTCTGCAAAGGAATAAATAATAGAATAAATTATTATATTGTTTAAATTTAATTAAAGAAAAAATTCTGAGGATTTTAATTTATTCATCAACTTACGTTTGAATTTAGCGATTGGTCCGGTGCAAGAGCTGTCATCCAGCATACAATCAATCAATCTCGAGAAGATTTTTTCGTTCTTCAGAAATGGTTCGATGTCAAGATGAATGTGCTCTTCTGCCCAAGAAATATTTAAAATCGCAATATAACAGCAGAGAATACTCAAAAATATTATCGCTTTTCCAGCCATTATTTTCGTCACTTGTTTCGTTGAATTAAATTCGTTCACAGTGTGGTGAACATCATGTTCTCATCACGGGTTTATATACTAAGCTGATGGCCGATATTTTATAAATTTGTTATTTTTTTTATCAATCCGGAAAAAGTAGTATTTATAAAATAGCAGCCTGGATTTTCGTTGTAACTTGTGTATATTTGTAATATACTTCCGTGTCTTTTGCCTTTTCGCCATCAGGTATTGCTTCATTTTCTGCAAATAAAAATATTTAATTTCAATTTAATTTCAACAATGAAACCCGGAAAAGTTTATTTAATTCAGCAGAAATTATGTTTTATATACAATAAAAAAATCAAGAAATAAGATAAACAAGAAATTTTATTTCCAAATAATAAATTGATTTTGCACTTCCGTAAAATACAAAAGACAAACATTAAAAATAATTTATTTACTTGCATAAACATATCTATATATGCATTTATTGATTAGGAAAATATTTTTGATTATGAAAAATATGTAAAATAAATTTCATTGTTACAATAAAACTTCAGGAATTATTATCAATTATATCATTAACAATTCCAAATGGATTTTGATATTAAAATAAATTGGCAAAAGTATAAACATCCCATAGAATCCTAAATAATAACACATCAATATCAACTAATAATTACAAAAATATATAGGTAGATTATGATGTACACTTTGTAAAACATATTACAATAATTATTTTATAATTAATAATCCAAAATATTATGTGTGTTGGTCCCTTGTAGGTAACTAAAGTTCCTCTTGATTGTTTGATTATTTTCATTTTTTGCATGTCACAATAATAAATGACTCATCGTGCAATTGTTTTGTGCGGTTTAACGTTGCATCACAAAATTCTTTATATGGTCACTCATTTCTCCATATATCCATATCTCTGAAAGCATTCACAATATATAAAAATATATATCTCCATGTGAACAAAATATAATTTAAAATCTCAATTAAAATTCAATTATTATATTCATTTAAATTTAATTTATTAGGTTTGAAGTAATTATATTTGTGAATATGTGATATTAATATATTCTCTTTATTGCATTATTCATACAGGTTTATATTATTGTGCGTATAAATTTTTCAATCTGATAAAATAAAAAAAAATCACATATTCGGTATATTAATTTTTTTTTTTTTTTTTTTGAAGATCAAAAATACTATTACAAATAGTAATAACATATTGATGTATTAAAAATATCCATATATATGTCTGATGTAAATGCAGTGTGTTGGATAAAGTATGAAACAAATTAAAATAATTTTGATAAACATATAAAAATTTGAATTTTATTTTAAATTATTCTTTCAATTAATTCTTCAGCAACCTTAATTTTCATTTAAAATTTATTCCATAATTTATCAGTATACTGCACACACACACACACACACACAACTATGTGCATATACATAAACATGTATAAACATTGTATATCATTAATAATTGATTAGTTATTTCACTGATTTAGAATTATTGAAATAATAATGCCAATGTCATAGATATAAATCGGACAGAATAAAAAATTATTTTAATTTATTGAGAGATGGAAATCGAGTGATTGATAATAAAAAAGGCCTGTGTACCTTCATAACAGCTTTAACGCCAACTGTAACAAGTACTCCCAAACCAAACATAATTGCATGCGGTAAATATTTAATTCCCGGTATATTTGGTCTTTTTGCTGTTAATTGTGACAAAAATGTTAATTTCCTGTCGGTATATGGTGGATAACGGCTTCTGTAAATATCAAATGTACAATAAATATCGTCATAAGTTTATAATTTAATTAAATTTTGTAAAATTAATAAAAAAAAAATATTACTTACGACGCCAATACTTCACCAAAATAGCTTGCATCACGCACAAGAACAGCTTTTTTATGGACAAATGTGTCAAATGTCAATCGACCATGATAAGCACCCATTCCAGAACCTCCAACTCCACCAAATGGTAAGTCATCAACTGTATAATAACCGTGATAACAATAATATTATTAATAACATAGATAAAAATTAATAGTTATTTATTTAATAAAGATATTCTTGACATTTGACAGTTCAAATGGATGAAACCTTGTTCCATTGGCGTCAAAATAAATTACAATTCCTCAATAGAATTATGTAATATAGTGAATGTATAATGTCAAAGAAAATATGTATTTAAAACGAAAATTCATACATAATAAAATAATTCATTTTGTTATGAAATTTAAATTTTTATCTGTGGCCTGACATTTATTATATTTTTTTACTATTTATAATACGTTCAACAAAATATTTGTTAGTCTGTTTATACATTGTTTTCGAATAAATTATTTATTAAAGTGTATTTATTCAGTGAATATTTAGAGTAATAATTAGTTGAAAGAAGAACTGAAATGCAGGAATGAAAATTAAAATTGTGGATAAAAGCAAGGGAAAACCCGTATAAAATCTGTAAAATATATTTCATTTTCTAACGTATAACCCAAACTCACCAGCATACTGCATTATTGTGTCGTTGAAGCACATAGCACCGCTACGCGTCTGATTTATAAATAAATCACGAACTCCACGATCCTTTGTAAATATATACATTGCAAGAGGTGTGTCGCTATTTTGAAGAAAATTTTACTATTAATTAAATTATGTTTTCTTTTACCAATTCACAGTTGTAATTTAATAATTATTTGCGTACATTGACTAGAAAAGTGCTGGGAAATATTAAATATCTATCTACTCAATAAGCCTCAATTATATTCATGCATAAATATACAAATGAAATAATAATTAATTTTTAATTGTGTTGAAATTTATAATTTTATTACTCACCCGTCGTTTATAAATTTAATCGCTTCATATGCATTAGAAACAATAATAATTGGTAAAATTGGTCCAAATATTTCTTCTTTCATTATCGGATCATTTGGTTTTACATCAACAAGAATTGTCGGCGATATATATTTTTCTTGGGCATCAAAATCACCGCCAATCGCTACTTTTCCATTGCCCGACAAA
The DNA here is from genome assembly GCA_030347275.1 of Microctonus aethiopoides. Lineage (NCBI taxonomy): Eukaryota > Metazoa > Arthropoda > Insecta > Hymenoptera > Braconidae > Microctonus > Microctonus aethiopoides. The sequence continues at coordinate 22,971,948 of JAQQBS010000001.1, read as the reverse complement.
AAATTCGTCAGACGTCTACAAATTAAAAATTACAATCAATTATTGAATAAAAAATCTTATATTATTTGTTTATTATCACACGCATAGTAAATAATAAACTTACTGGAAATTTTTTTGATTAATTATACGGCACAAATCAGGACTATCTTTTGGATTTTGTCCATACCATTCTTCCAATATTTTTCGCGCTATTTCAATAAAACCGTCGCTAATTTCTTTTGTACACAATAAATAATCCGGAGCAATACACGTTTGTCCAGCATTAATAAATTTCCCCCAGATAATACGTTTTACAGCCATCTCCAAGTTTATCGTATTATCAATGTACACAGGACTACACATATAAAACATAGATTAATAAATAACAAAAACATGAGAAAATAAATTTACATATACACATATATTATTAATTTATCCAATAAATTTTACCTTTTTCCACCAAGTTCCAGTGTCACTGGTGTTAAAAATTTATTCGCTGCATCACGAACAATTTTTCCAACATTTCCTGATCCTGTATAAAATATATAATCATATTTTTGCTTCAATAATTCTGTTGTCTCCTTAACACCACCTGTTAAAAGATGATAGCACTCCTGGAATGAATATAAAAATTTTTTGTTCAATATAAAAATTTATTTCATCAATAAATAAAATTTGAAAATTAAAAATTAAAAATCGATAAATTATCACCGTATCTAAATATTTAGGTATCAATCGTTCAAGGACTTCTGCTGTAGCTGGAGCTACTTCAGACGGTTTCATGATAACGCAATTACCAGCAGCAATAGCACCAATTGCCGGTGCCAAAGTTAATTGTAATGGATAATTCCATGCACCCAAAACCAGTACTACACCATATGGATCTTTATGAATTTCAGGTGAGTCCAATATATTCACAATAGCTTTTGTAGGCTAAACAAAAAATAAATAACTAAATAAATAAATAAATAAATAAACAAACAATAATAATAATAACTGCATTGAATATCGCTCGTTGTCATCGTCATTAATTATTCATAAATAAACTTATTATACAATATTATACAACATATTTTTAGACATGATAGGATGAAATAATTAACATTTTACCTTCTCAACTGCTGACCATTCTTTAATGTTTCTCAACATCACTGCGATTTCATTCAAAGTGTAATTTATTTCCAGCACAGTATTTTCAAATTTACTCTGCAATAAAATAATTAAAATAAAATTAAATAATACAATTAAATAAAAAATTAATATATAAATTAATTTATTATCTCAAAATAATTCTAACTCTTCTTAAATCAGATTTAAGCGCTGTATGAAATTGTTCTGCATTTTCTTCCAACATTTTTTGTAATTGCTTCAATTGTTGTATGCGCCATTTCAAGGGTCTTGTCTTTCCTGATGCAAATGCATCGCGAGTTCTCTGCACAAGCTGAGAAAAAAAAATTAGTTCTTTTTATTCATCCATCAACAAAATTAATTCAAACGTAATTAAAATTTATATAATTATACATACAAAGGAGTGTATGGAAAAAAAAAAACAATTCATAAACTTACATCGGCGTAGTTTGCAACAACCGGTTTTCCGTTCATCGTATCTGAAATGAAAAATAAATAAATAAAAATATAAACCAATAGCATTTATATCAAAGATAAAAATAAAATATCGTCACAAAATTCACGCGCTTGATAAATATAATAAATTCCTATGCTATTATTGATTAAATTAATATCAACAAGTCACGTACATTTATCATTTACAAAAATAAACAAGCAAGAAAAAATCAATACATATTTTTATCTTGACTATTGTCTACACGAATTACATTTATAAGAATGAAATAAAATTCATAGCAAAATATTAACGTTATAAATAAATACACATGTAAATATACCGTCTATAATAATAGTATTCCTTGCATGCAGAAAATTGTACAGACTGTCATGAAATATTCCAGCACTGTCAGTCCTATTATTACTATATTATGTAATAACAAAACCTCAGTGAATGTATTCCAGTAACTATTTATACGTAAGATGATTCCACTTCTCAATGAGTGTATAAAAGTATTAAATCTTTTAATTGCTGTGTAATAATGATCTATACAAGTTTAGTCGGTGCAAACTCCGAAGATCAACTGGAATTGTAAGATTAACTCTTATGTTTCATAACTGTTGAATACATGATAAAATAAACGATATAATATGACTAAAAGTGTGAGTGCAAGTGTAGCAGACGAATCACTCTCTTGTCTCCCACCAACGTCAACATTTTATGCTTTCATTTTTTATCTCGTTTTTTGTTGATAAGATGTAACTACACATCAGTATACATAAATAATAATTAACATATGTTTACATTGTTGTATTATGGTTTATATTTACATGTGTATGTGACATTCATAGTTAAATTTGTGTATATATTTAGTTTTTACATAATATATACACATAACCTCAAAATTTCGCCACTAGAGCGGACCCAAGTGACAATGATTTATTTCCGCGGGATATTTGAATTGTTATAAATTCAAATGTTTCGAAATGTGTATCTAATCATATTCAATAATATTTTTCAATAGCACAAATTAATTTTAAATCGAAATTATAAACCTGTACTGTATTTATATTTATATAATTAAAAAAAATTGAAGGATTTATTAAAATACAAAAATACTTTCCAGAGTTTCCTAATAGTTTTTTCAAGTTAAAATACTTGTAAAAGTGTTTTTGTACATAACAGGCGTATCATTAGTATTTCCTACATATGGAAATATTTAATTTGAAAAATTAAATAATATTAAAAAGACACGCATGATTTTCTCTTTCCTTTCTCTGCGTATCGTGATCAAGTTACTTTCTTTTTTCGCAATTTTTATAATAAAATCCTACAATTTTCTTCCTGGTGCATTGACACGCAATAATTACTTTTATTTTCCAATAATTAATAATATTTTAAATTAAATTTTATCACAATTACTGTTATTAAATTATTGCATATTAGAAATTTAAATTATTTACCTAATATTAATTAAAGATTATTATTTTTATAATATATTTCATTATATACCATTATCATAAGTATTATTATTGTTTTGTATTGTTGCAAGATCAATTACAGTCACAGAATCATTCATAATTAATATATATCACAACAATAATTATTTAAAATTTTATATAATACCCGTAAAAAATAATTTAAAAATTTTTAAATGTAATATCTTTATAATTTCTCTCCCGACTTAACGAACTGATACTTCAAACAATCTTTTTCATACTGAATTATATAAATGATATTCAATAAATTCCTTTTTTAATCAATTATACATTATAACCCATATACTTTCATAAATTAAATATATAATAACACATTAGATAATAATATCTTGTTACAGAAATGACTTTGCTACCAAGTTTTTTTTCACCATTTTCCTACAGCCAGTATGAATAATTTTAATAAAAAATAATTATTACTTGGCAGTGGTCGTTATTTGTTTATTAATCAAACACAATATTCCTTTATACTTTGCAATCAGTTGGAAAATTGTAGATGAATATTTATTTATAGAAAACGCAAACCATCACACTTTTTACAATACTGTATATTCAGATAAAACACCAGCGAACTCTACACTGAAATGAAACTTCAATAATAAAGGTATCCTCCAAGGTTGTACCATTTAATTCATCATTAATAATCTTTGTTTAATTATTTATTTTTTTTTTTTTTTTCATACATCAATGTGAGATGATTGGCATGTAAAGGCTGTGGAGAAGCTAATACATTAACGAGCAATCAAGTCAAAGTTTCAAGTGAATTGAAAAAAAAAAAAAAAATGTTGATGACTAGCTAAGGATCAATATAAAATCCTTGATTTAAAATTTTTAAACCATAGTAGGTGGAAATTAATAATTAATATGAATATAATTAATAATATTGTTTAATTATTAATACATATAAAGACTTACCATTACTATGTTCTTCCTCATTTTCTAGATCTATATCAATTTGGCAAATTTGAATATCTGGTTCTTGCTCTATATTTTCTTCATCTATCACTTGAACTTTGTTCATATCTACCACAAATTCCGCCTGAAAATCATGTAATTTATGTTTATAATAATGCGTAGTAAATAATATATTAATTATATATAAATAAAAAATTACAGGTTTGTTAAAAGTGTACTATAAAAACGATAAGTAAACGATTGAATGCTGCACGAAATGATTTTAATGAGGAATTTAACGATATACTTTTAGATAAATTTTCATGTATATTATTGTTAGAAGTGGAGGATTGACCATGGAATTATCTTGAATGGGATTGGTTGGATGTAAAAGATAGAAGGTCGCAGCTATGGAAACCAGTTGGAAACTGAGATCACATTAAAGGAGAAGAAGAGCACAAAGAAAATGGAAGAAAAGGAGATTCAACAGTACATTTAAAAAAAAAAAAAAATGTAAACTAAACTGGTAACATACCATGATTTCTTGATGTGCTGTTATGTTTTTCTTTTCAAGCTCTCTCAGTTGGTTCTGCTTGCAGTTGTGCGCACAATAATTGTGTGACAATGTTGCTTCAATATAACTTCAAGTATACACACTCAATAAGCAACGTTGGAAAATGTTGAAACCGGTAAGCGGATATATTCAATGATATTTCTAATTTACAATTAAAATTCATCAATTAAATTATTAAATGCCATAGAATATAAAACAAAATTAGAAAAAATAATTTAAGCATATGCGAATTACTTTAATATCAACTCCGGATGCACGTAGATTTCTGATACTAAATAGCGCAATTTAATCGCGCAGTTCATGTAGTAGTTTACGTAACAAGAGTGGGCATATTTTTTTTTAGACATTGGTAAGGAAGAAAAAAGAAATAAAATTAAATTATTCTTTATGTAGAGTATATAAATGAATATCGATGCTAGTATCTATGTCATCATTTCCCGTAATTTATACATATATGTATACATTGGCCAGCACATTATTTATATCTTCGTGGTCTTTGATCTTCACCATTCAATTATACAAATAAATGTCGCTTTAGTCCACCCAACAGAACTGATAAATACATTTGCATGAATACAAATATTTGTGAATATTATACAATGTCTTTTATAGTCTTTATCAGCAGTTTTTTGTCGACATTATTATTACCGAATTTTCGTACAATAGTAATATATTTATAAATATTTTTTTCATTCTAGTTGAATAGTTAATTTATTATTCAATTCAAATTTTTTTAAACAGAATTTTTTATTAACTATAAAACTTTTACAATAATATTTTTAATTTATTTTCTATTTGTCTGCATTTCATAAATTTCTCAACAATTCTCTCAAGCTGCATTTTATAACAAATATATATATATGCATAATGTAACAACTGGTAGAAGTATATTTTTTTTATTTACTCATAAAAGCGAATATCAAAAATAATCTATTTATTATTACTGATAATTTTCTTTAGACACTTATCGCTTGAAAAACGTTGTTTTTATTTTTTTATATTATGTATTTAAATGCTATTCTGTACTGTCAAGTACTGGAGTAACGTTTGCAAATTAATTCTCTTCTAAATGTAATTTTATTTATTGTCAGTACCAATTTCGAAAACGTTCGACTGCTCTTTTCCACTGATTCATTATTGGCTGATATTCTTTATTTCGTATTTTATTTGGTTCAAATAAACTTCCACTGCATTTTAATTTACGTAACTCCTCTCTATCATGCCATATACCTGAAATGAATTTTGAGAAATATACAATATATTCGATATTCTAGTGAAAATGATTAAATAATAATTACCACATTGAAGACCAGAGAGAAATGAAACGCCTAAAATTGCCATTTCTGCATTTGCTGGTCGCTCAACAACCAAACCAGTCATATCAGCCAACAATTGAAGCATAAAATCATTCAAAGAAACCCCACCATCCACTCTAGAAAATAATTAAATAAATATTAAACTGTATTAATAAAAATTAAATAAAAATTTTATATTAATCAAGTATACATATCAATTTTTATTTACCGAATACTACTGTAACTTTTACGTGTTTCAGCACACAATGTGTCATATAAAAGAACAATTCTGAATACCAGACTCTCCAAAATTGCACGTACAATGTGAGCTCTACCAGAAGTTGGTTTTAAACCCAGAAATCCTGTTGCTGCTGATTGATCATTAATTGGTGCCTAATAAATATATAATTTATAATTTACTTTTAGCAATTAAAAATAAATAAATACTAAAAAGCATTGTATAAATTAATTTTATCAACCTGGAGTCCACTGAAGGCAGGCACACAATAAATACCGTCAGAATCATCAACAGATAATGCCAACGATGACATTTCTGATGGATCTTTAATAATACCTAAAAAATAAATTATAAAATATTAATTAATAACATAAAAATAATTTGATACTTTTAAATAAAAAAATCATTCAAATTTAAATATTAAATACAACTCACCTAATGATTTAGTCCATTCTACAAGAGTGCCATTATCATTTGATGATCCCTCAACCATATACACTAATTCATCGCCAATTTTCCATGCAACTAATGGATACAATCCAGTGGCAGATGCATGAGGTTGTGTACCCGTGTTGACATCCAAAAATGTTCCAGTTCCCATTGTTACTTTAACATCACCAACTTGAAAACAACCAGAACCAAACAGCGATGCAGCCTGATCAGCCATCTATTAATATAAATAACATTACGAATATTATATTAATTTATTATTCATAAATTTTATATTATAAACTGTTTACAATTTAATCGATTATAAATTCAACTAACACAACATGTGATGGGTACGGGCACACCAAATATATCAACAGGAGTATTACCAAATTTTCCCGCAGTATCAACAACTTCAGGAAACATTGATGGTGGAATTTTAAATAAATTCATTAGCCATGATCCCCAGCACATTGTAAATGGATCATAAAGTCCAGTTGCCGATGCGCATGAAACATCACTTATATGTTTACCTGTAAATTTATCAATCTTTTTTTATTATTCATTATCATAAAAAAAAATGTTTCGAAAGGAAAAGTAGGATCTTCAATTTATTTATTTATTTATTTATACCTGTTAGTTTGTAAAGAAGCCAACTGTCAACGCCACCGAAAACTGCTTTGCCATTCTGAGCTGCTTCTTTCAATCCAGGAACATGATTCAATGCCCACGCCAGGCGTAAAGTCGTCTACATATAATATAAATTCAATATTATTTTTATAAAGTTCATTGAATTTATTATGTGATTAGTTATTAGATATTTTTATTAATACCTGAGTATTCATCAACTTCAACACACTACCAGCAAGATAACGTTTATTTCGTGTTAGCATATAGAGAAAATGTGAACCTGCTCTCAAGCTTTTCATTGTCAGTGACGAATTCCATTCGCGAACCATTGAATCCGCGCGTAAATCCTTCCACGTTATGAATCTACAATTGAATTATATAAAATACATTTCATTATATTGAATTTTTTTCACTTCATTTTGGTTATTATATTTACTATGACAATAATTTACCTGTGATAATGCTTTCCTGTGTCGAGGTTCCATGTTATACAACTGCCACGTTGGGTGGCGATACCAAAACATGCTATTGTTTTAACATCAATCTTGCTTGCTGCAATTAAATATTTTCATTGCA
>JAQQBS010000001.1:22941025-22958955 GCA_030347275.1 Microctonus aethiopoides | reverse complement strand
AATAACTGGCTTTGGAATATAAACGATGTATAGCAATTAAGGAATACAAAAATGTTGATTGTTAATCCAGTTGGCCTCGAACACCACCGTAATATTGGACCAAAAAATTATGTGCAATGCAAATAATTAAATATGTTAAATTATTTTTCAATGTTGAAATATATTACACAAAGTGCAAAGATTAGGGCACACTGTGTATAGATACTAATGTTGTGACTCAGATGTTTCACCATACACACTGCACATGCGCCTCTTCATTTACGATTGAATATAATTGTGAGATACGGAGTGATGATAATATGAATATATATTTTTGAATGTATGGAAAATCTATTGGTAGAAAAAATTCTGTTTCCTTTACATTCAATAAGTTTTTTATTCTTTTTATTATGGAATTATTGTTTAGAATTGTTAATCGAAACTATCAAATTTCGAATTCTCGAATGAAAGAGAAAAAGAATATGAAAATCAAAGGAATGATAAGATTAGATTTCATATTTAATACGCATTTCTTTGATTATGGTATCGGGTTGGCCTTCAACAATATGACAGAAGTCAAGTAAGGCAAGTAAATCTGCGAAAATATAAGTTCCTACTTTAGTATATGTATAATATAACTAATAAAAAATGAATTAATTATAGAAATTTATCATTCTTACCTTCCTTTTCTTTCTTTCCCATAAACATAGTCAATGTACTGAATCTCTTAATCTCGCTCAAATATTTTAAATAATGAAATACTTTGTCTTTACGTGGGATAAATTGCGTTTTTAATGTCGATAAAATTTCACTGAAAGTACTTGATTCCATTGAATCTTGAAACAGTGTTGGTATTGACTCGGCTGGCAACTGTTTCAAATACTTATATCGAAGTTTTGGTACTTTATATTTACGCCATGTGAGAAGAAATTGTATTGAACTTTTTGGAATAGGAGGAATTTCTATATCATTTTCTTCTTCATCTTTATTTTTGTTCTTGACTTCAAGTTTTTCTGTTTTATTTTTCTGCACATTTTCAACTGGTGAAATAATTGTTTTGCTCTTATCAGAAATGTCTGATGTTAGCGATGATGGATTAAGAGAAACCTCTGAAGATAAAGTGAGAAAATTACTCAAAGTCACCGAAATATTTTTTAACTGCATCTTTGATCGTTGATGAGGTGATTTTATAATCGGTTTAATTATTTCAACATCATTTTCAATAACCGGGAGCCAATCAGGAAGAATAACAGTATTTTTCACATCAGTATTTAAATCCTCCTTCTTTTGATCAATTTTTTCAATATCCTTTGAAGATTCTACCGTTGAAACTGTTGGATTTATTTGAATTTCTTTTTTCTCCACTGATATTTCCTCTTTAGCAGTTTTATTACTAGCTGTAATTACAGACTTAGAATTTTCTATATATTTCATAGCAGTCGCAAGTAGTCTTTTAGCTTCTTTATTTGTGGATTCGAGTGTCAAAAGATGTTTTAAATCTTGAATAGCTTCCTTATACTGTTTCAAAGCCATTCGTGCTGTGGCTCGTCTATGATATGCTTTTACATAATGTTCATCACGTTGAATGGCCGATGTGCAATCAGCTTCTGCAGAATACAAGCTAAAACAATATTGAAATTAAAATTATTAATTCAATAAAAAAATAAATATTAATTTGGTATTGAAACATACTTGTCCATTCTTAAATGGCACAATGCTCTATTTGCATAAAAAACTGCATCATATGGAAATATTTTAATTGCCTCATTGTAACATGCCATTGCTTTATCCCATTTTTGTTCTTGTACAAAAATATTTCCCATAACTTTATGTTTAGTTGCTTCTTCATGATTTTTTTCCAGTTCCTCTTTACTCAATATCTCATCACCTGAATCCTCAGATTCACTCTCCTTTCCAACTTCTTCACAAGCTTTATCCTATTCAATTAAACAATACAATATAATTTCTCTAAATCATAACTATTAATTTAATTGAAAAATAATTTAAATTATTATATTTACAACGTCATAATTATCCCATGCTGAATAGTCATATGATTTTATTCTCTTGGCTTTACTTCCATTCTCTTTAGTTTTCAGTTTGGACCTTGAGCTACTTTTTTTTTTCCTTACCGGAGGGAGTAACTAAATAAAAAATTATGAATAAATACATATTGCAATAACATGATACAAAGTCTGATGAAAATTTTAATGTAAAAGCTGTGACTAATAATATAACAAATAGCTGTATATTACCTGTCCTTGCTCGTTAGTATTACCATTATTTTGCAATTCATTCTCAACCTTTTTCATTTGTTCTTCCCAATTTTTCATATCTAAAAATTCGTTTCTTAAATCATCAGCATTGTCACGCACTTGCTTCTGCAACGCAATTGACTTTTCTAGTTCCATTATTATTTTATATTTCTTATGTTTTTCAATAATATTAATCAGACAATAAACAATGCCGCCATAGCTTAATAAAGATATTCAACACACATGGATTGTTTTTGTTATTTGATCAATGGCATATTCAAGATTAAGACAAAGAAAATATTAAAGGTTATAAATATGAAAACAGTTTTGCGCGCGCAGTCGCCATTATTAAATGACCAGTGGCGCCAAAGTTTAACTACAATTTTTCAATCAACTCAGTCGATAATACAGTGCATGATACAAATATGATAACAATATTATTATAATTAGCAACAATAACAATAATAATGATGATGGATTAAATTATTCACTCTATTAAAAAATTGCGTCGATCTCATAAATAAGCGAAATTAAATTAATATCACATTAATAAAATTAAAAAAAAAAATAAATAATCGACAGTAGTAAATAATGATGTTTACAGATAATAAAATCTTTCAACACTGCCAGAATATTTAAATAATTTATACATTATATATTCATCAATATAAAATAATTTTCAATTAATTAAAATTAATAAATCATTTATTTCACCATAAAACAATTAATATATTTAATATAAAATAAAAAAGTAATTTTAATTAGTCCAAAGATAAACAAATTTATTTTTCATTTTATTATTTATTAGTCAAGTGTGAATAAAGCACACGATAAACAAGTTATCATTTCTGCAATAAATGACAAATTAATAATAAATAAAATACAATATAATAAACTTAATTAAAATAAGAAAACTATTATTGTTAAATTATTCTTCAAATGAATTAAAAACTCTTACATATTTATATTTTTTTTTTTTTTACATGCTATGGATATATTAATAAACAATCTGCAGTTAAGTAGTGTATATAATCAAGAATCCCATTACATTTGTGATGCATTATATCCATATCGAGTGTATACATTTAGTAGACTTAAACATAAATGACGTAATACAAAACGTGCATGAATCCAATGAGTAAAACAAACGAATGAGTTTATATTTATTATATATACCCTGCAACTATATACAAGAATAAAAACTAACGCAAAATTGAAGCGCGATAACAGTGCTGGAAAATTAAATTTCAATTATGATTGCACTAACTCATATTACAATGACACATATAAATTAAAATTAAAATAAAAAATAAAAATACAACCATGTATATAAATTAATATTTATCACTACCATCAATTTTATATATCCAACACAAATCACAAATCAATTAGCAATTTATACAATTAATTTTACAACTGTATTATTTAATTTCATATAATTTAAAAATAAAACAAACAAAAAATAAAATTTTTTTTTCACTCGCAGATAATTATTTTTATTAATTTTATTTTATTTCATCCCCCTAATATAATTTATACCTTTTAGTTTCTCTGCAGTCAGCTTAACTAAAATGCGCCCACACGAGATTGAGCGCATATTTGAATTTGACATTTGTATGTGCAACATTATCTGGGCTTGTTGCCATCAGGAAACTACGAAGATCATGTAAAAGTAACATTCAACTTTGTGTGCGCAATGAGCACACACAATCACATGAAAATATAAAGATCAAAAAAGAGCGAGTGGTTTATAACTAGAAGAAAGAGCAAGAGACGTGGGAAGCTATTGAAAAACCAAAGGGGAGATCACAGTCCAAGCGTAGCAGTTGTGTTGAGTGCTTGTGCATTCAAAGTAATCTACACTTAAAAAAATTATTTCTTATACCCCAAAAAAATCTGTTTACCAATCTATAAATAATTCATCCAATTTATTTACCTTTATAACAAATTTCAAAATTAATTATAATTTTATATTAAATATAAAAAACAAAAACGATCTTATAGAAATTAATTTATCCAATAAATAATTGTGAAATAAATCTGTTAATATATTTATACACACGGTGAAGAATATTATTTCGAAAAATCGTGCACTTAAAATTTTTGGTTTATAATTTAAATATAATGAAGATAATTTAAAATAAATAAATGGTAATAATTTTTCAGAATTATTTTGCTTGGATTATAAAATTATAAATATTATAGTGTGTTTAAATTGTGTTTGTTGAACTTGAAATAATTCATATATACAATGAAAATTGCATTTATTTCTATAAATTCATATGTACACACACAGTGGCTCTCGCATAACATCTGTTGAAATAATCATCATTAACGTCATAATAAATACCACGTGAAATTCTACAATTTCATGCACCCGGAAATCGTGAATATAAGAAAAAAATATATATATTTTACTCGCGCAGACAGTGTCAGTTCGGGGTCTCCCTGGCTATATTTATCAACGATGCTGAATACTGGCATGATTGCCAAAGCCACACGTTATTATATTCAGCAAAGGAAAGTGCAACTTATATACAGATACACTTGCATATAAAGTAACTATAATCAAAATGACAGATCATCTATTGATTCATAATATTCATCAGCCACAAAAAGCCCTGTAATAAAATTTTATAAATATAAAACAAAAAAATATACAATTATCATTGAATTATTAAAATTATATTCTAGAAATATTCTACTTATTTTTACTACAGTCTTTACTTTTATTTTTTCTATTCAAACACATTATTCGTATTTATTTTATAGATATAATATATTTTTTTTTTTTTCTTCAGGAATGCTTTAAATATATTGGCAAAGACACTTGCAGACGATTTGGCTGATTTAATGATAAATACCTTTACGCTATTTGCCTTTCTCACATCTCAACACTCGTGATGTCTGGGCCAAATGACCATTTGAAGCCTTGCAACTATTTCGAGCAAATAACATATATTATTATACATTTTTTACCTTGGCATGTGTGTTTAAATTACGAAATTTTTTTTTATTATATATACCATATTATAGACATATTATATTATTGATTATAAATATATATTTTTGTTATATTTTGTAAACAAAAGCATATTTCAAACTTGTTTTTATAATATATCTCACATTGGCATTATAATAATAACAAAAGTAGTAAAACAAACATGTGAATAATCCTGAATAAATAAAAATATATATTTATATACATAACCTCAAATAAGTTGCATGTAACTAGGTGGAATAATAATGTTCAGGACAATGAACGTGATATCAGTAAAAACTATTCTCAATTCTATTTATTATACTACTCGTTGTTGTTTTCAACAACACAATTACAACGAGAAAAATATTTATTTATTTATTTCTCTCTACGCTATTATAAATAAACATATATAAAAATATGGGAATTATTTTATATTTACAGATGTATTGGAACATCAAAAAGTTACTGAAGAACAATAATAATATTGCGTGATTAATATCAAAGTTTGAATTGGAATTATAATAATGTTTTATTCTGATTGTCATCATAATGAAATGTAAATTGTGGCGATTGGATAAAATACGGATGACGTTGGATATAACGTGGGGACATTCGCGATTGAAATACACTCAATCCATGGAAGAAGAATCGAGAAAATTTAAAGATGACCGTATCGTATCAGTACGAAGTGGCGAGCTCGACCAGCGGTGGCTTCACACGTTTGCTCTTCATGTGGCGTGGTTCTCTGTACAAACTTATTTACAGGGAGCTATTGCTTTTTCTTATTATATTTGGTCTTATATCTGTTCTGTATCGTTATGGCCTCACAACACCACACAAAAGGTAAGATTAACTAATATTCCAGATCCAATAACAAAAAAAAAAAAAACAAACGAAATTACAGTAAATATTTAAAATGGAAGAAAATATCTATTGTTATAATATATTATTATCTATTAATATAATTTATTAAATAATAATACTTTATATCAAATGTTATAATATAATATATTGATGATAAATATAATTTTTTCATGGTGTGAAAGACATAAATAAATTTTTTATTAATTTTTATTTTGTCTAGGACATTCGAGAGAATAGTTGTATATTGCGACACGTTCATCACACTCATTCCTCTGAGCTTTGTTCTTGGATTTTACGTCGCTTATGTTGCTGCAAGATGGTGGCAACAATATATAGCAATTCCTTGGCCCGATAAGTAAGTTTAAAAAATTAATAAAATAAAAAATAAATTAATTTTTACTTCTTTTATTTTATAATATTGCTTTAAAGTGTAATATTAATTATTTATTTTTCTCAAAGGGTCATGCACTTGGTGGCATTGTATGTCACTGGCAATGATGAATATGGACGAATGATGCGTCGATCTTTAATGCGATATTTAAATCTCTCATTAATTTTAGTATTAAGATCAATAAGTTCAGCGGTTAAACGTCGTTTTCCAACTCTTGATCACGTTGTTGACTCAGGTTTCATGACTGCACTTGAATTAGAGCTCTTTCAATCGGTTCCCAATTTAGAATTTAATACTTATTGGATACCGTGCACGTGGTTTATAAATTTATTGAAAGAAGCACGACGAAATCATCGTTTGCCCGATGCTCAAGGGCTCAAAATTATAATGGAAGAATTCAACGATTTTCGTTCCAAATGTGGAATGCTTTGGAGCTATGATTGGGTATCAATACCACTGGTTTACACTCAAGTTGTTACATTAGCAACATATAGCTTTTTTGTCGTTGCTTTGGTTGGACGTCAATATATTGAAGGTGAAGAAAAACCATTTCAAATGGAATTAGATGCTTATATTCCATTATTTACTGTTCTCCAATTTTTTTTCTACATGGGATTATTAAAGGTAAATTATTTATCAATTTATATAAATATTTATTATTTTTTTAGTTACGAAAATCAAAGTTATGAAATGAATAAATAATTTTTATTATATAATTAAAGGTGGCAGAACAATTAATAAATCCATTTGGTGATGACGATGAAGATTTTGAATTAAATTGGCTTATTGATCGTCATACAAAAGTTTCATATCTGGGTGTTGATACATTGATGAATCGTTGTCCACCACTTGTTAAAGACATTTATTTTGACTCAGAAAATCTTATTTTACCGTATACCGAAGCTGCAGCTTCATACAAACGCAAAACATATCGTGGCAGTGTAGCAAATATGACGTAAATTATTCATTGAATTTATATATTTAATTTAATTTATCGTAGTTAATTACTTAGTCATATCATTACACTTTATTTATTTCGTCAATTTTTATTTTTTATACAGAGTTCCGGAGGGAAAGCAATCAATGTTTTTGCCAGATATTACAGAAGAAGAAGATGAGGAGAGTAAAATTCCACCAACACCACGAACATCAACTGCAAGCTTGACAACACACCCTGCTGATAGTCCAATTATAAATAGACGGTAAATCTTGTAATGATGGAATTATCATCATTTAAATGTTAACAATTAAATAAAAAATAAATACAATTTATGATAAGTCATTAAGTCAGGCTCATTTGTTTCAGCCAGATCAGCGGGTCCCCTTCAACAACTCCGAAAATGGCAAGAAATAATTCCGAAACTATTGTTCAATTGGATATACAAGATGCGCCAATAGATTCTGATAATAATCAACCGATTAATATGACTGGAACATTGAAAAAAAGTATTATTAAAACCGCGCCATGGTTAGAAATAAATCGAAAGTGTTTTGTGCCAACGTCAATTAAAATGTCAAAGGTAAATCTTCAGCCATGGCCAAGCGCAACAAATTTAGAAGAAACAACTTTGTCATATGACAAATCAGATAATTCATTTTCAATGCAAAGCCCACCGCCATTTATTACTATACGTCGTGAATCATCGGATGAAAAATATAATGTGAGATATTGTGAAAAAGGTTTTTTCAATTCAGCATTTTCGCAGGAAAATTTACCTACAGATACAGAACCAAGTTCATCCGTTAATAATATTACATATGAATGCACAGAGGATAATGATGAACGACTGCGTGCATTGCCAAAATTTTTTGTTAGACGTCAAAGCTCCACGAGCAGCGCTAAAAATGTTAGAAAAAAAAAGGCATTAGCTGGTCGTTGGAGACGTGCACTGGACGCAGCAACTGCGCAAGTACGAAGAAAAACTACTGATAATTTACCATCAATAAATAAATTAATTATAACGCAGACCAGTAGCACACCAAATTTAAAGAGTTTGATTATTGCTGGTGATAAAGAAATTGTGGTACCAACACGCGCAGCTTCTGAAGAGCAAGATGAACGCGTGAACAATCGTACTAGTGAATTGTCAGATGTATAACAAATTATAAAATTATATATACAATTGACCGTGATATACATTAAAACCAGGTCGTGATTTCATTTTTCTTATCAATTGTAATTACACAAAAATATATATACATAAAAATATTTAATATATTTCCTGCGGGGGAGTTTTATTTGACATTGAAAAATTAAATAGCCTTGAACTGAACTTTGAGTGATTAATAATAATAAAGAATTTGTTCAGTATTATTATATTATTTTTACGAATTATGTGTGTGCACATTATAAACAGCTAGTCAATTTGCTTTATTGCCATTTTGTTTAATTTAATTTAATTTTTTTTTTTGGCTAGTTCAGTGTTTAGTTTATAATTATTTCAATGATTTAATGTAAATAGTGTAAATAAAATTAATGGATCGGAGTAAAGTGTCGGGCAGTTGTGCGTATTTAAATAAAGTTAAATGCAAGCGCATAAAGTACATTGGAACTATTTTGGAAATATTACTCATTTACCGACAATCAATATGGGTAAATTATTTATTATTATCTTTTCTTTAAAAAAAAATAAATAAATAAATAAATAAGTGAATAAAGAAATAATAGTAAATGTAACTTTTACAATTTTTTTTTTTTTCATGTGGCAATAATTCTTTTTTGAATTACGAAATTGAAGACGATTTTTTTCAATGCTTTTCATTATTACGACGCTCGCTACATTTACGGATAAATTGTTTGCATGATGAATTTTCCGGTTGAATTAACTCTTCATGAAGATATCTGCAATAGTATGTATAATATTTGTGATAAACAATTTATATTTATTAATTAATTGTATTAATTTTTTAAAGAAAAAAAAATACCGTTGTTTTAATTTGATGTGATTATGTGCTCCATTGTGTGAGAAAAAAATGACTTTACGACAATTATCAGATCCATTATTATTGTTTCGTTGAGTTACCTTGGAAAAATCTTCAATATTTTTTCCCAAACTCGCGCTAATACGATCAAAATATGGTGACGCGGAAATTCGGTTAATTTCCTCTTTATTTTTATTACTATTATTGATACAATTATTATCATTTGTTGTTGATAACGTTTGATATGTTCCAGTGATTATTTCACTTTTATTTTTATTTAAACGTTTCAAAACTTTATTACGATCTTCATAGATTGTTTTATTTTGCTTCAATTTTTCAAATCTATTTTCATACATAATTCGTTCTGCATTTAACTTTAATAACAATTCACGATTGTCTTCAGCGAGTGATTTGTTTGCATATTTTTTACATTTTAATTCATCATTACCATTATCAGCATTTTCACTCACTAATTCATAAACTGCAGTAGTGTCTGATTGAATATTATTTTCAGTGTTGCCTCGATTTTTAAATTCATTGTAATTATGAGTAATTAATTCTTTTTCATTGCATATATTTGTATCAGATAAATTAAAACGTTTCTTTAATGTTTCGATACTTTCGCCAATTTTCTTTTGTATATGCAACAAATTCCCATCCGAATATATATTAATATCCTTGTAATCTTTCCATAGAGTTATAATATCTTCTTTAATCTTTGATATTTTTGTTTCAAGTGATATTTTTTGATTTATTGTATTTGTTAAAGTATCCTCTAGTCGTTTATTTTTCTTTTGATATGCATCCAATTCATTATGTAAATGTGCCGTCATATCTTTTAATACTTGTTTTTCTTTATCGTCCGTAACCATTTCCTTTGGGATTTGTGAAATAGAATTTATTTTTTCATCATTCAATTTTGATTTCGAGTTTGTTATCATGGACGCCAATTGGTTTCCTGAATTTTTGAGTGTTTGTGCTATTCGTGAATTCTCTTCTTTTAGCACATTCATTTTTAAATCTTTTTCGTCTAGGATCATATTCACTTTATTTATATCGTATAATAATTTTTCATTATCATTTTGTAGTGTTATTAATTCGTGATTCAATTCATTAAATCTACAATTCATATTTTCAAATTTATTTATCCAATCAGAATTTTCTTTATGAAGTGCGGAAATCCTGAAATTAAAATAAAATAAGTCGATAATAAAAAAATATTAATGATATTATTATGTTGTGTCAATCAACTAACTTTGATTCCAGCTCTTCATTTATTCTCATTAAATTCTTGACAAATTTCTCATTATAAGTTTTGGAAGTATCATTTTCCTCTAATAATTGTTGAATTTCTTCTATTTGTTTATTAACTAAATCCTTGGATTCTTCATATTTATCACGATAATATTTTATTTCATCGCTCATTTTTTCCATTCTAACCTGGAATATTCGTTCGTTTTCTGCTACTTTTTTCACTGAATTATCAATTTCAAGATTTTTTTGCTCAATTATTTCCCTACATTCTTCATATTTATTATAATAATATTTCAATTCGTCACACTTTTCTTTCAGTTTCTCCTGAGATATTCGTTCATTTTCTGCCATTTCTCTCTGTGAATTTTCAATCTCAAGATTTTTTCTTTCAAGATAATTCCAAGCATCTACAATCAGAAACAAACAGATAAATATATAATTATTTATTCACCTCACTGTTGACTTGTGAATGATGAAATTTTTAAAGAAAAAAAAAAAAGCATGGAACTCTCTTATGAATAAATAAATATTGTAATTATTATTATAGGCAAAACTGCCAAATTACCTTTAAGACCAACTGAAAATTCTTTAATATTTTCAAACTTTTTCTTCAAATATGTTCCAAGCGTTTGATCAAGATCTTCATCTGATATTTCACTACCTTGCATAAATTTTTCACAATTGACATTTTCAATAATTTCATTTTTCTTATCAATTTCCAATTGCAAACTCTCAATAATTCGTTGCATTTCACAACATTGATCATCATTTTCACTATTAATACAATCAATTAATTTTGATAATCGATCAATTTCCTCTTCTTGTTCTGAACACTGAATTTCTAAACTTTGATTTTCATCTATCAAAGCTTTTCGTTCACAAATCCATGTTTCAATACTCTCTTGCACTTCGATACCATTAACATTTTTCAAAACTTCACTAAGTTTTCTCTAATAAAAAAATAGAAAACATTAATAATATTTTACAAAGCCAAAAAAATAAATATCATTTTACTTTATTATTCATTCAAAAATTATTTCTACTCACAGCCAATGTGTCACGTTCAATCCGCAATGCTTCCATATATATTCCATTATATTTAAAATTCTCAATCTCACTCATTTGCATATTGCATTGTAAACGTTGTTCCTCCAATTTTCTTTTTAATTGATCAATTAAAATTTTTCCATCTGAAAGTTTCTGCTTCAATTCATCTACCTCCTGACTTCGTTGACCAGCCACTTCCTTTAATTGAGATTGTGTTCTCTGCATTAATAAACTACGAGTCATGACAAAATTTATAATTATTTCAAAAAAAATAAAAAAATAAAATAAAAAAATGCAATAAATAAACAAAATAAAAATAAAACTCACTGCAAACTTCTCATGCAAATTATCAATTTCAATATCACGTTGTTCTAACATTGATCTGAGCTCTGTATTCAAATTATTCATTGATTCAATCTCTGCTTCTTTATCCTGAATCCATTAAAAAAATATAAAAATCATTTTAATTATTAAACAAAAGATCAATTATATATAATTCTTACACGAATAGTATTTTCAAGAGCAATCCTTCTCGATGTAGCTTCTATTATATGTTCACGTTCAAACTCAGTAATTGCAGTGTCCTTGTCTTCAACAATATTAATATTACCAATAATGCCATCTTCATGCTCATTGATACCATTAGAATTTACTTGGAAATAAAAATCTGAATTGATATCACTGTGCTGATTGATAAAATATCTTGCATTATTTTTATCTGTTTCTAACTAGAGAATACATGGTAATTTCAACTGTTATTTATTTATTTTTTTTTTTCATATACAATAAAGTAGAATTAGATACTTTGATACTTGATGGAGAAAATTGTGAGACTATTCGATTTGTTTCAGGATTATTATTGGTCCTTGACTGGTATTCAGTAGGCCAATATTGATCATCATAATCGAGTTGGTAATTCATATTGTCCTTTTGCAGTTCATCAATTTTAGTAAATGAACCAGGAAATGCTCGTTCTAATAATGCTTCTCTGTAGCCCTTGAACTTTTCAAATTGTTGGAGAAAAGATTTGAATAAACTCCATTGATTATTATCAGATACATTCCATAAATCCTGTGGTGAAATATCCTGGTGAAAAATATTAGAAATGAATGATTAATAATACAAAGATAAGGTAAAAATGAAATATTTTAATTGAAGTAATTTAATTTATTACTTACTGATTTTTTTAGTTCATTTTGTTGCTCAGGTATAAGTTTGAAAGATTTTTTTTTGGATAATTTATGTTGTGAAATTTCCAATTCTTTTTCAGATTTGTTTAATGAATCCTCTAATCTATATTCCTTCGTAGTATTTTTTTCTATCTTCATGAAAAAATAAAAAACAAAAATGATTATACATGAGAAATTGAGAAAAAGAAAAAAATATGTATTATAAAATAAATTATTTGAAGTAAAAAAAAATACCATTGGTTCATTTTCAGTTAATTCACGAAAATATCGAGAAAAATCCAATTGATTGAGACTCCAAGCTCTGATATCTGAACATGAATCTTGCGGTTTTAATCGACATCCTGGATAATTTTTAGGAAATTCATCACCAATTTCCACCGGTAATTTTGTATCATTTGCTTGTGGGAAAAAAATTCTTGATCCATATTCTGCAAATGACATTTTTCTTCTTGTAATTTTAAAATCATTCCGCAATCCATTCACGACAAGAAAAAAAAAATATTGCTGTAAATAAAATAATAATAGTTCGTACCATTTAATCTATCAAATAATAAATAACAAACATGAAAAAGAGAAAAAAAAAAAAAAAAGGATCAATTAGGTTATCCCAGTATATCCATAGTGATATGTTTGACGTGAATGTAAACAATATTTAATTTTAATACACATATTAGCTACGTCATTTTAATTCTCTTCATCATCAAACACAAATTAAAACAACCCAAAATTTTAAAATCTATTCATAAAAAGACTTTCAAATTTTCGCGCTATTTCTATCTAACACTCACAAAATATATTCTCTCACATACATATATATTACACACACATACACACACAACAAAAACACAGCGCCTATATTTAATTGCCTCGCGCCCTCTTGCCTTTGTCACTCATGAAGTTACGAAATTTCGTAATTTGACAGTTTTACGAATGACAGAATCGTATACAGAATACCTGACATTTATCATTAAAATTCCATCATCGCCCATCAATGAATTCAACAATCGGTAAGTCACAAATAAAAAAAAAACATTATTTTACAATTAAAGTATTAAACTAACTATTAATTTATCCCTCAACATTTATAATTACAACTAAATATTATCAGATAATTAAAAACATATAAACGATCTAACCTTATAGAGCATATTATTTTTTTTCTTTATACGTGTGAGAAAGTGTCAATTGCGCTTGACACATGACAACATTGATGAGAGGACAATTCAAAAAATTCACCAAAGTGAATGTCACATTTTCTCTCTAATGTTTTATCTTGTTTGCTTGATATAAAAGAAAAATATATATATACGCATATCTGATAATATTGTGCATTTATCTGTGTATGTACATATTATTCCTGACGTTACACCACAGAACTAAAAGAGAAAAAAAAGAAAATAAATAAAGGAACAAAAAAAAAAAAGAAATAGAGAGTACACACTAATTTGTAATTGGAATATAATTGTGATGAATTTTATTCATCGACGTATAAATAATATACTCAAAAGGTTTGAGAAACCGACGATCTATTTTCTGGTCATTATTTGTATTATATGTATATGCGTGTAGCTACTACTGTCCCTGTGTGAAATAAGGCACGTCGACGTTGTCGTCTTCATCTTGGACTACGTCGAATGGCTAAGAGGCCGCAGTTAGTCTAAAATTGTCCTGACCGATCAGGAATGCCATGACCTTTGATTGGTGTTCCCGATTGTTTTATCTTGTGTCGTTGAAAATATTTCTCAGTGAGAGAATTAGTTGCTGCACAATGTGCATGGAATTGTCCATGTGCTATTTTTGTTTAGTGAAAATAAAAAAATTATACTTTATTCTTATATATTCACACTCTGCTTTTACTCTATCGCAAATGTTTTATTATGTGAGATTAAATTGAAGAGAAAAAAAATGAATGAATAAATAAATAATCTTTAGATATCTGAGACGGACTTTCAACATCTTTTTCCATCGTTGTCATTTATTTTTTAATTCACGTTGACGAGAATCTTTTTCTAGGCTACACTTGCGACGTCTATCGCTAAGTTTAGCACCTCCTTGCTTGTTAATATATTACTCTCCCTCGTCACTAACTTTCACTTTTTATTTCCTCAAGATGCTGACTGTCTTCAATATTTCAATATCTATATTGGTATACTTTAATAATAAAAAATAAAAATATGAAACAGAAATAATATTTTTTGAAACAAGACATTTCCGCATTTTGTGCTTTAATTTTTTATGTCATTTTGTTTCCTTTGAAAAAGAAATATATATTTCCAACTGATGGTTATGTTAGAACTTGTAAAAAGTATATTTGATTTTTAATTTCGTAAATATATAAAATATATAAAGAGGTCTCTGTATCATATGACAGTACAACAAAAAAGCATCGCGACCAATGAATACATTTATACATATCTAAAGAAAATTTCCCAGGTATATGTCATTCACATTATATACACGTGGAATCACATTTCATTTCATATCTGAAAGGGGTTCTCTCGTTTGCTCTTCATATTATTTTGTCTTGTATATACATATACATTCTGGTCTTGTCGCACTGTGCAAACTCTGTTCTTCAAGAACTCAAGAAACGATGCACGATAACCAGCACATCGACAATAATATATAGTTGGTAAAGACAAGGAAAAAAATAAATAAAACAGACGAAATTCTTGATGATGAGACAGTTGACGGTAAAGTCAAACAAATGAATCAATCATATATTTATTTATTTATTTATTTATTTATTTATTTATTTTCATCATACGAAAATTACACATATAAATCAAACTGTATATAATATGATCAAAAGTAATTATTCTTTTCTATTTTACGTCACAGTATCTCAACTCTTTCACTATTTATTCTCGTTACATTGGAAAATTGTCGTGTTATTTTCGTCATCAAGATTTTCCGAGCAGCTGCAGTAAAGCCATAACATCATTATTACAATTGTAGACTGTTCTCTGTATTCAGTCAGTGACATTTAACAATATATTTGAAGACAGTCTATAAAAATATTCCAATGATTTATTTATTTTTATTATCATCTACGAATATAAAAGACGTAAAATTTAAAAATAAACACGCGGATATAAATGCCCCTTCAATTCTTATACATTGATGCAAATAGTTAGCTAAACGCAATTGAAAAAAAAAAGAATAAATAAATAAATAAATAAATAAATAGAAAAAAAAATTAAATCCATATAAACAAAATGAAAAAAAAAAAAAAAAAAATCCTTCCTCAATAAATATAACAAATTAGTATTGACACTCTAACCAATCCATTTAACTATAATAAATAAATAAATATTTAGGACGATTTCTCTTTGAGGAAAAGTAAAAAAAAAAATTTTTTTCCATAACAAAAAAATTTTTTTTTAAATCTACAAAATTATAATATACTTTAAAACTGTTATGTATATTATATATACATATGAAATGGTTCAATTTACATGCAGACAAAGTATGAGTCATATACAACGCAAGTTTGGGACACGTTGTATACATGTAATTTTCGTCGAATAGACTTTGGGCGCAGGTTGCGGACTATTTTTGTTCGCCCAGTGCGCCACTGATGTTTCGCGTACTCTACGAGCGCTGCACGTAATGCAGGTCGCGGTTACCGACCATGTAAAAAGAATTCAAAATATATACATATATAAATACACATACATAAAAATATACATGTATAAGAGCTGTACATAAACGTACGTGGTATATGGCACATCAGCACTGGTGTCTTTTACGAATGCCTCCACATGCTAATCTTAGTCGCACATATATGTATATTATTTTTACTTACATTTATATATATATGTATATATATTTAATGTACATATATATATCTATGTATAGATGTATGTGAAATAAAGAGACACATATCGAACGACTGCCAAGTATATATTATGTACAAATATCACCGGCGCCATTCGAGTTGAATATTATACAATTTTATAATGACATTTTCATTGTAGATATTTTCAAAATTCGGCTCATTTGAAGTTGCATTTTGAGAAATGTATCTTTAATGTTTGATATAATGAGCTAGGGAGAATAATTAATATTCAGTGTAATGAAAAGAAATTTGTGAACGTAGATAGGACAATTAATAAGTGACTATTAATAGAGATAAGGGATTTTCTTTAATATTATGCATGAATTTCAATTAGTCCTTAGATACTATTTATGTCTTGGGGGTTTTCCCTATTGTAATATAAATTCAATTATATTATTAATCCTTTTAAAATGCTTCCTTTGTGTATACAAAATTGATGAGATATTTATTTCTAACTGAAAATATAATATCTGTCAAGAAATCTATATACGTTTATATAGAATTTCTCTTTTATTGTCACTGAAAGTTTGGCAACGCTGTCAAAAATATAAATTCGCTTTTAACTATAAATTAATGAATCCTGTATATTGTGAATGCAATTTAAAATATCTAAATAGAATTCTAATAGATTTTTAATTTCCTATTTATTAATTAATTTAATTCACAATTTGAAATATTAAATTATTTATTTTTTCTGTTTTATTTTATTTTTAAATTCTTTTAATATAATATAATATTCAAAATATATATTAGAAATAAATATCTCATCGCTTTGTAAATATATATAAACATATATATACATATATGTATATGTATATTGATGTACTAACGTTTCTTAGTGAAGGCTTATATTACTAAATTAAAATGAATTATATATATATGATGATCCTCATCTGACTGCTGTGCCGGTGTGTAGCTGATAAGATAACAAAATTTTTAAAGCAAAATTATTTCCCCCCATCAAACATATATACATATGTTTCACACATATTAGTAACTGATTAAATAAAAATCTAGATATTAATTTGTGAATATATGATACTCATCATATAATTGACGTTTATAGTTAATAATGATTGACAACAATTATAACAACAAAGATTATTATTATTTCTAATTTTTTTTCTTCTTATCCAATCAAATTTTTTTTTTTTTTAAATCTTTAGTATATATATACATAACATTGGTAACATATATCAACGTA
>JAQQBS010000001.1:22916066-22940942 GCA_030347275.1 Microctonus aethiopoides | reverse complement strand
AAAAAAAAAAAAAAAAAAAAAAAAAAAAAAAAAAAAAAAGTTATATACATTTACATATATGCATATATATGTATGAATAAAGTAGGAGATAACGCAATAAGGGGTAATGACCCATCCTCGCGAAAATTTTGTTCGCATAAAATACAGTTTGCATAAATATCTGTATATATATATATATATAATTGTTTATTCAGTCTTCTTTCAAGGTTCACTAGTGTGTGATGTGTATGATGTATTTTATATATTTACTGTACGACTCTGTTATAGATGTATTTTATACAGTCGTACAAAATTATACATGTATATTATATGTGTATCTTTTTGTGATATCTGATAACAATGTTCACATCACACTTGTTATATTTGTCGTCAAGAGTATACGCGTGAAGCCTTATATATATTATCTAGATTTAGTGATAAGTCATTGAAATAGACGAATAAAAAAAAAAGTTATCAATTTTTACGTAGTTTTGTTTATTTTTTTTTTTTTATTTATTTTTGCTATTGATTATTTTTTTTTTTTTTTTGTGACAAGATTGTCTTAATCGAGAGTTTAATGTAAATATATCCCGGATTGTGTGTCAGTCTATAAACGATTTTTATCAAGGGTTCTAAATAAGTTCAAGAATCTCCGACCTATGATAAACCACAGTCTTTCATTCAATTTTATTTTTTATTTAAATTATAACTGCATTATTATAATTATTTGTTTATATTTTTATTCATTTTTCTATATGTGAATGAAAAATATTGAAATAATGATGGACGTAATGGTTGGTGAATTTCTAAAATGAGTTTATAAAATTATATTTTCTATGAAACAAATATATAAATAAAATATACACACAATTTATTTTATGTATTATTTTTATATATACATATAAAAATAATGTGTGTATGTAATTCATGTACACACATGTGTATTATAGAAACATGATCAGTGGCCGGATGTTACTGTTACGACCTTTTGTAACCTCAATTTCTTCCCACAATCAAGGACCAAATATCATGTCATTGTTACGTACAAAAACATATACATAATATTCTACACATGTACTAACATTACTTATACATAACGATTAAATCACGTGTTGTGAATGAATGACTGAATAAAAACGGAAACATACAATTAATGCAGTACATATTTTCATATTTGAAAATATAATTCATTCATATATTTACATATAGTTTCCAAAATAAATAAATAATTGACGCATTGATTTTTTTCTTTTTTATTTTTCGTTCTCGATATTTTTCTTTTTTATATTTTTATTCTAATTAATTATATATTCTTTATAAATAAGTAATATGTTTCAACGCATTTTAATTGTAACGTGTACAGTGTACAGATTTTTTAATGAAAAATAATGGAAAGGGTAGTGTGGTAATGCAAGTTTGTATTTGCCACATGAAATGTCGTCAGGCATTAACGTACGTGGAAAACAAGTGGCTTCCGGCGCTTCGTGGGCGTTGCTTCATTCATAAAACGTAACTCTCCAGCGCGCGCAAAAGATTGCATTGGTGTTATATTAAACGAACAAGCATATATATGTACATTAATACATACGTAATAAGTATATATGTAAGCACGTCTCGTATTATTACATGTCAGCGTGTAAATCGGCGCGTTACGACGATCGTATATATACACTACAAGGACATTTATTAGATACTAAAAAAAAAAAAAAGGAAAATAAATAATGAAATAAAGAATTACAAATCTAAATTGCTATTTTATATAAAGAATTTTTCTTTTTATTATTATTTTTACTCCTTTTTTCTTTTTTTATTTATTTATTTTTTTTAATTCTTTCGCACATTTTGAAACATGTGAAGATGTGCAAGTGAGAGACCCCCACAGAGGTCTCAGGAAAATTCTTATGGTCCGTGGAATGTATTGCAGACGTTCTCAACAACAGTATGGGGCAAACGAGAAGAAATAAAAAAAAAAAAAAAAAGATCGAAAAAAATTACACGTTCAACGCTTGTGTCGAAAATGTTTCTTTGTAACAATCCAAATTTACAACACACACACACACATGCTAACATATTTACATACATATGTATCTGTAAATTGTTATAAATGGTACAGCAATTTTTATTTATATATATTCAATTACTTATACGTATTTATTGAGGAAATATAAAATATAATCTCGGTATGATCATTGCATTTTTATATATTATCAATCGTTTTCGTGTGATTTTCTATAATCAACACAATATATATATATGACCTAATGTCATTATATTCTCGTGTGACAAAAATTCAACGAAATACATCAACAATAATATCCCAAATATTATCGCGTAATAAAATGAATTGCCATAAAATATGTAAATAAATTAAGGAAAAAAAAAAATAAAACTATATATTAAATTCAAATATAAATATAATAGTGATAAGCACACTGCATATATAATACGTGCATGAATACATGAGAGTATAGTATACAAAACACGATGGAAGAAAAAAAAATTTTCACCCGACCACGTGCTCATGAGTACATAATTCTCAAGTGAACGTGTAATGGCGCACCAATCGCTCTGCTATTCAACCATCACTTCCGTTACACTATAACCATCAAGATCTCACCCAATAAAATCAATCAACAAACAAAAAAATTAAAATAATTACATAAATAAACAAACCATCACCAAGTAATAATAATCAAAAGAATAAATAAATAAGTAATAAATAATCAAGCATTATAATTCATAAAAAAAAAAAAAAAAAATATTACTTTACTCAAAAATAAAAGTAATAAAATATATCCAACAATGACAAATACGATCTTAAGAGTTATGTACTAAAACATATACATATATATATACAACTATGTATGCAATTTTACACAGGGCATATATCAATCAAGTAAATGACTGTAAAAGAAAGAAAGAAAAAGAAATATAATATACACATATGTATATATATATTATTTAATATGTCAGAAAAAGAAGAAGGAGTAAAAGCACAGCTGTCATAGGATATATTTTCCCGCCAACTTGCAATGGCCGTCCAATGATAAATAAAGTGGGGATAAGCCTGTACCACAGATTCGTAGGAAGTACATAAGTGTATAATATATATATATAGTAGATATATATTGCACGCCACAAAACCAACCGGCGATGAGCCGGCAATAGTGCCTTTGCAGTTTGCCTCAACACGACGGCGGACGGACCAGTAAAATTTCATGAGGTGGGGGGGACAAAAGTTAGCAATGAAATGTGCGCAATGACTACGGTCATAGAAGAGAACAAGAGAGGAGGGGGGGGGAGAAAAACCCGGCGTCCCGGACAGCCGCTGTCAAGCCGGTGTCGGCGTGCTCTGCTACCTTCAGTTTCAGTTGCGTTTCGGCATTTATACGATATAAAACGTTTTCTGTGCGGTAACGAAACTATTTATTATCAAAATTTCTCCCGCCTAATATAAATTGGTTAGAGATTTATTATTGAAATAAATAAATTTATAAATCATTTTTAATATTAATATTTTGTTTTTTTTTCATTGAAGATAATTAATATTATTTCAAAATCGATTGATTAAATAATTTAATTAATTTAATTAATTAATTAATTGGTTGATTCATTGAATATTGGATGTATTGAGACATTGTTTCGCAGTTAGTTTTGTTAATTATAGACAATATATATTTGTGAATTGATGGATAAAATTGTGCGTGGAGAAAATTTCAAAGCGTCATAACGTGTCAAACGCCAAAGCGTCATCATTGAGAACGTGTGGGTAAAGTGCTTACGTCAATGTACTGAGCGTCAACATCAACGTCGTCTTCATTTCGATGATCATGTCATAAATTATTTATTGACGGAAGTTTATTTTTACTTTATTTTTACTCAAATCAGTGTGATAATATGGATCGGTTTTCATTTAATTGAAAATATGTTGGTTTATTTGAGTCAATATCTTCACGTAGAAAATTCTATTCATTTATAATAATTCCACACATTAAATAAACATTCAAGTGGTATACAAATACATATAAAAAAAAAAAAAATCGGATTTTAAAAAAACGTAAACAACAATCGTGTAATTTAATTCAAAGTGCACACGTGAAATTTAATTAATCAACAAACTCTATTCAATCAAATTTTATATATTAATTTTATTTCGTAAATTTACTGAAATTTTAGAGTAATAAAAATCACAATATTTGAAGAATTTTCATGAAAATTAACATTTGAAAAAATATATATTGACCTTGATGGAATAGAACGAACTTTCGTTTGTTACCTGAACCTAGAAGGGCCGAAAAATTTCGTAAATTTTACGCAAGTGAGAACAGAACCTTTTATTGTGAGTGAAGATTCGGAGAACGGATCGAAAATATATATAGGACGCACATTTATAAATTATTATAAATTGAAAAAAAAAAAAAAAAAATATATATACATCCGTATATATATTTGAAAATGTTGCCGCCAACAGCCATACACATGGAGCAGAATATGAACGTCGAAAGGCCGACAGGTATGCAACAACAACATTACCCACATCATCATCATCACTATCATCATCATCATCATCATTCGCATCATTTGGATCGACGCTTGCAAACAGTCACCGGCGGCAGAGACTCTAGATATCCTCATAGGCCAACAGTTCTGTCGCCAGGTAAGCTTTAATGCAGCGGTTCGACCAAAAAAACACAAAAAAAAAAATACATTACATACACCATCATACAACTATCATCCTCATTGTCATATTTTCATCATCATGAATCTTGCTTATCTATATAAAAACATTTTTTTTCTCGCATAGAATTATTTTGTATTAATTTTTATGCTGCAATAATTTACTTTGACGTTTGAGCAAAAAGAAGCAAAAAAAAAAAGAAACGCTCAATGAAATAATTATAGATGTTTTTTTCTCTCGCAAATTATCTGTTATGACATGAGCAATTTTATTTGCTCGTTTATGTAGAGCAAAAATGCCGATGACAATTGAGTAGAAATATTTATTTATTTTTATTTGTTCATGTTTCTTTCATTTTTTTTTTTTTTTGTATGACGCCTCTTTGAGCGTCTTGAAAATGCGCTCAGGTACCTCGCCAAACTGAGTATATTTTTGCGCCTGTACATGTCTCTCTCTCTCTCTCTCTCTTGCACATTGCTCTTTTTCGTCTTCTCTTACTTCCTTCTAGTGCGCATCGACCGCGTGCGCAGCTGTCATGGTTCGTTTTTTTTTCTTCTTTTTTCATCACGAAATTTCACCTTACAAACAGAGAATTTTTGAGGTGATTTACAATTTATATAATTAAATAGGCAAATTATACATGTATGTATATATAAAATTTTTTTCTATATTTACGTATACGTGTATGTGTTTATGATAAAATGATATGGGAGTTCATTTATCATGCGACAAAGCGAGACGGAAGAAGAGAGAGAGTAAAAAAAAAGAAGCTCGCTAAATTCTTGGACGCGTGCAAAGTCCGTGGAATGAAATGAACTGCTTTTAGATAGTCTCATGTGTCTCTCTCTCTTACTTATTCTCTCTTGGGTGGGATTAAGCAACTCTTGCTAATGAAGCAAATCGGTAAAACGGTGCGTGTGTTATGTGTTTGCTATATGACGATTTCGCCTTCTCATTTTATCATTCTTTCTGATTTGCTCCTTCCCATGTCTTTTTTTTTTTTATTATATACAAGTAGTTATGTCTTGAAGTGAACACGCGGTTCGGAGACTTTTCATCATTAAATGTATGTTGAGAGAACAAAGTCGAAGGTTTTTTGTTGAACGTCACAAAAAAACCACATCTTTTTATGTCTGAATATAAAGAAATTATATTCATGTATTTTTATATGGGAAATATTTAGAAAAATTGCCCTCACTTTTATATTTATTTATTCATTTTCATATATTTTTTTTCTTTTCTGTTCGATTGATAATTTGAATTTTGTATTTCATTAATTTATTTTCTTTTGACGGTCATTCATTTTTCGAAAATAAATATATGTGAATGTTGATAGAATTATATATCTATCTTGAGAATACTTTTAACGAACGTCCTCGACGATGAATAATTAATTGTCCGCGAGGTCGAATTAAATTCTCGCGTAATGTCGAGACTTATAGTTATACGCTCGTTGGGTCTTACAGACTCTGGGCTTTGTATATCAATGTATACATACACACATATTTTCACATAATGTGTATATATACATGTGTATGTGTGTTTAGTTAGAGGGTTTTGTCGCACGATCGGTTGTCCGTACACTTACAGGACATACGTACAGCTAACACACGAACTCAAACCGAACCACATACAGCAGTCTTATCCGTAACGGTTGACGACTGAGAATATGAAAAAAAAAAAGGCAGCGATCTCTTCCCCCTCTGAGAAAGCGAACATTTTGTTTCGTTTTTATTTGAATTACTCGTATGCAGTGACTTCCTGGCTAAATAAAAAGAATATCAAAAAAAAAACAAAAAAAAAACTGCAAAGACATGTTCATAAATTCCACTGTGTAGATACGTTTATTATTATTTTTATTTCGTGAAGAATAAAATTTTAATATCAGTGTGGCTCACCATAGAATCGTCATGCATTACAAAGACAAATCATTTGGGCACCCAAAACAAAAATAATTTACATGTTATTGTTCTTTTCTTTGTTATTACTTCTCGAAATGTCATTCTGACATTTATTGTATTTTGAAAGATTTAATACTTTTTGTCTACCTGTGGTTTTGGTGCACAATATAAAATTTCCGTGGTCAATAATTTTATTGTTAATTTGAAAGAGAAAGGAACGATAAAAAAAAATATATAAATAAAAGCGTAGAAAAGAAAAGGAAGATGTGGAATAAAATGAAAAGTAATGACAGAAATAGCAACGCGCGTGACCGCGTGGTGAGAAAAGCGCGTTGAGGCATCGGCGCCGTTGCCTGCACCCGTGCAAGTAGTCGTGTAGACCCCGTGGCGTACCAGCACAATTCAAACGGTTGTGTCTCAGCCACGTGGTTGATGGCAGCCCGACTCAACCGACCGATATTCAAGCATCAAAATTCATTTCTGTCCCTCAAACTTCTCGCAAATAAATAAATAAATAAACCCTTCATGAATTTTTTTTTTTTATTATTTTTATTTCTGCTTCTCTTCAATATTTTACATTTAACTGCAGATTTATTTTTGTCATAGCTATCCATATTTAGTTCATATAAATGTGCCTCGATATATAAATATATTTATTTTCAATCTTTCCTCGTTCTCATTTGTCATTTCAGTCATTGCAGGATTTATGTCCAGAGTACTAATAACATTTATCATTCTTTGGCTACATATATATATATATACATAATTAATAATTCCTTCATTCCACGAATTGACAGGAAAAATATTCACAATTTTCTGGCTAACACATGTTGAAAAAAAAAAAA
The DNA here is from genome assembly GCA_030347275.1 of Microctonus aethiopoides. NCBI lineage: Eukaryota > Metazoa > Arthropoda > Insecta > Hymenoptera > Braconidae > Microctonus > Microctonus aethiopoides. The sequence continues at coordinate 22,933,539 of JAQQBS010000001.1, read as the reverse complement.
TATTAAACAAAATCAAACATTAATTTTTATCTACAAGAAAGGCAAAATATTTTCTCACGAAAAATACATTTTCTTACATCAGAATATACACACATTTATTTTCAATTAATATTAATGAAAATTATTTTTTACTCAATTGACACAAAGTTGAATGAGCTTTGTCCTGGTGATGCAACACTATTTCTATTCAACAATCGCTCTTCAACAATATAAATGTCGTCTGATCAAGTGCCAAAAATTCTAAACATAAATTCTTTCCAATTAATAGATTCATTTATTTATAAATAGAATCTATAAATTACTATTTATTTCAATTTTTTTTTTGTTCCAGTACTTGTGATTAATTATTTATGGTGTTTCGCCATTCATTTTATTCTCTATTATTGCACAAACGACGTATTATATCGAATAATTGTGACAGAAAAAAAAAATAATTAATGTATATAGTGCATATCCATTCAAACATGTGAGGTTGTAAAGTCATCGAAGTTATATTCATTCAATGCAAAACATCGAACCGCGTGCGCAAACAGATGTCAAGGAGGTTAGAATATACGTGTCAGTAGAATCATTTTATTTCAATCTCCATGCATGAGTGTTTAAATGTATATGCACGCATTTTTTTTTTCTTCTATTCAACTTTTCATCTTCTTCAATAAATAAATATGCACATAAATTATTTGTTGTATTTGTGTTAAGTTGCTTGGGGTGAAGGGAATAATAATGATCATGTATATTATGCATAGATAAAATAATATACATAAATAAAAACACACATACATATTTTTTTTTCTTTTTTTTTTTTCTTTTCATTTGTGAATAAAAATATTTGACGATGAATTTTAAATTTAATATTATTGATGAATCGTATCGATAATGATACAAATATAAATAAACATATCTGTATGAATGCATAAACATTGTAACGAACAATTCGTGGTGTTTGTATGGACATGTACAAGTCGACGCGATTATTAAGTCAACTGAGTTCAATTACTTTCTCGAGGTCTTTTATATGGGTTTGATGTTTGTCATTTCAAACGTTTCTTTTAGTGCCTTCGGAACACAGAATAAATAAATAAATGAATAAATAAAATTAAACAACAAAAATACAGTACTATTAAAAAAAAACACACAACTTTATAAACACAATTTAAAAATTTATTTCAAGCTCTCTAAATTATTTATCTATTTTCATATCACTGAATTTTATTTTAAATTATATTTATGGTTGTCTCGTGATTTTATTTTATATATACCGGAAAAAATAGTTCAATGTCTCGTGGTTATTAGCTATTTTAAATTCATATATATTACATCTACAGTAGTGCAAAATAGAATATTTTATATATTGTGTTGCCAAAAAATATTATTTCTCGTGTTTTCACGTGTTCTCTCATGATCATGACGAAGCCACCACACAAGTTCATTGGATATGTATATTTCTAGTTGAAAAACTGGCAAGAATCCGATGGCCAGGAAGTGTAATGAAATATTTATATTGTCGAATTACATTACATTATTTTTTTTTTTTTTTTTAAATTTTTTTTTTATCCAATATATTATCGTTATGTTCTAATTATTATTCAAATTATTCAAATATGTGATAAGACACATAAAGCATAAAGTGCAGCTGAGATATATTGACGCGATAAAGTCATTTCAAAAGCATATTACGAAGTAAAATCGCGCGTGCTCATTTTAGTTCTGACGTTTGACAGCGCGTGAGTTCACTGTAATTCTTTCATGAATTCTTTTATACATATATATCGCCCTATCATTCTCAAAACATCACAAGTCTAGTATCTCTCTCTCTCACACATTATTATATCACCTCGTATTCTCATTCATTAAATTTTATTAATCAAAATCATCCGACATTGAACAGCTAAAAATAAAAAAAAAATAAAATCTGCAATAAATATTAGACATTAAATGAATTATAAATTATTTTTGCCAATTAAAATTTCTAAAGATTAAAATATATTTAGGTTACTCAAGGAAATGTGACACTATGCAAATATGACGGATGTAACTGTTAAATTTTGCCGGCGCTTTGCCATCACATTTGTTCCTGTATATGTGATACACAAATATGTGTCTAGCTCGACGTGTCCCGGTCGTCGAGAGTTGAGATGAGCTTAGAGCCTAAATTTACCCCACGAGAATAGTTGTGTGTGCTTGAGGGTTACTGGACCTTACGTAATTTTCCGGCGCAAAACTCGAGGCGCCGTCTCTGACAAACGCGATACACACGCACGTACGCATATACAAATATACTTCCTGACTTCATAATTAACAATCACGAGCAGTGTAAATCAGTAGGGAAAAAAAAATTAGGTGAAAGAAAATCAATTCATTTTTTTATTGACGTTTCGATGAAGCAATCTTTCATTTATAATTATCAATATCGATATTTATTGGCTATTGTTTCACCCAGTGAAATAATACTTTTATATGGTAGTTATATACGTATACGTATTGTGAAAAAATGTGTGGGGGTAAAGGGGGTGATATTGCTTAATAGGTCGTTGACTTATTGGCGACCCTCCGTAGTTTAACGAAATGATCCGAACTCTTCCGAAACACATCGCAAAATAAATAATTTTTATTCACATGTGTGTGCAATATATAAATTTTTAAATAAATAATTCAAGACATTAAACAAATTAATCTTATCGCAATTATATCTTTAATATTTTTGGAATTTAATTTATGAATGAAGAAATCCAAGATACAAAAAAAAAAAAAATTGTTTTCATTTTTTTCTCACCCTGATAAATATAATTAAATATCAATTAATGATTCATGAAATTGTTTAAGTAAAAGTAAACTCGCGTGCTTATGAACTTAAAACATTACTTATTAAATTACTGTATTTTATTTTAAATAATACAAATGTATTAATTTTTAGTATGTCTATTTGAAATATAACTTTAAATATGACTTTAAAGAGACTGTGTATGCCCTGTGGGCGATTATTACACAGATACCACATACACACAGTCAACTAAAAACTCTTTGGTCTTCATATTATTACACGTCGGACTAAATACGGAACAACGATAGCGCGCGCGACGAAACAGCGAATTTATTTTCGTCTCTGTTTGCCATCGAATATCTTCTTCTGTCTCTCACAAAGCGACATTTTACCTCTGCTCTCTCAGTTTGTCTAGTCAACTTGCTATCTCTCTTGTACCTATTCCTCTAACGCGCGCGCGCTTCTATATAACCATTTTGTGTATGAGGACAAATACAAGCTCGCCAGTTGTCGTTTAATTCTCCCGCTTATATCTATCCACCACGTCCGACTGTGTTCACATTTATATTTATACACCTATGCTGCTCTCTTGTGTCTACGCCCGCGTGTCATGACACAACAGGCAGCGCAGCAGCAACATCAGCGGTGTCGTGACAACGATGACTATGTATATATATTTGCCGGAAGCACGTGACATATTCAAAACAATCTTAACAATGTCTTGTAAATTTAAAATATAAGTTAAAAAAATATTTTTTTTTTTTTTACTTCAGTTGAATATCATTTCATCAACTGCCAAAAAGTCATTAGAAATAAATCAACATTTTTTCGTTAATTACTTGACTATTTTTTTTTTTTTTTTTTTTAAATTAATTTAACGCCTTGCGGAAATGAATTTATCCGTATCGTCTATGTGTATAAAAAAAAAGTGGGATGGAAAAATAGCTTAGAGAAGTGTAATGACACTTGGGAAGTTTGCCAAATATTTTTCAGACTTTTGGCCTGGACCCTTATATTTTATTTTTTTATTTTATTCATACACTTGTGAAATAACAAAGCACATCAATATTGGTGTTCTTATTTAGGTGTGTGTATATTTATTTAATTTTTGTGTCTGTATTGCAAAAAGTATTACAACTATTCATGTAATTGTATATTTAGTTTATTTCGAAACTAAATTAAAGATATAATGACACGATTAACTTCAAATGTGATGGAAAGTATTTCGTTTATTATTGATATTTAGACAATTGGGTTCATTGTCAGTTCGATAAAGTACGTACTAAAAACAGAAGGGAAGAGACAACATATTTTTGTACATAGTTATCGATATTTTGGCCTCGATTTTGAGTTCTAAACTCAACGATGATACGGCAATGATAAAGAGAGAGAGAGAGATATGAAGCACGTGTAAACCAAGGCCCCAACTATCATCAAGATCGTGTGAGACCTCCTCCCGTAATCATTAAGGTGATGTAATTCACTTGTACTTGCAACTTTAAAAAAAATTTCCAACTATCAGAGATAAATAAAAATAACCAAAGAAGAATATTTTACTATTTATTTTTTATTTATTTTTCTCGTTATAAAATTGAATATTAAAATAATTAAATCATTGAATTGAACTGGAGATATTTTATTATTGTTTTCAGACATTTTTCAATAGTCAAGTTTATTGTCTTTTAAATTTTGGTATTTATTTTCCTTTTTTTGGTTTGTTTTAAACTAAATTGTATGGTCATGGCATGAGGTCGTGAACTGCCGGTTTCCGGTATGGTGTTACTATTTGAAATTGACCAAAAATAACGAACAAGCCAATGGTCAATTCAATTTAGGTTCTAAATTGTATTTACGATGACCAAAAAAAAAAAAACTCTGTCAATGACCTGACGACTATAAATGAGGTCGATTAGAATTTTTCGCGTGCATCATTAGGTCCCTAAAATATTACCGGAAAGATAATTCACCCAGCCTAAATGCTAATTCAACGACAAGTCAACATTATTATTTTACACAAAAAAAAAAATTAAACAGACATGTGTGTTTTCTCTTTCAAATAAATTGTTTTCATAATTGAGTGACATAAATGTCAAATTATTCCATGGACAAATAGATTTATAATGCATTTTATATAATTAAATATTAGTTTGACAAAGCAAAATGTTTAAAAAAAAAATATAAAGTAAATAAATAGAGTATATGGGAGAAAGTGGAGGCGTTTGTACATAGCAACTAGTTAAATATTCCCATTTATGTATAGAGAAAGTGCGAGAGACATTGGTATAGATATAGGGGCGGATACTTGTCTCGTTTATTCAGTTATATTCTTCTACAAGAAATGAATAGAATCTATAGAAATATAATATGAATAAGAATGTTTGAAGATCTTGCAATGGTATTGTGTTATCTATGAGGTAAATGGAAAAACCAATCCATGAAGTTATAAGAAACATTTCAAATTCAAAATATTCTATTCATTTTATAAATTATTTTACTTCATACTTCGATTTTAATGACATAAATATTTATTAGTAGTTCAATACTTAAATACTGAACATATACTTTCTTAAATTGTCATCCCTTTGACCATGCCATTTGTTAATAATTCTTCGAAACAATATAAACGAAGACAGTAATTGTTTTATTAGTGGATAATTACAATTGTTTTTCGGGACTACAATATACCTGATAATAAGTATTAGGGAATAATTAAGAGGGTAATAAAATTGGGATTGTATAGAAATTTGTAGGGATATTGAGTTTGGCATTAAGAACATATTGTTTGAGCGGTCAAATAAATATGAGAGGTCTATAAGGGTACTCTATTCTTTTATTCGAATTGTTCATAAATTATTTTCAAGCTTTTGTCCATCAGGAAAATTTATATTCACGAGATAATAATGGCTTCAAAGTATGGCATTAGTGCAAGATATTTAAATATATTTCTATATTTAAAGACAATCCATAGATTTAAGGAAAAGAAAAATTTTATGATAAATTGAGAATTATTGTGTGACTTCAATTGTGTATTATTTTCATGAATATTAACTTTATATTTTGGTGTGTCTGAATTTCTAATTGAAAATTAATTTTTAATGTTTGCAATAATTAATTTTACATTCGTGATATTTGTGTTGCAGGAAGAAAACGTTTTCCATCATCAAGTAGCACTGATGATGACCAGAGTGGATCGGATGTCGAGCATGAAGCATCATCAATCCGTGATAAACCTCATACCGGTATGCATCATCATTCTGGTGCACATTCAGTTCGTAAACGTCGTGGTAATTTACCCAAGCACTCAGTTAAAATATTGAAACGATGGCTATATGAACATCGATACAATGCTTATCCTAGTGACAGTGAGAAGCTCACACTCAGTCAGGAAGCAAGTTTAACTGTCTTACAAGTAAGTATTTTTAATAACTATTAGTAATTTTAATGTAAAATAAAACCAAAACAAAAATTAATTGAAAATGAATTTTATTTTTAAATTAATTGCAATTTTATTAATAGGTTTGCAACTGGTTTATCAATGCGAGACGCCGTATTCTACCGGAAATGATTCGACGTGAAGGGCACGATCCTCTTCAATATACAATTTCACGTCGTGGCAAAAAAATGCCAGGTGGAAGTCATCAACAGTCGGCTGGATTGAGCCCAAGCGCCAATCAAGATTGGGATCAACTTGATGGTAATGTACCTGCCAAACGTCGACGTAATCACGATTACGAGGATAACGTCATGTATCGGTAAGTGAATATTATTTTTAAATATATTATTGGTGTAGTAAAGATAGAAAAAGAAAATATTTTCTAAAATTATATAGACACATTTATTTCGAATATTTTTTTTTATCTATTTTTATTCTCGTCTTGCAGAAGCGAGGAAGACAGCCCAAATGATTATGAGAGCAGTTCTCATAGTGAAGAGGAGCGACCGTCAACTCAATGGCCAAGTGTTATCGTTTATCCATATTCAGAGACAAAAGTCGAGCCGTCAACAGAATTAAATTACGGCGATGCAATTAATCATCCCGCGCGACGAGGGTAAGATTATTTTGCTATTTTTTTTCTTATCTAAATATAATGCAAAAAAAAAAAAAATGATGGATATGACGAAGTAACACGGCTCGGTGTGAACGAAGTAAGTTAAAGTTGAGCTAATGCTGTTACTACATCCGGCGCAGATAAATACGATTGACAAGAGTGCGAAGTTGCGCAATATTACGATAATAAAAAATTTATTAAGATTGAGATTGCATGTCCTAACAACAATCATTAATGATGACTTTAATTTTTATTCCTGCTATTTAAGATTAGAGGAGCAAAGATAAACTGTGATTAAATATCTCGGTTTACTTGATGATATTTATTTATTTATTTTTTTCTACTTTTTTCTTTTAGTGAGGAGACTGCAGTGAATGAAGCGGCGTATTGGAGTGCACCGAGACAACATTTAACTACAACACCCGTGGTACAGCATGAATCTGAGGTATACAGTACGCACAATAGTCATAGTCATAATGACGAGACACCACCGCCAACACCACCTGAAGAGGATAAGGACAAATTCAAGTATCTTCATATTTTAGTTGACGCAGCACTTGCCATGAGACAGGAGGAGTTAGAGCGCGAACGTAGCTTGCCAGTTTAACATTTCATTATTTGTTTTCGTCTCGAATTTTGGCTCAAGCTATGGATTGATAAAGAACAGAAAATGATTATCAATCGTATCCTTTTAAGTGCAAAAATTCAATTATTTGTAATGCGAATTTTTTGGGTGCTTCAGACAGTACAAAATTTTTATAATGGTTTTTTTTTTTATCATCAACTCATGGATATTTACCGCTTAATGACACAATTTCAACTTCAATCGCTCATTTTTATTTTTATTCTGTTGATTAATTCAACTTCTCTTCTGATTCATTTATTCGTTTATATTTTTGATTAAGTTGAAATTAATTTTGAAATGAGCAAGCAAAAAAATTGCAATTTCATCGATAAATGTAATGAAAAAGTTCGATACTATTAAAGATTTTTTCTTAACTGCAATAAGTGCCTTCTCAGAGTGTCAAGTATAAAATAATGTGAAAAATATCTAACTGAAAGTTTTGTGACATGTAATGTAAAGAAAAAAAAATGCGATGCATTGGATAATGAAAAGGAAAAAAAAAACTTGCATAGATACATGTAAGTGATATATTAGATGGAATAAGTTTGTCAAAACGGAATGACACAAAAGTAGTAGTGAACACAATTAATTGTGATTCTTTATAAGTGCGTTAGATTATAATGTAGACATTTAGATAGATTAGCTTGAGAGTTTTAAGACGTTATATAATTATTATTCTTTTTTTAAATAGATTTAGAAGTTTATATTTAAGTTGAACTGGCAGATAATTGTCGTTGGACAATGGTGTTATGTTCTTTGATTTGTCATCTTGCGTTTATATTAGGAAAGCCAATCAACAAAAAAAAAAAAAAAAACAAAAAAAAATTAATTCTTTTATTTGAGCAATGAAAACAGGAGGCAAATAAAGGATAAATAACGAGATAAAAGGAACTAAAAATACAGACGATTAAATTTTGTTTACTTTATTATTAACTTTACGTTCTTGATAGGTTGTTTGCAAAATAGAATCCAGTATGTACGAGATTCAGTGCTTGTTATTTTGACAAGATTTATTTATTATTTGATCTTCATTTCAATGCTTCATTAATTCAATCCTGACAATTTCCGTTTTATTTTTTCATTTCGAGCATATATGTATTGTATATATTAAGTATGTATGTATTGAATCTCTTTAGTGAGGATCAGTTACATGTCAATATGAGATGAATGATTGTCATAACTCATTTGACATTATGTTAAAGAAGAAGAAAAACAAAACGTTTTTTATTTTGTAATTATTAATTTTTTTTCACTGTGATTTTTAGATTGATCCAAAAGCCAGTTTTTTCTTTTTCTTTGATTTTTGACTCGTATGCTCGTAGAGAATGAGAAATTGCGTTATTTTTATTTTCCTCCTGTTTATATTTAATTTTGTTCAGAGAAAAATTATCATACATTTAATTTTTTTTCACATCAGTAGAAGCGAATTCTTTTATTTTTCAGTAAGTCAATGCTCAATCAAACTCTGGTGGTGATTATTTTAGAGTGAAATTAACAGATAAAAAATGTAGAAACGGTAAAAGAAAACGAAATAATTACACACTGTTACAAATAATAATATTTTTCTTTTATTTTTTTTTGTTCAAGTAAGAAAAAATTTTTAATGGAAAAAATACTGTTGTCCGTTATCAAAAAGAAAGAAAATAATTAAATAAAATGAATTAATATTATGAAAAGATTGGTACAAACGCCAAAGACTTACTTAAATAATTAGTAATTAATTAATAATTTGATGTGAATTTCCGTCATACAATTCGCTTGTGAACGGCTTGAAAATAAAGAATGTATGAGAAATATGAAAAAAAAAATAGTATAACCCTGAACTACTGGATAAATATTGATTAATTATTTTCGAAGCATGAATGACTTAATAATAGTAAGATAAAAACGAAAAATTAAATAAAATTTAATAAATGTACAAATTATGAATTGAAATTTCGATGGATGCGAATCGTCGTATTTATAGTTGTAATATATAAAAATACCGAGAATCTTATTAATAATCCTGCGACATTTAATTGACAATGTTCGTTTAAATAGCAAACATGAAAGAGATGTCAAAAGAAATTTTAAGAAAATAAAAACACTACAAACTAACTAAATGTTTCAACACTGCTTATCAGATGCTGAAACTCTAACTTAACAAAATTTTTTTTTATTATTATTTATGTGATTAGAGACGAAAAACCGCCAAAGGAATTGCATGAAAATAGAGAAATAAGAAGAAATAAACAATTAAACAAAGATAAAATAGACAAAAGTGAAAATTCAATCGTTCCACTGCGATGTCTTTTTTTATGTTCTCTACATGAGAGTAATAATAACGAATTTAGTACCTGACAAACAAGTGTTTATCCATTGGAATATTAATCAAATGTCAAAAAGAGAAAAATGACGATTTGTTTTTTTATATACATATATTATATCACTGTCATCTAAATTATAATACTTAAACCATAAAAAATTCCTTTTAAAACATCGTCATGCAATTAAAAAAAAATTGCATTACCACAATTGATACATAGTCAAATGCAAACATTGAATAAAAAAATAATTGGAAATGCCCATGAAGTTGAAAAAAAAAAGTCCAAAACGTTGGAATAATATAAATAAAATGAAAAAAAGATTAAAAAAGAAAAATAGATGATTTTGTTTTATAAAGATAATAATATCAGGATAATATTTTTCATAAATAAAATACGTTAATAATTTGTAGTGAAAACGTGTTTTATTGCTGTTGATTATTGGCTGAAGTTTAAATTTCGAAAAATAATAATTGTTAACTATTTGGTAGTCGTAAAAGTTAAGCGAAGAAATAAAACCTGCAAGACGTAATACAAAAGAAAAAAAATGAAAATAAAACATTTTGTACAAAGTTATCTTTGAGTGAGAAAATGTAAGTGTGTTGTGCTTTTAAAAGAGAGAGAGAGAGAAAAAATGAAAATAAGAAATAGTAATGTGTGAATATACATATAAATGTAAGCAGAGGAATTAAACTTCCATCTAGCAATTAACCAGAGATCACTGCCGAGTCCTCAAGTGTCTTAATATCCATATTTATCTTGAATTCGATTACGAAAAAAAAAAAAAAAAAAAAAAAAAAAAAAAAAAAAAAAAAAAAAAAAAAAAAAGAAAAAAAAAATCTTTTTTCATTACTTAATAATAACGATGTGAATATAGTTATTGGATTATAATGTGTATAAAAACAGTGATGAGATGCGTAGAATATAATTATAATTCTCTCGCTGTTACAATTTTTTTTTTTTGTTTTCTTTTTTTATACTTAAAATACTTATATACGACACAAATTGATGGGCAAATATAACTCGATGCTTTTTTTTTTTTCTTATTTTTTTTTTTTAAGCAAGAAAAAGAAACGAAAAAGTGATACTAAAGTTAGGTCAGAATACACACACACATGAAATAACAATGGAAAAGAAAGAGTAAGAATTGTGCACAGTGTGACAAGGCTTGTATTGAATAAAACCAATCTATTTCCAGTGTCACAATGTTAAATGCGGAGAAAAAAAAAATTTTAAGAGTAGTAACGAATGAGAAATAGTCGCTTAAGTTGAATAAGTGAAAAAAAAAAATTGTAATGAGCTTCCAATTATCCTTGTAATTATTATAGCAGGAAAAAAAATGTTCTTATAATAATTGTAATGAAGTTATTGCTAAAGTTAAGTCTATTATTATATTAATGGTTTGATGATGCATGCGCGATGCCTATTTTTTTTTGTTTTCAAGGCGTCCTATATTTTTAAAAAACAAAACGTTTCGAAATATTTGTGATTCATCAAAGCCATTTTTTTCCGTCAGAGTCTCATAAATAAATTTAAACGTCAAATGTTTAAAATTAATGGATCTAACTGCAGTGATGATATAATAACAGTACAATGCTCCTATCAATGCAAGTGTTGCAAAGATTATGATTTTTTTTGTTTTTGTACGTAATTTTTTTTTTTAAGGAAATATTCAAACGTTATAATTTCAATTAATCGAAACTGATGATAGAATTAAGGAGGGAAAAAATGATATTGAAGTTTATTAAGTAAAGGGCATTGTATTGTAATTTATAAATGGAGAAAAAATTAAATGCGATTTTGAATTTAATAAATAGAAAAAGTGTGTGAAAAAATAAAAATAATATAGAAAAATTTAGAATGCGATTAAATACATTTAACAAAAATTTTCGCTCAATTACCAATAAATTTAAATTTGCATAGTTTACATATATGTATTAAAACGCAGAGTGGCAAGATTTAATTATTGATGAATATATATATTTATTTATATAAATATGTATAAACAGACAATAATTAGTCATTATCAGAGAATAATTAAATGAATATGATTTCAATTTTTTTTTTTTTTATTTTTCATGTGTGTATGAATATATAAGTGCCATATGAAACAGAAGTAATAAATAAAAGGAAAAAAAAACAATAGTGGAGAATGTGACTGTTATATGATCAAGCAAGAAAATTTTTTTACATAAAAAAAAAGAGAAGAATTTTTAATTTTTACAAATTTAAGATGCGATCCGTTTATCTTTAATATCATTTAGGTATAAATATATATACAATACGTTTTGTTTTATTATGATTTAAATTAATAATTATTATATTCGTTAATTTAGAAAAGTGAAAAAAAAATTTTGTTTCTTTCCATTATTTACGTATGAAAATTTTATATATATTTTCTCTGCTATTCCCTCATAATTAATCATTGATATGTATAAGTGACGAAAAAATGATTTAATTTTAAGGTATCCCTCTATGTAAGATTGGCAGTATCGTATGTTGATGATGATGATGATGATGATGATGTTTACATTTGATTATAGTTGTAATAAATTCTTATATCGGCCATAAAATGTGAGATTATTTTTTTTTTATTCATTTTTTATTTTTCCCACATTTATTACTTGACATTTTATTTTATATCCAAGGTCATGAATTTCAATAATGAATATTAAATGCAATAATTTTTTTTTTATTTGTTTAAAATGGAGGAAATGGAAAGAAAAATCCTTTGACCGATTTTATAATTAGTTTTTTTTTCCTCACAAATGAATAAAATAACGCTGACTGTACATTTCATGTATTCCACGTGACAATATTATACATATAGAATGGACCGGATATATATGTATATATAATCAAATACCTCAAACCAGAAATATTAGGAGAGAAAGCATTTTTGGAGTTTACTAAATTGCGCAATGAATAATTTTCAAACTTCTTTTCCCAAAGATTTAAAGACAAATGAAAATAATTAATATTAAACCCTTAAATATTTTAACTTTACGAAGAATTATCTAAACAATTGATTAATAATTTCTAATTAATTTATTGATAATTGTCATTATCATTAAAATAAAAATAATGAAACAATGAAATCGATGTCAAAAAAAAAAAATTTTTTTTTCTTTCTTTTATATTAAAAATGCATAGTCTAAATTCAAATAAGGATGAAGCTTCGCACGTTGACGGAGAACAAACTCGTATCACTGATACGTGACTTTAATGCGATATATAATATATACAGTTGAACGATGTCCGACAACGACACGCGGTCATGGGGCAGGAAGGGGATTTCTTGGGGGGTAAGATAGCGCGTATATGAATAGGATGCGTTCAGTCTCGAAGTGACCGTCGTTCGTGTCAGTTGCTCTTTGTACGTACAACAAACATAAAATATTCATAAATTTAAATATATCTAATCAACAATTAAGATAATTTTATTGAAGAAAATTATAAAAAATAAACGAAGAAATAATACTAGATAAAAAAAAAGCGCAAATTTAATCCAACATGTTTATATAAATTTTATTCTAATATTAACGGTGTGAATCAAATTGCGCGCGTGATTTTTCGGTATCTGGAGCAGTAACCGGGAATCACAGTGAGAATATTTCACGATTTGAAACATAAAAGAGTAAGTTGCGTTGTGGAATCTGTGAAATTGCACAAAAAATACACGTATACTTTATAAATATGTATTATATGTATTACTTTAGTGCATATATAAAAAACCCAAGAGCTTTTCATTTTTTTTTAACAAATTTAGTGAAAAGACATAACAAACATTGGATATATAAATAAAATTCAGCAGTTATATTTTTCCTCTTCATCTTACTGTAAAATATTATAAAAAAAATTTTTCTCATTTTTCAATAATTTAAAATTTATTTTATTATTTTGTTCACTTATCTTTTGACACTACCGGTTGATAATTAATATCAAAATTAAATAATCACGCGACTTAGAAGAGTATAGGAAGTGCAGCAATAGCACCGCTGTTAATAATTATGCCATAGCCCTGTTAACCATCGTGTGCATCAAAATTACTCTACATCTCGTCATAGTCGTTGCACCGTTGTATTTTTTATTTTATTTTATTTTTTATATACATATATGTATTTAATTCATTTTCATCGTGACTGCAATTTTCCAACTATTGAATTATAAATCCATATATGCATTTATGCAAAAATAAACAAAAATAATATTATTAAATGAACAATAATAATTATATAATTATATTCCAATATTTATTGGATGCTACGACCCATGTCAAGGTCGTTCATTTAATAATTTATTTGTTATATACACGCATATATATATATAACTATGTGATTATGAGTGATTCTGTATTCATCTATACTTGCATGTAAATTATTTATCTAAGCGCATTTAGTGTCGTGCCCCCGGCAAGAAAAATAATTGAACCGGCTATGTGCAAATGTATATGAACTCGCTAACGTCTGTTCACTTCATTCCACCGTTAATCATATACTTATATATCAACATTTACGTTTATATGAAATTTTTTATTTATTTTATTATTATACATTATCACTCTTCTACGATTATTTTTTATATATCAATCGTCGAAGCTTATGAATATATTTTATTTCATCGCATGTGCAATATTATGAATTTAATTAAATTGAAATTTTTCACAGTTATAAAATTTTACAATTATTAATGTTTTGTTTATGAAAAATAATATTGGATAAATATTTAATGAGTGTAATAATTATATTAATATTGACATTAAAGAATTTTGGGTGGAGATGAAGAGAAAAAAAATACAAATGAAACAACGGTTTGGGACTCGGTTGAATTTTTTTTCTTCAAAGTCACATTGCTTTGTTCTCTGAGCACGTTTCAATGCAAACGATCACGACCAGTTTGCCGGCCGGTATATATAAGTATTTTATATGTATATACTTATATATGTAGAGTATATATAATTCTCTGTGTCTTAAACTAAAGCAGGAATAATTTACATGATCCATAAATGATGAAGATATGTCACAATTTATTCTATCATTTTTTATATGTATCCAAAAATTAGATTAGTAGGTGTTATTAATTCAAATAAGAAAAAGAAGAGGAAGAAGAAATTATTTTTTTCTATTTCTTTTTTTCTGTCTTTCTGTTTCTATATATGTTAAAGTTTTTATTTAATTTAATCACACACATGTTGTTACGTCCGTTATATTCAATATATATAAATAAATACATACATATAATCGATTGTAAAAGAGTCACTGGGTCAGGAATTCGTTGCATTTTCATTCGGCACTGGCGCATTTTATATTCAAAAGTTTAGTTGGGCGCATCTACCCGTGACAATAGTGTTGGATTATTTATTTTATTATAACGCGAAAAATTCATGAGATAATTAAATGTGCACTACACGCGGTGT
Source organism: Microctonus aethiopoides (assembly GCA_030347275.1). Lineage (NCBI taxonomy): Eukaryota > Metazoa > Arthropoda > Insecta > Hymenoptera > Braconidae > Microctonus > Microctonus aethiopoides. The sequence continues at coordinate 22,918,385 of JAQQBS010000001.1, read as the reverse complement.
ACTAATGAATTAACTTGAAGTTCATATAAAATATACTACAAAAATATTTATTTTTTTTTATTTTTCATCGTGTTCAAATTAGATACAATTACGATGGAATAATAATATAATTCTCGGTCACAATCTTCTTGTGGATAATTAAAATTTTATGTATCTTCATCTGAATCATATATAAACAATTTTTTTTTCCCTTCTTCCACTGTTATAATTGATAAAAAAATTTTAATTATCCCTATAATTATAAATAAATATAATAAAAATATAGTGTTTCATTTTTATATTTTATTCTTTTCCACTTTTTGTTAACGATTATTTTTATTCTTTCCATAGCTGTCTTGAAATATTTTGAATATAAAGTAGATGATAATTCATTCCAATAGTAGGACGAGCCTTTCAATTTTATATTCAAATTGATTGGCCTCTATATACTATCAGTCGTTTAGATACTTTTCTTTTGCTGTTGCTGCTGGTGCTTGGATAAAGAACAAATCAGAGGCACGTGTGAATGCATGAATTGGATTGTAGGCGCATTATTGAGAGTGTTATAAACTTTCTACAGTCGGTAACCATTAAAGGTGATGCAGGGGTATATCCCTACCGTATATATCTTCAGTGATACGTATACTTCCTCACTGTTTTATAATAAAACTCCATATATAAATAAAGCAAAATTAAATATACGAAAAATAAATTTTTTAATAATTACTATATGATTTATTATATATAAATAAATATAAATAATTAATAAATTATAAATAAACCTATTTATGATAACGGATCGTGTAATTAACTATTCAATTTTCGTACGTGTATAAATTTCATTTAATATAATTTAAATAAATAACACACATTTGCATTGTCATCAATATCAAATGCGTTTTGCAGCATCGATTCAAAATTTAAATTTAGGACATCAATAATCAGTATTCAACAGACGATTGACACACTATTAAATACAATTCGTCGAGTATTGTCTTCGATTGTTTATAGCTCTTTTTTATTTTTTGCACTACTGCGCATTTTATTTAAATTATTTGCCCGGAAAGTTTAATTGTAAAAAGGTGATAAAGTTTGCATTTTTATTTTGTAAGATATACATTTCAATTCTAAATTTCTCTCGTCAATTATATGTAATGAATAAATTAATCAATTGAATAGATAAATAGGTCTAATTGAGCTTTATTGAAATAAATATAAAATATATATTTATAAATGTATATAATTATTCATTTCAATTGCGTATATGCAGAAGATAAATTTTCTTAAAAATAATTATGCAACTTTTATTATCCTGCTTTTATAATGATTACCAGAATATGTTTCCAGTATAAATAAACACGTGTGTATATATATTTAAATAAGGTCACTTGGACCGTTTGCTTTTAATAACGTTGAATATTATCCCGAGGTCATTTGTATGCACCATCACCAAATTCACAATTTTATTCCTTTTTCCAAGACACAAGTTTTTTTTTTAACACAAATATTTTTTTACAGCATTTAATTTTGAACTGGCTTATATTATTATTTTTTTTTTTTCTACATTCAATCTCACATTATTATCATCTGCACGTGCCATGTGACATATAAATTAATACAATTGTTTATTTTTAATATTGTATATAATCATCAAAAGTTCAATATAATTTATCATGATATATAATTTTTTTTTATGATTGAACGATCTTTAATTATGTGTAATGATTAAAATCATATCACTAAGCCATCATATACTAATTATTGATTGATATTGATATAGAGTTATTGATTTTTTTTTATTATAAATATTTCTGATATTCTTATTTATTTATTTATATATGTATATATATTTTTTTTTTATATTTGTAAAATGTTACTCGATATATATAATGTATATTCTACAGCACCTGCCAGCTACCACTAATAACCAGTCGAGGCATCAGATATAACGGTTACGTTATATCACATGGCTAATTTTCTGAAAATGCCGCACTGGCCTGTAACGGATCGGAAAAGTCAAAAGTGCCGTTGTTAAGATTTATATATTAAGAAAATAGAAAAATAATCAATACCACCAAATTTAATTTTCTTATTTTTATCAATGAAAAAATATTTGATTTTAAAAAAAAAAAAAAATCTGATGATTTATGATTTTTATTTAATATTTTTTTGTGTTTAATAATGAAAATAATTTTGATGAAAATTGATTAGAATTAATTTTTTATTAATATTTAATATCACGCATAAGAGTTGCATAACTGCATTTTTTGCAGGATAACTGGTTGAGAGACTCCCTAGTTGCAATCAGTTATATGGAAGCTCTTGTTTTTTTTTTTTTTT
>JAQQBS010000001.1:22893877-22916005 GCA_030347275.1 Microctonus aethiopoides | reverse complement strand
TTTTTTTTTTTTTTTCGTTTTCTTTATTTGCAATTTAATGTATACTGTTACGAGGAATCGACGTGAACAGTGAACACGAGTTTATAAACTGGTCATCGTATTTACGCGCGAGACATAACTCGACATAAACAAAACCTGTCGCACGATATATGTATACGAGAACATCTTTTTTATTTTATTTTATTTTATTTTTAGTAGTATATAGTGTCTTATCCATATAACGCGTGCATTTAATTCAATCTGAAGTTTATGGCGATTGAAATGAATTACCTTCGTAGAAATTATAGACGAAAAAAGGAAGAAAAAAAAAAATTTTAAGAGAAGATATTATATTGAATATTATATTTTTTTGTTTACTTACAGACCTCATCATGTTATTGAAGGTTCTGGTGATGATTTTCGGACTGCTTATTGTTGATATCTGTCACGCAAAAACCACTGACAACATTGATAATCTGGAACATTCGGAAAATAGTAATCATCATCGGCAAAAGCGATTGTTTTGGATTACACATGATGGACGTATTGCTTTACCACCTGGGACAATTTTAGTTATTACACCAACATTAGAACTTCCATTTGTTCGTTATCCACTTGAGGGATTTTTTAGTAATTTGACAATGAGTCTTCCATTTACGAGTAAGTATTGAAATAATTAAATAAATTAATTATAGCTGTTGAAATTATTTTTATATAAATATTTCTTAGTTTTATAATTTGATAATAAATTTTATATTTATTTTAATTTTATTTTTTTAGTTAAATTTGATACACTTGGTTTAACGGATAATTCAAATCCTTTTGGTACTTTTCCATTTTCATCACTTGGTGGAAGGAAATATAAACGAGATGCTGATGATGCAACAGATCAAATAACTTCATTTGTTAAAAGAAGATTACTTAAACGTAATACACAAGAATCACCACCTCCAAATGCATTTCATGGTGGTGAACGTGCATTACTTTATAGTACTGCTGAAGATATGTTAAGTACATTGGGATTAGATGGTAAAGCTTGTTTATTACGAGCTATTTGTGAAGTTCAAAGTCATCCATTAATTAATTTTGGTCTCGTTGGTGAAGTACTGAAATTATTTTTTGCGTAAGTACAACTTTTACTTTTTTTATCTTCATTTTATTACCGTTGTAATTATATTTATTATTGTAATTATCTTTAAATATATTATTTAGTATTTAATATTTAATTATTTAGTTGATTGTGAATTTTGTTATTTATATTTCAATTAATTTTTTCAGCGCGAGTAAATCTCCTTTTGCTGGTTTATTAGATGAATATGTTGAAGCAGAGAATCGTGGCAAAATTCATGGAGAATGTTGGCCATATTTTAAAAATTGTCCTAAATCATTATTTTTACCATCGACAAATAGATATTCGTGAGTTAATTTTTATTATTACTAAATAACTGTGTTTTTTTTTTTTTTTCGTTTTGTTGTAATCAATATACTGATGATGGAACGTTTGATGAATTAATTTTTGTTGTTGTGGTTAATTAATTACAGGAAAGACTCAAATGTGAATGATAAAGATGACGATGTTGATGAAGAATTGAATGCAATATCAGATGATGATGATGATGATCGTGATGTACATCACACTCGAGAACACATGCTAAATCCAATAATGTAATGTAAATAATAGAACAAATGGTATTTATATATACAATTGAATATTAATGTGTGTGTATAGGTGTTAAAAAAATTTTTTAAATGAATATAGAGTGTGAATAATTGCGGTAATGTGTGCTCAAAATAAAATTATAAATATATTTTGTTTCCATCAGGAGAAAAAGAAAAAAAAAATGAGCTAATACTTAACATTACTGCGTAATGAAAAGTAAAGAAAATGGATTTGTTATGAGCTGGCTTGTACATATTAGTATGAACTTTATTTATTATATATTTTGAATTTTTTTTTTTGTATTATTTGTTAATGAATTAGTTAATTTATTTATTTTTGGATAATATTTTATTCGACATATTTGAAAAGCCGTATATATTTATTTATAAATATATGAATACGCTGCGATTTATTTAGTTGTACAAAAATACTCAGGTGTACAATTAAGAATAACTCGCCTTATTCAAAAATTATTTTTATGTATATTTTTTTATTAATTTAATTTTTTGTTTGTTCTGCAATGTTATTTAGGACCGAAGAGATAAATATTACAATTAAAATTTTAATTAAACAAATAAGTTAGGATGCCATAATATATTTAATTTCTGTTTGTATTATAATAATGTGTGCTTTATTTATTTGAATAAGAAAACAATATTTGTGGTTTTGTATAAAAGAATAAATTTTAATGACAATAAAATCAAAGTCATCTATATAGGTAGATAGATAGATAGATACTTATTTAAATTAAATAAAACAAACAAGAAAATTATTATTTATATTTTATGATTTTTTGCTCATTTACCTTTCAACTCTGACAAATAAAATATAATTTTAACCGGAAATATGGAGCAATAATTTACATGTAAAGTATTAAAATTAAACACAGCATAATTTATAGTTCTAATTATTTTTAAATGCAAGTGGTGGCGCTAATGTGTAATTCTGGGTTCCGTGTCATGTTGCCAATTTTATGCACTAAGAACAATTTGATTATTATTCTACATTTTATTTAAAGTAATAAAATACATAGGAAGAAATATGAATTTTATAAAAAAAATGTTATTATTGATTCTCAAATAATAATTCAAAAGTAATTGTTTAATCTGTTATTCATTAAAAAATTAAATGACGCCAGATTTATATTTCTTTTGCATAATTAAAAGCATTCAAATATTGCGCGCTATTACAAAATGGACTAAAAAAAATGTGCACACATAACCTCCCTTATACGCCAATAGAAATCCGCCTTTATGGACATCGTGCCGAACTACACACATTTACTTTATTTCTCATTCTTGAAGGTCAATTGAGGACACAACGGAATCTGCGACTACCACATTAACTCGTCTTTCGCACGTGAATTTTGAATATTCTTTCATAAAAGTGTAATAATAATTTTTTTAACCAAAAAAAAATGGAACCTAAAGAGAAATTAATGGAAGATACAGCATGGAAACAATTGGAAGAATTTTATTTTGGCACTGGTTCAAGAATTAATATTGCCGATTTGTTTCGTCAAGATCCACAACGTTTTGAAAAATTCAGGTATTCAAATTATTTTTTATTTTTCCATAGCAAATAATATTCAGGTGACTTTGATTCTCCTGGCTCATTAATATCAAATATATATTTAAATTCTTTATTTTATTTGATAGTGATGAGAAAATTAAATCAATCTTACTTTTTTATTTCTCAAATAAAATTTTACAATAATTTAATTTGTTTTTTTATTATTATTTCGCAGTTTGACTCTACAAACTCCTGATGATGGTTCGATTTTGCTTGATTATTCAAAAAATCGTTTGGATGAAAAGGCTTTTGGATTATTGATCAATCTGGTATTGTATTTTGTCATTGCAATTATATTTAATGATAACAAATCAAGAAAATTATCAGCATTTGAATTAAATGACGAAATATATAATGGTTATTTCTTTTTTGCTGTAGGCTCAAGCACGTCAAATTGAAAAAGCGCGTGATGCAATGTTTGCTGGTGAGAAAATTAATTTTACAGAAAATCGTGCAGTTTTACATACAGCACTACGTAATAGAAGTAATGCGCCGGTATTAGTTGATGGAAAAGACGTGATGCCTGATGTCAACGATGTATTACGTCATATGAAAGAATTTACCAATCAAGTAAATTATTTTTTCTTCACTAAATAGGAATTTATTTATCAAGTAAATGATTGATAAATTTATTTCTTTTTTTTTTTAGGTTATCAATAAAGAATGGAAAGGTTTTACCGGAAAACCAATTGAGGATGTTATTAATATTGGAATTGGTGGCTCTGATTTGGTTTGAATAATTTATTTATTATAGGTTATTTCATAAGATTTATGAATTATTGTGAAATAAAAAAAAAATTTGATTTACATTTAGGGTCCATTGATGGTTACTGAAGCTCTGAAACCTTATCATGTTGGACCACGAGTACACTTTGTCAGCAATATTGACGGCACTCACATTGCTGAAACATTGAAGAAATTAAATCCAGAAACAGCATTATTTATTATAGCATCAAAAACATTCACAACTCAGGAAACAATTACGAATGCTACATCAGCAAAATTATGGCTGTTGGAACATTTGAAAAATGTGAATATTTATTATTAAAATTTAATATTCAAGGTTAAATGATTTTAATTTTAAATTGCGTATTACGATTAATTATTTGTTATTTTGTTTTAGGATGCCGCAGTGGCACGTCACTTTGTTGCATTATCAACGAACAATCAAAAAGTTAAAGAATTTGGCATTGATGAAAAAAATATGTTTGGATTTTGGGATTGGGTTGGTGGACGTTATTCATTGTGGTCAGCTATTGGTTTATCCATTTCATTATCAATTGGATTTGATAATTTTGAAAAATTATTGAACGGTGCATTTTATATGGATCAACATTTTCGTACTGCGCCGTTAGAAAAAAATGTATGATCTGTTTATAAACAATTAATTTGAATTCAGATTGTAATGAAATAGTTTTACTGAATTTAATTTTAATTTTCTTTATATTAATATATTTTCAGGCGCCAGTAATTCTTGCTTTGTTGGGCATTTGGTATCATAATTTTTTCAAAGCAGAAACTCATGCACTTTTACCTTATGATCAATATTTACATCGATTTGCGGCCTATTTTCAACAAGGCGATATGGAAAGTAATGGAAAATATGTAACAAAACATGGTGCAACAGTTAATTATTCAACTGGACCAATTGTATGGGGTGAACCTGGGACAAATGGTCAGCATGCATTTTATCAATTAATTCATCAAGGCACACGATTGGTACCTGCTGATTTTATTGCTCCTGTATTGTCTCACAATAAGGTACATATAATAATTATTCAATAATTTTTTGCACATAATTACGAAGAATTAATTGTTTATTTAATAAACATATAAATTAATCTCTTTATTTTTTGTTTCAGGTTCAAGGTAATTTACATCATAAAATTTTGCTGTCAAACTTCCTCGCACAAACTGAAGCGCTGATGAAAGGCAAAAATTCTGATCAAGCACGTGAAGAATTACAAAAATCTGGATTAAATTCTGACCAAGTTAATCAGATTTTACCACATAAAATATTCGAGGGTAATCGCCCAACCAACAGTATCCTTGTCAAGCGTATCACACCATTTACTCTGGGTGCATTGATTGGTAAGTGAAAATAACTTTTAAATAATTATAAATAAATTAAAAGTTTTTTTTTTTCAAAGAATCAATTTAATTTTTCTCTTTCAGCTATGTACGAACACAAAATATTTGTCCAAGGTATTATTTGGGACATCAATTCATTCGACCAATGGGGGTAAGTTAATTTATAATAAATATGTGTAGTTTAATATTTTTATATTATATAATATTTAATATTAATTTTTTACACAGTGTTGAATTGGGAAAACAATTGGCCAAAGCCATTGAGCCAGAGCTGAATAATAATGATAAAATAACTAGTCACGATTCATCCACAAATGGCTTAATTAATTTTATAAAAGCCAACAGTGCATAAATTATATAAAAATATACATGTATTATGAATTTGTGTAGCATTGACTGTGAACATATATTAGCAACAAACATAATATCAACGTTGAGTAACGTTTCACGTATCGTTAAACTGTTGGCCTAATTGTATTCATTGAAGTCGCAACGTTGCATGTGTTCTGCGAAATGTTTGAGGATCTCACATTATATATAATTAATTAGGGTTCACGCCAACATATAACCTCATTTCGAATTAATAATTATTTAATAAATGTAAACGTTAAAAAAATTCGTAAATACTGAAAATTCATCGAGAACTATTTAATTTTATTATAAAATTAAGACTTTTATCCAGATCCAATAAGAAAACGTTGTTTTCAGTTGATTTATTTACAATCTCACCATTTTTTTTTTATCATGTATCTAATTCTTAATGGTTTAATACAATTGGCTATTAATATTTATATACTATTTATTTACAGTTATAAAAACAAAATGTTTACCTGCTGTTTTATTATAAATAAATCATAATTGAAATCAAAATTGATAACGAATTTATGACATCTTTGAAATAATATTTAAAATATTATTTTTACAGGTAATAAATATTTATATTTGTTTAGAATTATTCTGTGCATATATAGAAATTCATCTGTAAATGTGTGTCAATGTGTTGATCTTGTAATTGCTGTATCATCATGCAACATGAGATGACTAAACAATTATACCTACCTACGTCGTTTTTTTTTTCTATACATCATGTTTTTGTGCGTCACAAGTGTAACATGCTGTGATGCGTTCAGACAAACACTAGCCTTATTGAGACAAGTATATAATTATTCAAATAAAAAAGTGACAAAGGAAATAAATGAACAAATTTTGATGTTAGTTAAATCATGAAATTTTATTCATTCTGAAAGTATATTTAATTCATATAACGGTATTCAAAGCTGGAAAGCATGATAACAAATTAATAAATCAAACTTACAGAAAAAAAAAAAATTTACCGAGGATAAATTTATTTTAATCGAGTTGTGATATCCAATATTGCGAAATAGGTGGTAAGTTGACACACGTAATGGATAATAATGTGACAACGACGCAATGTTGATAGCTTTATCTTAAACTAGTTTTATAATTGTTACTTTAATTATTTTTTTTACGTCCAGAATTTCATTCCGCGAGGTAAATATTTATATAAAACATTTAATTATAATTTATAATATTATACAATTTAACAAATATTATACACAACTAATATTTATTTGAACAAATCATTTTATACTCATTTAAAATTATAGAAACAAAATTAATGTATATCAGCAATTGATATATTACATATTCCATGAGCGTTAAATTATTTATCATTATGTTGGACTTTATTCTTAATGAAATAACAATACAAACTATGAAGAGTAAAAAAAAAACATAATTCATTAACACATTGTATACAATTAATAATAACTATTGTTTAAAATGTTAGGTAGAATATAATACATAATCATGCAAAAAAGCACGCGGTATTGTTCATATAAAAAAAAAATTATGAGCATGCGCAATATTGTTTGTTTCTGATTTTTATAAACTTTTAATTTCAATTTGCCAACCGTAAAAAGCATTAATTAAATATGGTGTGTCTACACAGTATTATATTGTAATAACAGGAAAAGGTCTGGGCGTTTGATGAATAAATTATCTTCAGTGAAGAAAGAGCTAAATAAATGTGGCTGTGTACGCTAACTTTTATTAAACATATATGTATAGATTTTATTTAATGAACTAGGTAGCGCTGCTCAATCAAAAAATTATATCACGTAGCACGTTGCAGTACTTGGCTTTTTATTAAAAATCTCTTAGGTAGCCACAGGTAATGTCGGTGTGTCTCTGTTGAGCACACCCAGTTTGACAGACTGTTTTTTTTTTTCGAATTTTCAGAGAAAAATGGAGCTAATTACAACAACATACAATAATTTTGAGAATAAAATATTAAAAACATTAGAGACAAATGGTGTAATATCACGGTGAGTATTATTTTATAATATTTATTTACTTTATTCATCTCTTAATTATTTTATTAAAAATATAATGAAACCTAACCTTAAAATTAACATTTCAAATTTGGGAGTTTTTGTCATCTGGTGACAAGCAAAACAAAGTAAAAATAAGCGTCCCGATATAAAAGGGTTTTAGGGGAGCAGAGGTGAAGTAATAAAGTTAATAATAGTTTTATTAGACTAGCAAAATATCAATCATTACCAAAAAAAGTGATAATTATCCCCCGATGGGGGATGAACTAAATAAAAAGGATAAAGACGAAAACAGGCTAGAAAACATAACCTCAAGATTGCGTCAAAGAATAATGAACAAAGGAACAACAGATGAAAACAAAATAAACATTTTCAAAAAAGGCAATTTAAGAGGTATTAATAAGAAGAAAAGAAAGACTAAGACTAAAAGTAATTTGAAGATGGATGAAAATGAAGAAAAAGAAGAAAATGAGAATACGAATGAAAGAACAAAAAAAATAAAAGTAGGAGACGTGGAGGCCAGGGATAGTACAAATCAACCATGGCATAAAATTGAAGGAAACAAAGGAAAAGACAAAAATACTAAAGGGGAACTATCAGAAAGTGAGTCGAGCGATCTCACAGACATGGAGATAGAAAGTGATTCGGAAATAAACAGAGACTATATTGAAAATAATAATAGTATAGATGATAATATATCTAGTAATGTAAGCTATTCAAACTTAACAAGACTGAGGGAAGAGGATAAGGATACCCAAATAAGAAAACCAAAGGAAATATATATCAACAAGAATGGAAATCTAGTTCACATAGATAAGGTAGTTACAAATGTGGAAAATAAACAGGGAAAAGAACTTTATCAGGAGCAAGAAAAAGGACCATACAAAGTAATAATTAGTTTAAAACGAGAATATATTAATACTAGGAAAGATAAAAACCATATTAAAATATGGAAAGCGATACTTGATAGTAAATTAGAGGCCAAAGAAATAACCATGAATAGCCATGGATCAGCCGTGGCTACTTTTGAAGATAAGGAATCAGCTAATATGTGCCTTGAAACTTTGAAAGAGGGTGGTACAGATAATTTGCAAGTAACAGCCAAAAAAAACACAAGAATAGAGACATATCATGGAGTAATTAGAGACTGGCAATTTTCTTTAAACGAACTATGGGAGGCTGTAGATAATAAAGAGGAGATAGTAAAAATTGAAAGGATGTATAAAAATCGATGGAGCGATGTAGAAGAAAAAATGGTACAAAATGAAACGAGTAACATCATTATCACGTATAAGGGAAGCAAATGTAGAGAGAAACTAGGAATCTGGAACAACAAATATACACTTAAGGTAAGCCCATATTTCAGACCCGTTAAACAATGCTTGAATTGTTACAGATTTGGGCACACAAAAGCTGTCTGTAAAAGTGCCATGAGATGCGTAATATGCGGAGGGGATAAACATGGCAAATGTGAAAAGAAGGAATGTTGCAGAAACTGTGGAGGGGAACATAGATCCACGTCAAAAAAGTGTGTAATTTATGAAAGGAACAAAAACATTAACACAATCATGGCGTATAATAATGTAAAGTACCAAGATGCCGTAAAGGTACTGGAAGGCAAAGAAATAGCTAAGACATCTTACGACAGATATATTGAGCCACAAAAATGGCCTCAAATTGGAGGGAGAGAAAACATGAATGGGGATAATGCATCGCGAAGTAAGAACACGACTATATCAATAGAAAGAAGACAGGAGGTTGACAACCAACGCCAGAAGTATTCTCACGTACTTAGGGATCTGCCAAATAGGCAAAACAATAGCTCAGGGATAAGAGAAAGCAGCTGCAGTAATCTAGGTACTAATAGATTAAATGAGATGATTAATAGAACACAAAGTCAAAGTAACAATACGCAAGAAAACACGACAAGCGAAATAGAAGAAGTTAATAAACAAAACAATATAAGAAAGAAAAGCATAGCAACTATGCTAGAAGCTATCAAGGATCCTTTGGTGATTGAAAAAATTATCGAATTTATAGCACAAAATATAGAGGCAATGACAAGAAGACAGGAACAAAGTGGAGGACAATCATTTCAACTAGGGGAAAGAGGATACAGGGAGAGGAGAGGACCTCAACCAATTCGAAAAGAGGAAAGAGAAATAGAAAAAAGAATAACTGAAAGAAACAGAGTCAGAGAAATTAAAAAACAATACTGGGAAAGCAGAAACAAAGTGAAACCTCAAACTGAAAACTATCAAAATGGAGGGGATTAAAATATTAACGTGGAACTGCAGGGGTATTTTCAATAAGAAACAGGAATTTACAAACCATATCAACAACTTCGACATAATAGTCCTCACGGAAATCAAAAAATATAAAAGAAATAACAGCATATATTTTTCAGGATACAAAACAATATCAGAACAAAATCAAGATAACTGCGGGGGAATTGCCATCATCGTACGTAATAACCTTGAGTTAGAAGTAATAAAAGATATAGACAATAGTAATGGAAAAATAGAAGCTGCAGGAATCAAAATTATAAACACAGATATAAAATTCAAACTGATAGCTTTATACAAGAAGCCCAACACACAAATGGACAATACCCAGTGGAATAAAATTATTAAAAAATGCAGTGAAGGTCTACACACCATAATTACAGGGGATTTTAATGCACACAACATAGTGTGGAACTGTCATAACACGGACAAAGCGGGCGAAATACTCTTTGAGACCATGAATAAGAATGGATTAATATGCCTAAACATGGATACTATGTCTAGAGAGGGGTATATAGGACAGAGATCATCAAATATTGATCTATTTTTTGGAACACCCAGTATGGCTGACATTGCGGAATGCTCTCAGATAGATGACACCTGGGGATCGGATCACTACCCTATAGTGTGTTCAATAGAGACATCGAGAGAAATATATTGTAAGAAGACAAACAGAATCACCACGAAAAAAACAGAATGGAAAAGATACATGGAAAGCATAGAAAAGACGATCAAGGAAAAAGGTGAAGAAGAAATTAAAAAATTAACGAACGAAGAACATCCTCTAAATGACAGATACAAAAGTTTTACAGACATTATAAGAGAGTCCATAGACAAAATCACACCAAATGCTGGAGGAAGAAAAATCAGACAAAAAGATATCCAAAAAGTAAATCAACCTAAGAAATGGTGGGATATTGAATGCCAAGAAGCAATAGATAATAGGAAAAAAGCCTTACTAGATTTTAAAAAAAACAAAAACTTGCATAACTTCATAGAATTTAAAAAACATAAAGCAATAGCGGTGAGAACAATTAAAGAAAAAAAGAGGAAAAGCTTCGAAGAATTTAGTAAAGCAATAAATAAATTTTCCAATATGTCATACGTCTGGAATACAATGAGGATTTTTAAGAACAGTGAAAAATTAATCAATTGGAATAAATGGACACACAAAAATAGAGAGGAAGAAATCATCAAAGAAATCGATAATTTGGCCCCCCCATCGGTAGAAACCCAAGCAGAAGTACGAACTAGACGAATTGAAAACAACAACAGTATATTGGAAAAGGACTTCACGGAAAACGAATTGAAAAGAGCTATAAACATGATAAGAAAAAATTCAGCCCCAGGTAGAGATGGGATTGAATACAGAATGATTAAAGAATTGCCAAAGAGAATGAATGAAATAATGCTAAAATTATTCAATGAAATTTGGAGATACCAGAACATCCCGGAAGATTGGAAAAAATACCAAGTAACATTTATAGACAAAACAGGCAAAGAGAGTGTCAGACCCATAGCATTAACATCATGTGTTGGAAAAATTCTAGAAAGGCTGATAAATGAACGATTGATATGGTGGGCGGAAAGGCACAATAAAATAGAATACGAACAAAATGGATTTAGAAGGGGTAAATCGTGCTTGGAGAATTTGAGTAAAATAACAACTGACATTAAAAACAGTATCAATCAAAATGGATATACTCTGGTTGCTTACTTGGACGTAAAAGCAGCATACGACAATGTGAAGCATAACATACTAATCAAGATATTAGAAGAGTTAGAATGCCCAGTAAAGATAACAAAATATATCGACAAATGGATGAAAAACAGAGAAACCGAATATATCATATCCAAGAAACAAACCGAAACACGAATAACACATAAAGGTTTACCTCAAGGTGCAGTCTTAAGCCCTATCTTATACACGTTATACACCCATAACATTCAAAAAGACCTAGCGGACGATATCAAAATAACTAAATTTGCAGATGATATTGCCATCTATGTATCAAGTCTAAACAGAGAGACAAACAAAACAAAAATCGAAAGAGCTATAAACATAATAAATAACAACTTAGAAGAATTAGGATTAGAATTATCAATAAGGAAAACAACATTAGTCGAATATAATAAATATGGCATTCAGGACAAAAGGATAAATATCAAAGTTAAAGACCTTACAATCGAAAATGAAAAAGAAGCAAAATTCCTAGGGGTATGGCTAGACAACGGACTTAAATTCCATAGACAAATAGAAGTGGTCAGAGCAAAGGTGAATAAGGCAAATGCCATCATCACGTATCTGGCGAGGAAAACGAAAGGTATGGAAACAAACACTGCACTTATGCTATACAAGAGCCTGGTCAGGTCAGTCACAGACTATGCAAGTTTCATTTATTACCCGAATGCAAAGAATATGAGTATAAAATTAGAGAGAGCTCAATTTCAAGGGGTGAGAACTGCTCTCGGATACAGAAATAGTACACCAACAAACGTCATGATCGCAGAGGCTAAGATCCACCTGCTTAAGGACAGAGCCAATTTTTTGGCGAGAAATTTTCTAATTAAAGTAAGTACATATGGAGATCCAAAATTCGTGAAAGCTATAGAAGAATTAGAAAGAGGAGAGGCATATAATGGATTCAGAAATCCACTCTACAACAAGAGCGTAATGATCATGGCATGGCAAAGAATTAAATGGCTCAGAAATAAAGTGGGAACAAACAGAAAACACGAGGTTTTTGAAAATGAATATGATGTAATAACAAACAAGATATTAGCAGATTTTGAAATTGGATTAGGCAAAAGAGAATGTGCCCTCAATGACAATGAGTTAAGTAAAAGGGTGACAGAAAAATATGGGCAAGATAAAAAAAGATCAATCATATATACAGATGGATCCAAAAGAAAAGAGGGAAGATCCACAGGAGCGAGTGTTATTATCGAGGGGAGTGATCAAGCACTATACTGGAACCTTCCCAAGGAGTGTTCAATATACACGGCGGAAGCTTTCGCGGTGAAAAGTGCATTAGAATATATATACACGATGAACAAAGAAAAATGGGAAGAGGAGATCATCATTATGACAGACTCAAAATCTACACTTCAATCACTTGCAAATAATAAAATAAATGCATACGCGAACAAATATATATTGGAGATAAAATATTGGTATGATAAGATAACAAGAGAGATGAAAAGGAATATAATATTCATATGGATTCCAGCACATAAAGGAATTAAAGGTAACGAGATAGCTGATAAAATTGCAAAGGAAGCTACAGAAGAAAAAGAACATGGCAGAATCGACGTACCAATAAGTGATTTGAAAAGTGTGTTCAGAAAAGAAACATGGAACATGACACAAATCACACTGAAACAAGAAGCCAGATATAAAGGAAAGGAGTATTTTAGAAAATTCTACAACGAGAAAGAAAAAAAACCATGGTTCCACAAATTAAACAAGGAGAGATATTTTATCACATTGATAAACAGAATAAGAGCAAATCACTACAATTTGAATATTTCCCTCGAAAGAAAAAACTATGTTGAAAGCGCCAGATGTGATTGCGGGTACGAACTAGAAACATTAAATCATACTATATGGCAATGCCACCTATACGATGAGGAAAGAATTAAACTGGATGAGGAGTTAAGGAAACGTGGATGCAAAGCTAATCAAGACATAGAAGAGACCATTGCTCATAAGGATTGGCTGACACTAAATTGTATTTATAAATATATCAAAAGGATCAATAAAAATATATAAAAGCAATACGATAAAATTAAAAAGAAGGACATAAAACAACCAGGAATAGAAACTTTGTGCTATATCACCGAAGAGAAGGTGGAAGGCACGCACATAACCTCCACCTGGAGGTTGACTTGAGAAAAAAAAAAAAAAAAAAAAAATTTCAAATTTGGCGAATTTAATACTCCCATTATTTCATTGGTCAAACATGAATTAATTTATATTGTTGAAATTCAAAGTCTTAGATAATATTTAAATATGATTTTATTTAATAATTTTGTAAAGTAATTAATTAATTTATATATAATTTATATTTGTAGACCACATGCGAGTTCAGGATTATGGCTGGGTCCATTAATTGGACTCTGTGCTATTGTTACATTACTCAATGAAGATAATAGTTATTCAGAAATATGTTTACTTGTTGGAATAACAGGCGTTGGATTAATAATGAGTTCAATATGTTTAATAATTCAACTTTCAATCGACAAATCAGCGAGTAAAGATTTTCAAGTATTATATTTTTTACCAGCGAGTATGATGTCTATGTTATATCTACTTTGGGCAAAAAAAGGTATGACACTGTGATTATATTAATTTATTCTTTTTATTTTATATAACAATTTTTTATATAAACAAATTAACAAATTACTAGAGTGTTTATGTTTATTTAATGAAGTGCAGGATTACTCGTGAGTGTATCATGGGGTTTGAGCGTTGGAAGTTTAGGCACATGGGGTGTTTTACAAGTAATGTCACAATTCCCTAAATGTTTTACACTCGGTGAAGCAATAACAGTTACGCATGGCATTGTATTGTTTTTATTATCAAGTGGAACAAATTTTCCATTGAGATATCATTTACCCCCGTTGCATGACGATGACATTGCAACAGCAATATTACAGGTGAGAAAATTGTTTTATGAATTAATGTTCAATAGAATAATTAATTTTAAAACTATTTATTCTATTTCAGGTTGGCATCATTTTCGTTGGATTATTATGCATATCGTGTGCATTTTATCCGAAAATTCGTACGACTAAATATTTTTATTTAACAACTGTTGGATTATTGTTAATTTTCGTTGCGCCATTGTTGCACATTTTGTTGGATCAAAGTCCATTACTTTGGACAATATATTATATTTTTGGTACTCAAAGACGAGTGAGTTTGAATTTTAATACAAAGTGTATTTTATTATTAATATGTAATTTTTTTTCATTTCATTGAATGCTGATATTTTTGCAGGTTTTTTTAATTATTTACTGGGCAATCTGTTTATTAGTTGGCGCTTGTGTAATAGCATATCAGATATTATCACAATCACACGCTACTACTGCAGGACGAAAGTGTTTTCATTGTTTAGCTGTAATAGTTTACCTACCAGGAATGTTATATGAGCCGACATTATTGTATCTCGCCAGTGGAGTTATAATGGGATTATTTATTATTCTAGAGGTATTGATCAAAAATATATTTACTATTATTATTATAACTATCATCGAGTTCAATAATTTATAAATAAATATTTATTTTAGTTGATGAGATTATTAAAAGTTTCACCAATTGGAGAAGTATTGGAGCTTGGATTTTCTGGATTTTCTGATGAAAAAGATTTATTAATTTCACTTTCACCACTTTATCTTCATGTTGGATTATCATTTCCATTGTGGATGCCCACAAGTAGTCTTAAATTATTGCCACTATTGAGTGGGATAATAACAATAGGTATAGGTGACACCGCAGCTAGTATAATTGGCAGTAAATTGGGCAAAAATAAATGGCCCAATTCAAATAAATCAATAGAAGGCACAATTGCGTGCATTTCAAGTCAATTAATATTTATTTATGGATTAGCATTTTTTGGTGAGGATAATAAATTATTTTTCATTTAATTTATTTATGATTTTCGTTTAATTATATTTTATTTTTTTTTATAGGATTGGTTCCTGGTTGGTGGACACTTGTCAAAAGTACAATGGCAGTCATTGGAGTGTCGTTGATAGAAGCTTTAACGGATCAAATTGATAATTTGACGTTACCATTTTTATTTTATTTATGGTCAATATAATTTAATATTTGTCTTGATCAGTCATATACAATTCAAGTCTGATTATTACACGGAGAAATAATATAAAAAGTTCAAATATAAATTGATACATTCATACACGCACAATATTTAATGTGCCAGTGTTTAATTGATAATCATTATTTATTTCGACACTCAACATACACATACATACATATATATTACGAAAAAATTAATATTTAACTCATTCAAAATATTTTTTGTTAATGCATCTGAGAAATTAGAGATCTTAACCTAAAATTATTTCTAAAAGAGAAAATTTAAGAGAAAAAAAAAATATGAAAAAATACGAAATGATATTTATGATACGATTTAATATTTTTGTTTATAATTCAAACAAAAAATGTCATTTAATAATGACTTATTGATTTTTTTGTTTAGTAATATTTGAGGTTATTTCACATTTTTTGAATCCCGGCGGGTAACGGTTTTTCAAATCAAATTAATATCAAATAATTACCTATGAAAGTGTATTATTAGTTAACTATATGATAACAATCGAATCACAAATTAAATGTAGTTTTATTTACAGATAGAAATATTTTGTTGCATTCCCACAATTATATTTAAAACTACGAGAAGCAGGAGATGATATATAAGAGAGCAATAAAAATATTTTTCTATGTGAATATTTTTTTTGTGTCACTGAAACGTTCTAATTATCGATGTAAACAAATAATTTTTATAGATTTATAATTAGGGATATACAGCAAAGAACAATTATTTAGTTTTTTTTTTTTAAATCATTTTATTGACCACACAGCCTTTAAATCCGCTCACAAGTTGCGTACCGTACATAAATGTTCCATTGGCTTTTTTTTTTCATTTCTTTATTATACAAACAATATAACATCTGGTAAAACTGAAATAGACATAATAAATTAGTTATTAATTTAATGAAATACAATTTAATGTATTATAAAAACAAATATAGGAGAATTTATATCGTGTTTTCTGTTTCAATCAAATAATGAATTAACAAATTTAATTATTCACTAGTGCAATTTGTAGCACTTTACATTTAATAATGTTGACATTATATTTTACATGGGCAAATCTCTTGTTTTCATTGAAATCATTGTCAATCTAGAAAATTTCTGTTCAACAGCCACATCAATATCATTAATTTAATTATTTCTTATTTTCTCCTTTATAAATCATCTTGTTGGAGTATTAAAATTCATTATTTATTCTCATCTCGATGAAAACAAGGGACAAAGCAATAACTTTTAGAACACTATGATCAACTACATATCCTAAACTCATAATCGTGTCATCATTTTTATTTTATTATCCATGTATAGCAATTAATAAATAAATATTCAGATACTCCTCCTTGATTATAATGTTTTTTTTTTCTTCATTGAGTTATTTAATGATATTTTTATTTTTTTTTTTTGTCTTTTAGATTTTTATATTTATGTTTTATTTTATTCGGTGTATTCATTAAGTCTTCATGATATATGTTTTTTTTTTTGTTCGCCATTTCGCGTTTATACTTTCAATCGAATATATAACTCGCACTGATTTGCATTCTTTATAATGTTGCGATGATAATATATAATTTATGTTGATATTTTTTCCAAACGGTATTTTTAATCAACTGATATCGAAATGTATTTTTTTTTTTTGTCTTTTCGATGTCGTTGATTGTTATTAATACAAGGTAAAAATGAAGCATTAATTTTTTTTTCGCTGAATATTCAATAACAATTATATTTGACTAAAAATTCAATCTCGACATTCGCACTGTCATAATATATCGTTGCATTTTTGCATTTATTAAATAAAACCGATTAATTTTAATCATTTTAAATATAAAAATGAAACTGTGATTTGATGTGTGTTTGAGTAAAAAGAAAGAAAAAAAAGCGAAAATAAATAGGAGCGCTATAATTTTCACAATTGCGAATATAATACTTGAAAATTTTTTAGATTTTCATCCCACTTTCTCTCATTAATATCAATTACATATATACAATCTCAAGATGTACCAATAATAAGTCATCCAATTCTCTTTTCATTTTTGTTCCTATCAATTTATCAAGATTTTTTTCCCTAACAAAATTTCAATTTTTTTTTACTTAAAAAAATAATGAGCAAAAATTATTTTTGCATTACATTACGTATTTATTATAATCGTCCGTATTATTTCTTTCTTTTACTTTTCAAGAGCAATAATGTATATGTAGTATGATAAAATGAAATACTGTCTCGAAATAGAGATTAAGGCGCGCGCGCAAATACCACAACAAAATATTTATAGATTTTGCTTTATTTTATATTGTTTTTAATTTTTTTCTTAAATGTATAACGCCAATTTTTATTTCAAAAGCGCATCCATAATACAATTGTTCTATTAATTTTTCTCCTCATGTTGTTATATCTGAACGAGAATAATTTATACATTCAATATCATTAATTCATTCTGAATAATATAGCATCCTCGTAAATTGCACATATTATCTTTTCCTTTTTGCGTTTTCTTAATAATTATGAGAGATCATGTTTTTCACGATAGTGGAGATTTATCGTCTAACTATTATGAGGCCGCCTGAAGGATTAAAAAAATATATAAACAAATAAAATGAATACAAAGAGACTACTTAAAATATATTTGTTAAATTTACTATTTTCATTTTTGTCTTATTTGGCCTGTGACAAATTAAATATGATTATTTATTTATTATATAAAACTGATATCATTTTTATATCTCACACTATTTTTTTTTCTTCCCTCACGATAATTGTTAATTAAGGAGATGTACATGCACAATGTTGCGATATGATGATCGAGATTTTTTTTTTTCTTTTTGGTTCAAATGCACACAGGGATCCTGAGGAATAGACTTGAGAAAAAAAATATGGGAGAGGATGAAAAAGAGTGTTAAAATTTGTCGGATTAACGCGTCCAAGTAAAAAATTTACTCTCTGAGTTTGTGCCAATCAGCAATTTGTCGTCGTGGTGAACTGCAAACTTCATTCCAATGATTGAGCGCTGATCCTTGGCATTTGGCACCACCCAATTCCAGTCGTCCAATCACCTGAAAAAAATTTAAAAGAATAATTATTAATATTCTAATTATTAAATTAATTATTTTAATTAATTTTATATATTTATTTTCAAATTATTAATTTATTAATTTTATAAATTATTAATATTTATATACATTTATATAAATAATTAATATAAAATTATTTATATATAAATAAAATTAAAAAAAAAAAAATAATTTAACAATTTTTTTGAGTTTTTTTATTTGTAAAAAATAAATTTTTAATTTATTTATTAAAAATTACCTCGTTCTTGGTAACACGATCCCAATCAAGTAGCATAAATTCAAGGCTAATATTGGCAAGTCCATCAGTGCCATTTGGTATATCAAACACAAATGATTCATTAAATACAGGACTTAATGTTCGTTTTTTAACATGTGTTTTTTTCTTTGCTATACGCTGTGAATCATAGAGTAAATATATTTTTACATAAGGATCAGCAAGACCAGTAACATCCATTTTCGGTAAATTTCTTGCTTTCAATACAACAACTGTCAATCGATTGGCAGCTGGTTGCCAACATAGTGATACCAATAATTCACCTCTACATTGTGACTGAATCTATTAACAAATAAAAATAAAAATACAATAATATCAAACGTCAAATCAATAAATTTCGTTGTCCTAACAATAATAAAAATATTCAATCAATTTTTTATACCTTCAAACTTCGAGCACAAATTTCTCGACACAAAGATATTTGTTGATTATCCGTAGTCTCCAATCCAGGAACAGACGATAAAGAACATACAACTTCACCAATCATTTCATCTCGTGAATACCTATCGAAGCTCAATACTACAAAGTGTAGACTAATTTTCTTCATTTAAAAAAAAAAAACAAATAAATAATTTCACATTAATAAAAAACTTCTTATTACATATTAATACACATTAAAATTAAATAAATATATTAATAAATACCTGCAATTGACTCTGTGAAATGCCAAAGAATGTAAAATCCTCATCATAAATTGGATCACGTGTATTTCTAAGTACACGTGTTTTAACACGATCTTGTTTGTCAGGTAACAATTGTAATTTAACATACGGATCACTTGTAGCATTTTGTTGACCACGTGCAGGCAAACCCTTACATTTAACCACCGTGACAACTAACGCATTTTGATCAGCCTGATAACGTAATTTAAACATCAATTGTCCAAGTCCATTTTTACTATTAGAATCATCATTAACAGCACCACCATTACGTTCAGTTTTTTCATTTGCCTCCAATTCAGCTTTGTCCTTTTCATTTTCAATTGTCAATGTTACTTCACCAGGTGTTTGTATTGGTGTACCAGTACCCGATGGCGTTCTCGGTTGTGATGTTGTCCCATTACCATTGCAATTATTATTATTGTTGCTGCTGTTATTATTATTAATTGTAGTATTATTATTATTTGGATGTTGAGATGGATTTAAACCAGTTGGACTTGGTGTTTGTCCACCAGATCCTGGTGGACTTTTTGCTGGTCCAGTTGGACTTGGACTCTTTTTCAAATAATGACTTGTACTTCCTGGACTTTTTACTGCTGTTGGTTTACGATGTGGTGGACGAAATGCCAAAGATTTATCCATACTCAATTTTGTATGCTCCCGACGTCGACGACACAACCACCAGGTCATTGCGGCGGCGCATATCAAGGCGGCTATTGCGATGCATATTCCAACAAGAGTGTTCGTTGATACTAGAAATTAATTTTATAATGTTTTTTTTTTTCTTATTTATTTAATTATTTATTTAATATTTTTTTTTTAATTGTAACTAAATAAATATATCGGTATGTATTATCTGATTGTTTTTTATCATTTATTTTCGTTCAATTGGTGACAGCACTGAATGTTGGATAAAGAAAAAAAAAAAATAATTTAACAATCGATTTTGCACAGATTTAATTTCAATATCGTCAAACACGACATCATGAATCATCGCTGAATGTATATGTATGTGTAAATATATATACATATATTTATGTAGTGTATTGTATCCAATCATATTGCGTGACATTAATTGAAAAACTCGTCGACCCGATTTAATTTCATCAATTCTACTTATTGAGTGTTTGATTAAAAAAGGAAAAAAAAAAAATTACTCCTTGAAGAATATTTACAAGCAAAAAATTAATTATGAAATAAGAAAACATGATTGGTAATTAATTATATTGTAAGAAAAATATTATATATTTATTTATACAGTTACAAGTGAAAATGTTTGGCGTTAATTATAAATAAATATACAAAAATAGCGAGATAATATTTTTTATCCAGATGTTAAAATGATGAAAATTGATTTTGTGTACTCACCAGACTCAACGGGTCTTATCAATGGTCCATCTTCAAAAACACCATCGACCATTTTGGCCGTTTTTTAAATTTGCGACCACTATTTAATTAATTTAATAAACTTTACTTTTGTATAATTTATTTATTTATTTTTATTTTTTTCTGTATCACACAAATTTATTTAATATCAAGAACAATGCGAAAATAAGGGCGTTATTAATATACGGTGTGCACCCGTGCACCAAGTGTTTCCCACTTCTAGTAGAACTCTCACCACCAACTAAATGCGATCAATAGGTATCGTTTGACGGGACTTGCGCGATGAAACTCTACGTTCTATGTGTTTGCACATGTATATATGTATATAAATATAAATCTTACACAGGTATACGCAATCATCATCAGGTACATATAATATAAGAAGAGAGGAGAAACTTTTCGTGTTATCAAACGAATGAAAGTGTGCAGCAAATGACGACGTTGGATTTTTAGAAAAATTTTATATACAATATAATTAATTTGTATCTGATGTGAGGAAAAAAATATACATATATTTACACCCTTCGTAATTGTTATAATAATAACATTTAGGTCATGCGATGAAAAATAAAGTCGATTAGAATTTTTTTTTTTTTTTTTTTTTTTTTTGCTTTCTCTTTACTGATAAATTATTTACTTCCCATAATCAAGAATGAAAGAAATGATTAAACAGTGGACGAAAAATCGTCTGTCTTCAAACAATCAAAATAAGTGAACCAGCTTATATATTTTTCAATTTTTTTTTTTTTATTTATTGATATGTCCAATAATATTTTTACATTTTGAATATATTATTACAATTGTTATAAATGATCCAAAAAAATTATGTCAATGAGATTTTCATTGAAGAATTTAATTATCATCAAATACTTGCATTTTTATAACAAAATAAAATTATTATATTTTTTATTTCAATTATTTAAATTATTTTTCTCCTGAAAATAAATTTTGTTTTATTATATT
>JAQQBS010000001.1:22882334-22893616 GCA_030347275.1 Microctonus aethiopoides | reverse complement strand
CATTTTTATAAAAAAATAAAATTATTATATTTTTTATTTCAATTATTTAAATTATTTTTCTCCTGAAAATAAATTTTGGTTTATTATATTTAATATTTATAATTTAGAATAATATATTTATTATATTTTTAATTTATAATAATTTAATCATATTATTATTCTCGCATTTTTATAACAAAATAAAATTATTATATTTTTTATTTCAATTATTTAACTTATTTTTCTCCTGAAAATAAATTAATTTTATTATATTTAATATTTATAATTTAGAATAATATATTTATTGTATTTTCAATTTATAATAATATAATATAATAATATATTTATACTATTATAAATTAAAACAGCAATAAAAAATTTAGATGCATGAAAAAAAAGAAATTTTTTTCTTTTAAATAAAATTTTTCTGAAAAATTAAAATATAAATAAACTATTATGCGACAATAGTAAAAATGTCTAGATTTCCTTTTCAAATAATTACCGCTGGATTATATGACGCAATTAATTCCGTCACTATATTTACGTTAATGACGTCATGTATCAAAACAGGTCTCTGTGTTTTTTTCTTCATGGCTAAGCATGCGCGCATATACCAATATATTGCTGGTAGTGTTTTTGTGTCGATGTGGATAATAGGAGATAGTCGTCATCGTTTTCATGTGCAGTTGAATATAGAACACACACTCATCCATCGATAAAATAGTATAAATATTTCAAGACAATAAATAAAAATAACGTGTACAGAATTTTAACAAATATATAAAATAACTCGTGAGTTTTATTATTTTTTTTTTATATATATATTTATTTTAATTATACATGTGTTTCAGAAATGTTTGCTACGCCTGAGAGTGTTGCATTGAGTAAACGTTATAAGACAAGAGTAGAATAGTTCACTTGGCTGTGTGAAATGAATTAAAATAAAATTCTACATGTCTTTATTTTACAATTGCAACTAAAAAAATTTTATAAAATAATTCAACCAAAGTATTGAGGATTTATTAATTATAAAATAATGGGTCTTAAGGATTTTCGGATTGTTTTTGATAATCCATGGAATACTTATTATCCTGGACAAACATTGACTGGACGAGTAATAATTCAAGTGGATTCACCAAAAAAAATACGCGGTAAGTTTGTAATATAATATAATATATTTTATTATATTATATTATATTATATTAAATTTACTTTGATTTTTATTTTGATAAATATATTGGTAATATTTACAATGTATTGCTGCGGTTTTTACACCGGTTATCAAATCAAAATTAAATAATACTTTATTATATTTCTGATTACATTCATATCATACACAATCAAGTTTATAAATATAATTAATTGAATGTTCTGTCACGCATGAATGGCAAAATAATAATATTAAATGTAAGATTAAATATTTCACATAAAAACATCTTGTCTGATAAATAATAAATTATTTAATTGGTCTTTAAATACTTTAAAAATACCGAAAAAAAATATACGAATATATTATCAAAGATTTATAATTTATTCTTGTTTTTGAGGTTATGTATAAAGTCAATGTTGAATTATTATTTTTATTTTTCAATTTTATATGTTGTTTTGAAAATACTGCGGAGCTATTTGTTGCGAAGCTGATTGAATTTTCAGACACTGTATAGCATCATTTTGCCTTGAAGACTTTTACTTGCAGCTCCCGAGTTAGAAATGATCTGTAAAGTCTAAAGTTATAATTATAGCTTAGTTGTGTAGTATGTGCAACTGTACTATACGCTATTTATCACCCGCACATTCGCCTCTCTCCTTTCCTCTTTTCATCTTGCCTATACAATATTTTTTTTTTTTTTATATTTATTCTTCTTGTTCTCAATGTTTTATCTTATTTTATTTGTAGGTATAAACGTGAAGCTAAAAGGCGAAGCCAACACTTGTTGGGCAACTGACCGACAGGAAATAAATCATGAGGGACATTATGAAAATGAATCTCAAACTGTAACTGGACATGAAGAATATTTTAATATTCAGTATAATATTTTTGGATCACCATCAGGTATAAAATAAAATTAAATTATCATCAAAATGAATGAATTAAAAATTTGTGTATATTATTCACATATGCAAAATATTTTTATTAATTTAAATAAAATATTTTTTTTTTAGGTGGAGAAATTGAATTACCTGTGGGGGAAAATTCTTATCCATTTACTTGTGCTCTACCACCAAATTTACCAAGCAGTTTTGAACATGATTATGGACATGTTCGTTACACTGTCAAAGCAATTATTGATCGTCCATGGAAATTTGATCATGAAACAAAAATGGCATTCACTATTGTATCGAATTTTGATTTAAATAAAGAAACAAGAGCAGCGGTAAGTTGTATAAAAAATTAAAAACCAAAAGAAACCATGAAAATAAATAAAATAAAGTACTATACGAGTAATAAAATAATTAATAAAAATAAATTGTCACCTTATTTTAGGAACCTATTCACATGGAGTTGAGTAAAACATTCTGTTGTCTTTGCTGTGGATCACCACCATTAAATGTCAACGTTATTATTCCTGTAAAAGGATATGTACCTGGACAAACAATGATTGCACGATTAAATATCGATAATAAATCAGGAATAATAGTAGAAACTGTTAAATTAATTCTTCGTAAAATTGTAACATTTAAAGCTAATAATCCACGAACTGATACAAGACGTGACAAAATTATTGTGGCTGAAGTAAGTAAAGGACCTATAGAAGCTCATGCCACTGCGGATTATGAACAAAAGCTTGATATACCACCACTTCCACCATCAAATCTCACTAATTGTGGTATTATTGATTTGGAATATAATTTAAAAGTTGAAGCTTGTGTCACTGGATGGTAAATAAATTATAAATCATTTTTTATTTCCAATAATTATTTATTAGAATATTATAATTAATTAAGATGTTGTTATGCAGGTATCATAGAAATTTGAAGAGTAATACTTTGGTATTTATTGGCACTGTGCCATTGCTGAATTATCAATCATTAATTTTACCATCACCAACTAAAATTGGTTTCAATGTTGGAGATGGCAGTGATGTTCATCCAGATAAATCAGCTGATCCAACATACGGTGGGTATCCGAGTGGATACCCCGCATTTTCCCCAGGAAGTGGATACCCCTCAACAACCCCTACAGCACCTGAACCCCCACCCAATTATAACTCTGATATTCCAGCTCAAATACAACCAAACTCTAATTTTTATCCCAATTTACGTGAGTACCTTTTGCATGAGTTCAAACTAAATTCCCAAATTCATAAATATTTATTTCAATTTTATTAATAATATTTTTTCTTTACCCTTTTTTTGTGTTTATTATTTTTTTTTTTTTTCAATTAGCACCACCGTCTTATGAAGAAGCTGGATGGTCAGTTCGTAGTTTACGTGAACGAGGTGAATCCGAACATGTTTTGGGCAATTGTGGACATTTTGCGCCACGATATCCAGTTTATAATTTTAAACAATTGTGAATTGAAGATTATTCGAAGAATTTGTCATTTTTATTTTATGGCGGGATCATAGATTTGATGGACACACATGCGCTGCTTATTTTATGACAAAATTAATGTCACATATTCACACTGATTTTTATTGCTATATTATTGTTAAAGTCAAATTTGTCAATTATATATTTTGAGATTCGAATTTTTATTGTAATTCTTCGATGAGCTTGAAGAGTTTGTATTCAATGAGCTATTGCTTGAATAAATATATAAATTTTGTATTGACGTTTATTTATTTATTGAATATACACAGAGAAAAATATTATTGTAAAAAAATGATAATTTATTTATTTATTTATTTTATTAATTTTTTTATAATGAAATGCTTAATATCAATCAAAAATTATTTCATTTGAATGTAATTTTTGTTGTCAATTTTATAAAATTGTTTAAATTTTCTCACCTTGGTTAAAACAAAAAAATAATAATTTTGGATATTCTGGAGAAATACTTGAAATAAATTTATATATTTAATGATAAGATCATTAATTAACTGCGACATGGAAAATTATTTCAGCTGATTCTTACTTTCATAAATCATAAAGGATTCCTGCAATTGCTATCCAGTAGGTCACACACGTGTCGGCAATTAATCTCAAAATAATTGTTGTAATTATTAAATAAATTTACAAATTTATTTCATCCATTTTCTAAGGTCATAAGGAATTATTTATACCTCATTACATTACTTAATGGATAATAAAATTACACAAAATATTTAATTATTGAACTGAATCCAAAGTTTAATTTCACGGAATATGTAAATATAATTATGGATATATTAAGAAACTTTATGATAAAAAATAATACAAATATATACTGTCAATATTGATTCTGTGTCGATTGATATTGACGCAATACCAATTATATATAAACCAAGAGCAACAGTGAAAAAATCAGAAGAGAACAATTTTTGTGATTGACAAAATTAAGAAATAAAAATGAATTCTGCAAATTTATTTTATTTCTGGCTTTTTATTGGATGCACAGTACTTCAGGTAAAATAGTGTCATCTTAACTTAATTTCAGATAAGTTGAATTGACTGTTATTTGAATAAATATGTTAAACAATTTCTTTATTCTTTAATTTAATTTATTTATTGTACATAGATTCAGTCAAAACCAATAAGTTTACCGAGTAAATCATCAGATAATCAAAGTACGGACAACAATCAGAAAAATGGTGATCTTCAAGAAAATAATAAAAAGGTATGAATGAATAATGTTATGAATTAATTTTATGTAATATTCTTGAATTAATTGGATTTTTCATTGGTGTTTAGATACCTTTAATACCATCGGAAAGTCATCCAAATGATCCATCAGTTTCGCCAGTTGGTCGTGTAACGCAAGGAAATGATACTCAACAGGCGAGAATTTGCAGTGATTGCATCACAAAAAATTTTATTGCGAAAATATGAATAATATTCAATTGAATTGTTTTTTTTTTCTTCTAGGACAATACAACCCAGTATACTTTTGGGAAATGGTTCAATCCATTTCGTAGCAAGGGAGAGAGTGACATGAAAATTAATACAAATTTAGCTATACCTAAACCAGGTGATCGGAATGAACAGGTATGTATAATAAAATAATGTCGAATTAAAATTTAAAGAAGTATTTTACTTCAGTAGATAAAAGCAAAATTATTATCATATAGTGAAATAACTTATAATTAATTGGTAGGGACAGACAGGATCTCAATTTGGAATTCATAAATCTGGTGAATGGAATAGTCAATTTCAAATTGGAGGTGATAGTGGTCATGGATTTGGAGTGCATCATTTAGGTGGATTTGGTGGACATTTTGAAATAGGAGGCAATGGCAATTTCAAAATCGGTGGATCGTCTGGTGGTAACTCTAATAACAATCGGGAATCCGGTAGTGGGTTTGGAATATATAAATCTGGAGGGTTCAAACATGAATTCGGAATTGGAGGTAGCCATGGAAGTGGCGGATCGAGCTCTCGTGACGATGAATCTGGTGGATCATCTAGCGGAAATCTAAGTGAAAGTGAACGATCCGAAAGTCAGTTCGGAATTCATAAATCTGGAAAGTTCCAACATGAATTTGGAATTGGAGGTAGCCATGGAAGTGGCGGATTGGGCTCCCGTGACGATGAATCTGGTGGATCATCTAGTGGAAATCTAAGTGAAAATGAACGATCCGAAAGTCAGTTCGGAATTCATAAATCTGGAGATTCTCAAAATAAACTTGAAATAGGAGGCAATAGCAATCGTGAAGGAGGTGAATCTGATTCTCGAACAAATAAATCTAGCGAAAATTTGAGTAAAAATGAAAGATCTGAAAATTGGTTTGGAATTCATAAATCTGGAAAGTTCAAACATGAATTCGGAATTGGAGGTAGCCATGGAAGTGGCGGATTAGGCTCCCGTGACGATGAATCTGGTGGATCATCTAATGGAAATCTAAGTGAAGATAAACGAAACGAAAGTCAGTTCGGAATTCATAAATCTGGAGATTCTCAGAATAAACTTAAAATAGGAGGCAATAGCAATCGTGAAAGTGGTGAATCTGATTCTCGAAAAAATAAATCTAACGAAAATTTGGGTAAAAATGAAGGATCTGGAAATTGGTTTGAAATTCATAAGTCTGAAGAATTCCAGCACAAGCTAAAAGTTGGCGGCAAAGATGACAGGAATGCATCAGGTGTTCGTAATGATAGTTCTGACTCTTCATCTAGTCGCAACGAAGCATCCGGTATTGGATTCGGAATCCATAAGTCTGAAAAATTCGAACATAAATTTGAAATTGGAGGTAATCGTGAAAGTGGCGGAGCAGGTTTTATCAACAATGACTGTGGTCGATTATCTAATGGAAATGATGCATCCAGTAGTTGGTTCAAGATACACAAATCTGGTGAATTCAAAAGTCATTTTGGAATAGGAAGCAATAGCAACTATGAAAGCGATAATTCAGATTCAAAAAATTCTAAAGTTTGTAAAGACGTAAAAGGATCAAACTCTATTTTTTCGAAAGGTAATCCATTGGACCGAGGAGAATCTAATTCTATTGAATTTCTCGGACATAATAAAATTGATGCTGGAAGCGATGATGTACGGTCCCAAGAATCGGATCAAAAAAAAAATTTAAACAATCGTGGAAGCAGTAATCAAAACCAAAGTAAAAATAGCGGAGTTAGCGATTCGCAAAGCTCTAGATGGTCCGCCCACATTTCCGGACAAGGAAAGAATTCAACCAATCGTCAAACAAATGATCAGAACAAAGACTTGAGAGGAGGAATTAGTGGTTCGTCCGGTTCAAGTGTTTCAGTTGATGTCTCCGGTCAAAGGCAGAGTTCAAGTAGTCAGCAGAATAATCAGAACAAAGACGTGAGAGGAGGAATTAGAGGTTCGCACAGTTTAGGTGTTTCAGTTGATGTCTCTGGTCAAAGGCGGAGTTCAAGTAGTCAGCATAATGATCAGAACAAAAACTTGAGAGGAGAAATGAGTGGTTCCCACCAGTCAGGTGTTTCAGTTGATGTCTCCGGTCAAAGGCAGAGTTCAAGTAGTCAGCAGAATAATCAGAGCAAAGACTTGAGAGGAGGAATTAGTGGTTCGTACAGTTCAGGTGGATCAGTTCAAATTTCTGGCCAAAATGAGAGTTCAAGCAATCGTGGAACTGATCAATCTCAAAGTTTTAGCCGTGGCCTCAGTGGATCACAAAATTCTAGTGCATCAGTTCGCGTTTCCGGGCAGGAAAAAAATTCTGCAGTTGACCGTCAAACCAATCGAAACCAAAACCAAAATGGTGAAATAAATGGCTCAGGAAGTAGTGGATTGTCCGTCAATGTGTCCGGTAAAAAGCAAACGTCTAGTCAAGGAAACTTTTATGGAGCAGGATCAATCAATATGTCTCATGAAGAAAAATCTTCCAGTAATTCTCAAAGTCAAAACAGCAGTTCAGATCTTGAAGCCCAAAAAACTTTTGAAATGGAATTACAAAAACTCATAAAAAAAACCAAACAAAATCATCCGGGATACGTTGTGAATATTTCAGTAGATAAAAAAGGTTCAGGTAAAGCTGGAGAAGTTCCCGAGAATATACTAAAGCAAACCTTTGATCTCACAGGTGAGGATGCTTTGAATAAAGATTTATCGTTCAAACTTTCCGGTGGTAAAAAAATTCTCATTGGTGGCACAAATGAAACTACCGAAACGGTAAGAAAATTTATAACATTAATTATTTCTTATCAACTAATAAATAAATTGTTTAATACTACATATTCATAAACTATTTTCATATATATATATACAGGTACATGTTCGTGAACATGCCTCAAGTGCATCCAAAGTACATCAATCATCAGGTAGCGCCTCGCAAATAAGTCATCAATCAGAAAGCAGCAGATTTAATTCACAAGCTCAAGGCAGTATGAGTCAAGCTGCAAGTGAATCTCATTTTGTATCAGGAATGAAATAAGTGGTCCAGTATCTTGAATACGTTTTTTAGTAGATTTATTCATTGTAATAAAAACTTTGTTGTTGGATAATTATTCATCAACATTAATTGATAAGATGACCAAGTATAAATAAGCATTTGTATTTTTTTAATTATCGTTCAGGAATATATAATAACATTTTTCATACTGCTATTACAGGATTATATTAAACATACAAGTATAATAACATAACAATTATATATTATCAATGAGAAAGTTTAGTCTCTGGATAATTAGTTTATTCAGTAAAATATTAAATATAATTTTTTTATCTTCACTTTTAGAATAGCATATATATTTCATACATTGACTAATTTGTTTAAACAAATTTAATATAAATAGATTTATAATAAATTGTAATAATTGAATGGCTTATGATGATTTATTCTGCATCACTAAATGTACCCTAAGTAAACCCAGTCATTTTTTTTTTCTTAGTTTCAAGAAATTTATTTTCTCTCGACATTACAGAACATTTTTAATATGAATCAGGATTAAAAATTTATAGGAGTATTAATTAATAATTATTAATAATAAACATCACTTAAGGATAAACAATTATTTTGTCATTATTATTCTTATTTTTATTTATTTATTGCGAAATATTTACTTTGAAACTCTCACAATTATTCAAAATCTTCCCGCGCAAAATGTATCCGTCGCGCCATCTGGAAAATACATATATATAACAGTGCTCTGCCGATAAAATAGCGAATTAATATTTATTTAAACCGCCAGATTCGCATTTTTGTTAACCGTTTTTGATTGAATATGGAGATGTTAAATTAAAAATAGTGGTTTATTTGTGATTTTACGTGAATTATTTAAATTTCTTCATTAATATTTGTCTTGTAATATTAACTGGAATAAATTCACAATGAGCAAAAGCGATTGTGAAATGATAGATATTGAACAGATACTTCAAAGTCGTGAAGCTGAAGATTCATTCCTTCAGAGGTTATCCACATATGCATCGGAGTCTCGTTTGAAAATAAAAACTTCCATCCAACAATGTCTTGCAAAACGCAAAGGTAAATAATATTTATTGTTTTCCATTTTTGTTTTTAATATTTTGAGTATGAGAAATTTTTTTGTTCAATTCGTGTAATTGCATCTGTGACTCATTGGAAACTTTGAGAGAATATATTATTTAAATGTGCTTATATGAATCCATGTATATGTAATAAATTGTATGCTTTTTCCAGAATATATAAACAAAACTGAACAAAATGTTGAGACAATAAAACAATTGCATAATAAGAATAAAGAGATTGAATCTCAATTGGAAAATGTTCTTTTACAACAAAAAGTAATGAAACAAAAAATATTACGATCCGTTAAAATTGAGGAAAAATTAAGGGACGAAATTGAAGAGGAAAAAATAAGAAAAGAAAAATTAACACTGGAAATAGTAGATTTACAACAAGGTATAAATAAAGTAGATATAATTGTTGAAATAAAATTGTGAGAATTATTATTTAATTTACTGTAATTAACTTATTTATTTATTTTTTCTTTAATTGCAGAATTGGATCAGAATAAAATGCAAAAAAAGCAAGAATGGAATGCTATTAAAAAAGGAACTTCGTCATACAAAGAATACTTGAATATGCATATAGAATTGAATATATTAAAAGATCATGAGTCTGTAAAAATTACATTTTTTATAAATGAAAATCCTAGTAAAGACAATTATTATGTAGTAATCTCGAATTATCAAAATGTAAAATGGAAAGGTAAAAAGTTATTTGATATAATTAATATTAATACATGAATGTATGTAAAATAAAACTTATTTTTTTTTTCCTTTCAGTCGACCAAATTACACCAATGCTAAAAGATCATGAAATGAAAAAAATAAACTTGAAACTTTCTGCGGATTATGATTTACATGAAATAGAAATATTCCTCTGTCAAATACGAGAGATTTTTATCAAATATTATTTGAGACATAAAGATGGATGAGTAACAGTATATAATAAATATATATATATTATTACATTAAGTTTAAGAGGTTAGTTGAATGATTTAAATCATCGATCCACTTGTTAGAAGAGTAATGCCTTTATTGATAAAAGTTAAGATATTTTACTTGAATTGTTTGCAATTCTTATAATTTTATTTTTATTTTTTTTTTTGTTTTTTTTTTTCATCACGAACACGCAAATTCAGTACATACATATACATTTTCAAATCATCAACGATACAATCACTAACCATGGCGAATTTATTAAAATATAATGTTTCATTTATTTTTGTTGTGTAATAATTTTTTTCTCGCATTTTAGGAAATATTTAATTTTCTATATTGCTCTTTATTATTGCATTAATGATCATATTATTTATTTTGTATTTGAAAAATTATAAATTGCAAATCACAGCATTCATAAATAACTTGATAATTGTTACACACAACATTTAAAAAATCTCACTTTCGCCACGGTTTTTGTTATTGCGTTTGTATATAAATATTTCATTTAAACAATCGCATGCTTATGCATATACCATTTGTATTTTTATTTATTAAATTAATATACGAAATATTCATGTTAATCAGTTGTTTTATTTATGAATACTTTAACATTTCACTGTAATTTAATCTTGATTAATATGATAAATTATAAAGTTGATTTTAATTGTTTTCTCATATTTCACTCACATTTTTTTATTAAACTACAGTTATTGTTAATTAAAAAAATTCTATTTTCATATTGATAAAAGAAGAGGAAAAATGAAAATTACCTGATATTTTATGCATACAACTATTAACGAGTCGATATAGACAATTAGCAAGAGTCAAACAGAAGGTCAAAATAATCTTCATCGCCCACTGTCAATTAATTTGCAAAAGACGTCGTTTTAATATATATAAAACAAATATGATTTCACTTTATTGACCTCTTCTCTCTGCACGCTACCTTCACCGTAATTGAAGCTCATAATGACTCAAATTATATTATATTAGACAAAATGTGAATGTCACTGAGTTATTTAACCATAATTTTTAATCACCATATTTTTGTTTACGTTTTTCTTTATCATTAATTTAAAAAGAAAAACGAACAATAAAAGAACCGTTTACAGTCTAAATAACTGATACATCAATCAAGTTATATTCACTAAACGTAATTTAATAAATAAAATGTCTATAGTGCTTCAATAAATTGTATATCAGATGTGGTGATTCGATACAATACAATATTATTAAGCAAACAATTCTAATCACTTTTAATCAATGACAAAATTTTTTACACTCGTATATAATATTTTTTTTTTTTTTTTATATTTT
>JAQQBS010000001.1:22872112-22882279 GCA_030347275.1 Microctonus aethiopoides | reverse complement strand
AAAAAAAAAAAAAAAAAAGTACAAACATACATGTGGCTAATTGAAAAATGTTTGGTACATCGCACATATGTAAGAAAAAGAATGAAAACTATTTACAACGCATACAACAATATCTAAAACTAAAACAGTATTATTGATGAAATAATTAATTAATTAATTAATAATTAAATATCATAGTTAATGATAACAGTGTAATATCTAACACATCTTGAATGTATATAATATATTCTGGATTTAATAGGGATATATCTATTGTTTTTTAAAAATTATTTTTTAATTACCGGTTGATTAATTTACCCATAATTATATTGCAATAGCTCAATATTTATAGTCGGATCTTTTTTCTTATTTGTTTTATCATTTGTCATTTCCACACTGAACAGGAAAAAAAATATATCGAGTAAAATTAATTAACGAAACAAATTTTTGAAAAGTAAATAATCAACCGTTGATGTTGACACTAACTAAAAAAAAAAAATGGAAGTTTATTTGTTGGATTGTCTTTAATTACCCGCGCCTTAGTTTCATATAATTTACTATAATGAGGCACCAACAAAAATTAAAGTGCAAATTATTATAATAATTATTATTTCTTTTCTTTTTGTGAAATATGTGTCTTTACATTTTCATTTTAAATCTTTTTTTCTTTTCGTATAATCTTATTTTTTGGTATCGTGCCCTCTAGTTTATTTAATAATCTGGCTTTTTTTTAATTTTCTTTTTTCACTTTATTTTTTTATTAATTTTTTTTTTTAATCTTTTTTATTTTTACTCTAGAGTAGCGGCAAATGAGATGTTACTGGGGGAGGCCAAGGCCCCTGGTGTGAAATAATGATTGGACGTTGGGGCATGCGGTGTTTCCATCATTGTTGAGCAGTTATTTGCGACCCCGTAGACCTTTGCGTAATTAACTTCAAGAGCAACAGTAAGATCGACCAATCCAACGTCGCATAACACCGGGTTATCTGCAGATTTCAAAACCAATAAATCCTTTTTTTTTTTTTTATTTTAATAATTATACAACTATTTAATTAAATGTAATTTTTTATTTCTATTCCATTCAATTTTCTACATGTTTATAAAAATTACCAAGGTGATTTGAGACTGATAAAATAATGAATGTTAAACACTTCAGTGTGTTATTAAAAATCTAATTTACTTTTGAATTATTTCATAATGAGAATAAAAAATATTTGAAGAAGAAAAAAAATTATTTAAAAAGGAATAATATGTCTTTATCATAATAACTCGCGCGGAAAGTTGTTTATTTTCTTGCATTAAGTAGAACGCTCATATTAATCTCGCGATATGAGAAATGTCACAATGAACAAAGTATTTTATTTATTTTTTTTTGTAAATAAATTTTACTGAAAAGCAATTTCTTTTTTATAGTATCACATTGACGTAAAATCTATCTTCCCAATTAATTCAATGAATAAATTTGCAAATGTGAAATTCGCAAATAAATAATAAATAAAAATAAATAAATAATAAAAATAATTAATCTATAAATTATATCGATTTATTTTATTTTTATTCAATCCAATAAATTGAAAGAAAAATATATATTAACCATGTAAAATAAAATTTGATTAATTTATAACCAATATATACGTAAACAAAAAATATATTTATTTTTATCTGCGAATGAAAATTCAATTGAAAATAAAAAATTTATTTTATAGTTGCTAAAATTATTATCCCTTTAAATGAATGAATAAATGACAAATCGTAGTTAATAAAGTAGTGAATGAAACAAAATATGCGTGTTATGAGTTATGAAGTCATTGACAAATTAAAAATAAAAGAAAAAAAAAAAAGTTGAAATAAATCGGTGGGGCCAAAGATTGTATTATCAATCATTTGAATGAAATATTATGTATGGATAGCCGCGAGCAAGCAAATATGCAAACGAGACGGATATGAGCGATTAGTAGCGAACTCAGATAAATTTATCAACGTTTAATAATTCATTGCCCTCATAAACGTTTTTCTTGCCACTTTGTTTTATCTTACATAGTAAGTAGGTGCCTGTTTATAAGATTAGTACCATTACAAACACATAAATTGGCGCCGGAGGCGCCAACATCAATTTTCAATTTCAGATAATGATATAAAATAATTAATTTAATAAATTTTAAAATATTCACAGAAACATTATTTTTTTTTTTTTTTTTTTTAATTTTATTACTGAACTTACCTTGTAAGTATATTCGTAAAACATCAGGTACACCATGAACTGTACATCGAGTATTTGCAACAATTTCTGAAGTGAGTGAACGTATATCATTCATACTTAAATCTGCCCAACAGAGAATTGGAAATCCACGAAAATCACGTTCTGATAATGTCATAAGTCTATTATGTGATGCATTTAATTCCTCAAGTGCTGGTAATCTTGCCTAAATTACAGGAAAAAAAAAATTATAAATACAATTTTCGTTTTTTTAAATATTGAAAATTTTTTAAATAAAATATTAATAATATATTACATTTTTGTATATTACATTTAAAATGAAATCTTACTTCAGATATGTCTTCAAGTGTTGTGAGTTTATTGTGGGATAAATCGAGATTACGAAGATTATCCAAGCCACGAAAATCATGAGCACCAATTGTGGGTCCAAGTGCATTATGACTTAAATTAAGTCTTTGAAGTTCGCGCATTCCAACGAATAATGATTCTTCAAGTGATTGTAATTCATTATGCTGTAAACGTAATTCTTGAACACGTGCACCAGGTGAATCCTCAGCATCTTCCTCCACAAGATTCTAAAAGATTAATAAAATAACAAATAAAAAAAAATATATTAATAATATAAAAAAATATTTTTAAAAAAATACTTTGTCAATTTTATAAAATTAAAATATTTTTAATTTTACCAACCTCAATAAATCCTCTATAAAGACGTGCAATTCGATTATTTGACAAATCAATTAAACGTAATTCTTTTAATCCACGCAAAGTAACGAATGAAAATTCACTCAATTCATTGTGTGTTAAATTCAATGATTTCAAAGATTTTAATGGCCATAAAGCACTACTATGTCCATTACCATCACCACCACCAATTGAACTACCACCAAGTGACTTTAATGAATTGTGTCCCAGTTCAAGATCCTCCAGCTTTTCCGCCTCCACAAAATCCTCTTCAGTTAACTAAAAATAAAAAAAATAAAACAAATAATTAAATAAAATTACAATTTAAAAAATCATTAAAATACATTTAAAATTATCTAATAAATATTTTACATCAAATACAATAAATTTACACATAAAATTAATAGAGTCAAGGTCTGGCAATTAAATAAAAAATTAATTCAATGAAAAATATTAATAATAATATTAAATAAAATATTACAATATAAACGTAAACACATGATTTGTTTACATAACAGGGAGCAAAATGCACAAGACCTTAATGACAAATAAGTAGTTAATCTGATAAATCATTTAATCATTAAAAGCTTGCGGCGGAAACATATGTAGTCGCGCAATAATTAAATTACACACTAATTACTTTCAATAATAATAATAATCACGAATTTACAACGCCTCAGAAACTTCCTCTCTTTAAATAATTAATTATCCAATTGATTAATCAATTATTAATTATCCTACACATGAAATAATAAATGAAAATAATTGTTTATATATTTGTAGAATATTATTAAATATTTTCAACGATTTAAAAATTAAAAATTATTAAATAATTTGTATATTAATAAATAATCTAAAAATTTATTTTATTTTATTATGTATATTCAATATAGTAGTAATTATTTTTTTAATTAACTTACTTCTTGGAGCTCGTTGTAAGATAACTCAAGATATTTGAGGTTCCTTGCTTTTTGTAGTGTCCCATCAAGACTACGAATATTATTATGTTGAAGAAATAACATTTCTAAACGATGCAATTGTCGAAATTCCGGTGGTAAATGAGATAATTTATTGTCCATAGCATGAAGCATCCTTAAATTATGTCCAGACGTTGGTAAATCACCGTCCAATGATTTTAATTCATTTGAATTTATAAATAACCATTCCAGTTGACTTAAATCACTAAAAATAAATAATACAAAATGAAAATTCACATTCATAATTATTATTATCGTTCAAAATTAATCCAATGTATAAATACGAAAATATATATTTGGTAAATATAAAAATAGTTTCACATATTTTTCTCATGTGTTATATTTATTGAGGGAAGAAAAATAAAACAGAAAACAAATTAAAATAGATAAAAATGAAAGGAATGTAAAGTATAAAATATTTTAATCGTATTATTTAAATATTTTTTATTTAATTTATGTGTTAAGGAAAATAACTGACATTGACACTTCTAATCTTGGATAGACTTTACCAGGACTTGGATTTGAAAAATAAAAATAAAATTGTTTGGCTCAGCATCACATTATGAGGGAGTAAAATTATCTCTCATGATATTTCTATAATAAATGTGTGAAATAAATCGACTAGAAAATATAAACATACAAAATTGTCTCCAGCAAATTTATTTTTAAATATTTTTAAATAATTTTTATATTTCACGGGGGCGTACGATGACTAATCAGTTAAATCTTCAACAATTACACAAGTATTAATCATCATTCTATTATATCAATTCATATAAGAAAATATTTATTCACAAATATTAAACCAAAATTAAAGTTTTATCAATTTAAAATTTTAAAAATAAAAAAAATGAAATATAATTTTTTAAAAAATTTTTAAACATAAAAAAATTAAAATCTACATTATTTATTATCACTTGATGACAATTTCTCTTGATGAATGAAATTATTTACTGTTTTATTTCTCTTCAGATTAATTCTCCCTACTTTCTTTTTCCATTTTTTTTTTTTATTAGATAACATAATATACATACCAAAGAGTTTTGTTAAGTGTGTGTAAATGATTTCTTCCAACGTGGAGATTTTTTATGTTTGGTGGCAGAGAACCCGGTATCATTTCAGAGATCGAATTACCAGCAATCAACAGATGTTGAACCGATGGATTGTACTAAAAAAAAAATAAATATCATAATACTCTTCAATTAAAATCAACAAAAATATTTAAATCCAATAATGAAAACAAAACAAAATTATTAAACTATCATCTCCCATTAATTTTTCTTCAAATTCATTTTAAAATACCAATAAATAAAATAATAAATTAAATTACAATAGCAGTAAATAAAGAATAAAATATAAATGACAAATGTTTTTAATAATATCAGAAACATCAATGAAATGATAAATAAATTTGTAAAATTTATTTTAAAAAAATAAAACAAATGAAAAAATCAAATAAACGATAATAACTGACTGTATATATATTCATCTACATACATGCATTACACATCATAATATCACGTGTCACTATCAATATATAAAATGACATTAAAAGTTAATATTTAATAAGAACTTGTTTCATATATTAAATTATCATACATCATATACTATTGAAACATTCACGTCACGAACAACTTGAGTGAGCTATCAATGAAAAACGAAGAATATACATTATTTGTTTCCTTCTGCTATCTAAATGATAGACCGAAAGAAAAATGGAGTGAAAGAGCGAGAGAGAGAGAGAAAGAGAGAAATAAAAAAAAAAAAGAAAAGTTTAAGAAAAAGAAGAAAAAAAAATAGAAAAATATAATAATACGGAATTCAATTGTAATTATGATTACATTATCTTTATTCCACTGAATCATTCATTAATAATAAAATTCGTATATATATAATTTCATTTGTTTAAATAAAATAATTAATTATATACTCAATATTTGTTTGTTAATTAATCATAAAAAAAAAAAACATTTTAATTGAAATTAAAAATAAATATATTTTAAAATTTATTAAACTAATATTTTAAATATGTATATCATTGAATAATATTTTTTTATTTATTTTTATTAAAGTATATATAAGCCAGATGAAAATTTAATTATAGAGGCACGTTTATCATAATTCATTATTATTTTTTATTTAATTGTTTGAATATTATTATATACCTTAAAGTCGTTAGCCTCGATGCGTGTTATCCGATTCCTGCTGAGGTCAAGAGTTCGTAACAATGACAGATGAGACAAGATGTAACGTGGTACAGATGGTATTTCATTATCTGCCAGACTCAAATACAATGTTCTACTCAAACCAGCAAACACTTCACCGTCGACAACACTGAAATTTAAGAAACAAAAAAATAACAAAAAATGAATAAATTAATTAATGGCAAAATTAAAAATATGTTTTCAATGAATAAAAATATAATTATATTCAACTGTGAAATTAAATAAACAAACAAAATGAGGCGGGAAAATGCAGTATTATTTAGACGTAAGTTTATACTTATGTATATAAAATGATAAAAACAATTTTATCTCAGACTAGACATGACCTCCATTGACATTTATTCAAACACGTGGCTCACGCGTTTTCCCCGTCTATTTATCAATAATAATAAAAATCTATACGTTATAAAATATATACAATCATTCAATGTTTAATAAATAATTTTTTTTTTTATTTGTTCATAACTCTATGAGAGTGATGATATAAATTTGAAAAGGAAAAAATGAACAATGCAATAAATAATAATTTAAAAAAAAACAAATATCATTGATTAAATTGAAACAAATAAAAATGGGGAAAAAAAATGTAAATTAAAAATTTTTATATTTAATTCTAAATTTTTGCAAAATAGGAATAAATATTTTTTTTTTAAATATTTAATACAAGTATAATGCAAGTAGAAAATAGTTTTTCTATATGCTGCATCCTAAAACTAACTTTAGTCTCGATATTTCTGGCGTCTTTCGTCGTAATAATATCTCTCGCTCTCTTTCTCTCTTTCACACTTTCCCCTTCTCTCTACTATGCTACGCCACTGTTATACCGAATTTCTACCGTCTCTTTGAAGAATTAATACACAAACATTCTCGTGAACAATATAAAACAATCGCCATTTACCTTGCGCCATGTGCGTTTTCATATTACAAAACATTATTACAGTATTTTATTTATTACGTACAGCCACCCACACAAATTCACACATATACACAATCACACACGATACAAGATCATTTAATAAAATAATAAAAAATAAATACACATTTATAAAACTAAATAAAACCAATATTTTACCGCAAAGTATAAAGTAGTAAAGTTTATGTTTAGTCAGACATGCACGTTCACGTAATCATTTATTATTTTATCTTAACAATTAAATATTTCCAAAAATGCCAAATACACAACAGTAAATATCATATATTATAAACACATAAATATTAAATAAATAAATTAAACAAATAATAAAAATTAGTAGCAAAAATAAAATTTTTTTTCTCCTTTATATTAATTAATATTAATTAAAATATTAAATTTCTTTTACCTCAAGTGATCATGATTGAGTTCAAGCCTTGTAATAGACATTTGTAATTCCTTAAAATCATGCCTGGATATATCAATAAGTTGTGAATGTGATACTTTAAGTGTAATTTGTTGTTCAGGTGTAAATTTTCCTTTGAGCGCATCAGCAACTTGACCAAATGATTCCATTCTTTCGCACGCGACCGTGATTTTTTCACCATTAACATGAGGGTTGATGACACTTCCACCACCACCACCACCACCACCACTACCACCAACACCACTACCACCAACACCACCACCACCACTAGCTGGCACATTAACAACAACAACACTGCTAGTAACATTTGTAAATAAACCAATATCACCAGGTATATTTGTTGGTGATTCTGTAACAGGACTAACAACAATATTAGGAGTTGAAAATTTATCCTGTCTACATGTACATGGACTTATTTCGCGTCTGACCGCACAATGAAGACTCGAACTCGCTGCGAGGCCGAGGAGTGTGTAGAGTAGCCCCGACATCGCGATTGACGAGGCAACGAGAACGCGCCGACTCTTCTAATCACCATCCAAATACCCCACTCGCAATATACCGGGGACACAGACCATGCGCGTACTCTCTCCCCCCATCCAACCAACGTCAAACGTCCTTCGTAAAATCCCCACCCCCGATAAAACAATCAATCACCACTGTCTCCTATACTACTGCGGACTTTACTTCTATACTCTCTCTCTTTCTCTCCCTTTCTTCCTCTCAATCCCCACTATTTTATCCTATTCTTCCTTTGTCCGGAACTCCTGTCGTGCAAGCATTTAGAAATTTTCACCATTTTCTCATAGAATTCTTATTTTTTTTATTTTTTTTTTCTCTTTTCTTTGCACTTTCATTTTTTATTATTTACAATGCGGACTATAGTGTCAAATGGATATATATTTTTCCTAATTCATATTGACTGCCACCTTGGAAAGTTATTTTTCTGCTTCATAATCTTTTATATATATATATATTCAAAGAATAATTTTTTTTTTTTTTTTTTCAATAATTTAATTAGAAAGAAAAATTTTTTTTTTGTCTTAATTCCTCACACTTGTCATGAAAATTGAATGATTTATAAAGTATAACTTATTATACAAGAGATGAGAGACAAACTGCCACTATGATTTTATTTCAAAAGTTAATCGAGTTAATGATAACTCGATTGACAAACATATACATGTAAACATAATTATGCTCGCCTATGTATGTATGTGCATATGTTATAGTGATAGTTTATATATGTTTTTAAATGTACGATCAGTTAAATGCTAACTCAAACTGACATATCTTACTGCACATCTAACTTAGTACTGCCCGTTTGTCTGGATGAGTGTTTGGACTCTCTCTCTCTCTTATTCTCTCAGTCTTTCTCACTTGGTTTGAGATCCGCGATACCGCGACGGCGTCGCCAAGGCGTCAGAGCGACATTCCAGAGACGCTCGTCGTGTCGTCCACCCTGAAATCGCATCGTGAATAAAATGCCCACGGCACGAATTTTCGCGCAGCTTTTATTTTTTTCTTG
Organism: Microctonus aethiopoides; assembly: GCA_030347275.1. NCBI lineage: Eukaryota > Metazoa > Arthropoda > Insecta > Hymenoptera > Braconidae > Microctonus > Microctonus aethiopoides. The sequence goes on along the minus strand of JAQQBS010000001.1, from coordinate 22,873,334 downwards.
TACTATATACCCGGTGGGGTCTTTCACCTATATATACATCCCCGCATCTATATATATAATCACGAAAATATTTTTATATTTATATCTTTTTTTTTATAACATCGATGACGACGCAAATTAAAAATAAAAAAAAAAATTTTCTTTATTTTATTATGCGCGTTTTTTTTTCGATTTTATTTATTTATTTATTTATTTATTTATTATTATAAATATTATGATTGTTGTTATTTGTGTGAGATCCGCAAGTTTCAAATAAAATAACACACGTGGCACAAGAAAATAAAAACAAAGAGCTTTGATGGAAAGATGGATGTGAAAGAATGAAGGAGAAAAACAGAGAAGGAATAAAGAGAAAAAAAATAAATAAAATTGTAGTAAAATACAATAAAAAATATGTGCATAGCAGGGCGTCGTGCGTTCCTCAACGAGAGTTGTTTGCTATACGCATTCCAAAGACGCCAAACGAATCGTCCACTTTAATAAATAAGGAAGATGTTGAATATATAATTCCAATTAGAGGAATATTCGTAAACAAATTCATATGAGTAATAATTTTAGTAATACAAAAATCACGGGAATTTACATTCACATTTATGTTAGATGTGTCATTAGGAATTTTAGAAAATAATATTTATTTGAATTAATATATTGATCTCTAACACCTGATCATGTCAGTATTATAATCCATTTGAATATTCAATTAAAGACGTCATAGATAGCCTTATTAAAATATTTTAGAATCAAAATAATAATCGAATAATTTGACAATTTATTTCATGCAGATTTTTAATCAAGTTTATGGTCGAAAGAGAAACGATGAAGAAGATGAATAAATAATTTGGGGAAATATTATTTGTACATGTAGAATAAATAATATATATTATTAAAACAAAATTGATTTAATAAATTAAGAAATTTTTTATATTACCAATCAGAACAAGATGTGAAATTTTTTAAATCACCGAAAAATTATTGGTGTTTTTTTATTATTCATTTATATGTACAAAATGTTTATTTAAAATACATGACAATTGTTCCCAAACAGTTTAGAAATTATCGAAAATTAATATGGCATAATTCCATCAATTTATAATATTACAATTAAATTATTTCGAAAATTATAAACTGACCAAACAATTTTTCTTATAAATAATATAAAATAAATTTTTTTTTATACATTTATAAATTTATAAATATTATTGATAATAATAATATTTCTTAA
>JAQQBS010000001.1:22842863-22860259 GCA_030347275.1 Microctonus aethiopoides | reverse complement strand
TTTTTTATTTATATACACCGTATCTCGCCAATCCGGAAGATCACCAAGAAGTCTATCTTGCTTATTACATCGTTCCACGATTGACGATAGGTAGATTTAGTCATATCGATATATATACATATATAATACAGTTTTTATATTTAAATCGAGATGGAATAATATTGCAATTTTTATTTATTTTTTATTTTTTCTTCTTAATATTGAATTGTATTGTGGATTGCTTTTTTCTTTTTTTTTTTTTTTTCATAGTTACATGTCGATAAACGGAATGCAATACAATATATATATGTATGTAAAATATAAAAGTTGAAAGACTATACAATTGAAGTAATATTGCACACCCTCATTGTCAGTGTATATATAAAAATAGAAAATATAAAAATAAATAAATATACATTATATAGGTGCATGATTTATATAGGCGCATATATATTTTTTTTATTCTATATAAATGTTGTTTATTTACTCACATTATATAAAATATATAATATAGATATAATAATCATAATTGCTGTGAATGTTTTGTTTACATTCAACCAAGACTGATCATACTAGTTGAAAAATAATTTAAAAAAATATATTTATGTATGAATTATAATCCATGCGTTAATATTCATGTATTAATTATTTAAAAATTTTTATTTCAAAATTTAATGCAAACGTTTGACATATATGTATAATATAATCATATATTATTCATGATTATCATGAAACTATTGCACATATTGTGTCAATTATTCAGTTTTTTGACGTGGATAATTACAGTTATGGTGAATAAAATTATATTTAGATTATATTATCGAGCGATATAATATGTAAATATATAAATAATTAAATTTAAATATACACTATATGAACATGTTACATATATATATTTCAATCTTCTATATATTTTTCTACTGCATTTTCTTTCATATATAATTACTCGGACATATATATATCGAATCAATTACATTTAAATATTCGTATTTTTATTTCAAACTATTTTTTTTTATAACAAATATATATTATATATTTTTTTCTATAAAGAATTCCCTTTCAATCAGCTGATTTATTTTCTCAAAATCCCCGCAACTAATTTTAACAATTGTTAAATCAACAATTATATTATAGTTTTATATATATACATCCACATACATATATATATATTATATACACAAACAATGATATGTATTACACATACCATTTATCCCAAAATAATAAATATTAACATTCACGCTATATTTAATAAAATTACAATTTGCAAATGAATATTATATACACATGCATATAAACAATTATAAAAATATAAAAATCGACATGATACATACATCAAGGATATAACTATATACACAATATATTTAAACCTCTTATAACAATAATTATAATTAAATAAAAAAAAAAAATTCACGTCTGTGTAAACATGCAGAATATTTATTAAAAAATATATTCATATACTACATATAATATATATAAATATATTTATCCACTGAATATATATATATATATATATATATATATATATATATATATATATATATATACATCAAGCATAAATTTCGCGTATTTTGGCAATGTTCAATTCGAGTAATTTTCCAATATTTATTTTTCTCTGTTCGCTCATCATCCGATTTGGAAAATATGTAAATATCCATATCAACAAACATACACGTAACAGTTATTTCCAATAACCGTTCAAACACAATTACATGTGTCTATACACTCCATACATATAAATATATATTCATACACACACATATATACATATATATTTATATATATTTTTTTATTTCTTTGTTTCGTTATATCGTCGTTTTATATCCATCGCCCTACTGTCAAATGTCGAGATACAATTGATGACTATACCAATTTAATTCAAACCAACATTCGCAGGCCATCACGAATATTATATGCAATTAACAAATAAACTTTAAACATTTTGTCTATATATAAATAAATAAATATACCTATATCTACTATACATATATATATATATATATATATATAAATATATATATTAAACACTAGAGCTTACAACAATCTCTGATGTAGTTGTTCATTTTATATATATCTTCATGTAATATAGACATGTGCGCGCACATCCAGTTGCTCTTGTTTGTTATGTATCGAATGTAGCAATACATATACAATCTCACCTACATATGTATATATAAAAGTATGCATGCTTGACATTACACCAATGAATCGACTTGTAAGCGTCACACAGTTAATGTGCGAGCATGCGAACATATGTGAGCAGCAAATATATACCTGTTCCCCTATATACCATGAGTGACTTGCGCACACATACATATATATATATTATATTCCTTCAATGCACTTGGTGATTATCCGGTTCTCATTGAAGCATACGCATAAATATGTATAACGCATTGAAAAAAAAAAATTAATAATATATTTATAAAAAAAAAATAAAGTAAAATATAAATTAATATATATTTAGAAATTTTTGTAAATATTTTTTAAGCCAATAAAAATATTGTTGATGTATATTTATAAATTTGATTATACATATATAATCAAAAATTATATTGTTGCGATGAGACGTAATTATTTATTTTTATTTAATACATTGTATATAATATATTAAAAAAAAAATATATGAATTATTCTTAGAAATAAATATTGTAACATTGTATAATTTATCTCTGTCCACTTAACAATTAGTTCTTTGTATCTATTTATTTTCTTTTATTTTTATAACCTACATATATCATTTTAATTATTGCACCAGACATAAATATTTAATGCAACTATATAACCAATACCTATATAATTATTATTTGTCACTATATTTATTAATGAATATAAGCGTTGGATATTTTTTTTTTTATTCTCGCATGCACATATATACATATATATATCCATATATAAATTATATACATGCTTATATATATATATATATATATATATATATATATATACACCTATATATACATAAATGTATTCATAGATTTGTTATCATACATACATTAATTTATAAAACAAGAATTAATATTATATACCACATGGTTATTCTATATACGTATATTTATATACATATAGATGTATATATATTTATGTACATAAATATATTTGCGTGTTCTCGCTGTGAGCTGAGCTAATCGATTCTCGACTTTTCACCGGCTCAATTATGGCCGGCCGCGTTTCTAATCCGCGGCTATTTGCGAGTGTTTTCATTGGCCTGCCAACGCACGCATACGGGACGTGATTAAACGCTATAAAGTTACGTTCACCACGGCGGCAAACGGCGACGCTTGGCCACACACAGTTATTACTGCAACTGACGTACCATGAACCTCGACGAACACAATTGGAACGCGTTCCCGCGCGTGAAATCCATCCTCTCTCCTCTTACTACTCTTTATATAAATACCCGACACCACAAGCTATTCTAAAGTATATTTCACATCTATAACTCTTTTCCATACATATACATACATGTACATACATTTACATATGTATGTATATCTATTTTCATTTTAACTATGTGTGAAGAAACGATCAATTGCTCTGCGTATAATCTATCAAAATTTAAATATAAATTTTCGCGCATGTACATTAAGTATTATAATATAAATTATAACGCAGTAGTTAATCGTTCTTTATAAATTATTAAACTCACTAAGGATATATATCATCATGAGACTAAATGTCATCAGATAATATTTCAATAATTACATCACAAGTTTTAATATATTATTATTTTTTTTTATTATTATTTGTCTCTTAAGAGAAATTATTCTCTCATCCATTTTATTATAATACTTATATATGCAGTATATGTATTAATTATATTCACACACAAATGCAGATCATACATTATATTTCAATGCTGATATAATAAAACTGTATATAATAAATAAAAAAAAAATATTATGTCATATATACATTTAATTTATATACATTACAAATTAAATATAATATTTTATTCCTTGCGATATTTACAAAGAGAATATATAATAAACTTGAGGAAAAATTATAAAACTCCTTTTATTTTATTTATATCCATCGTTTTATTTTTTTTCTATATATCGCACTCGAGTATACTCTTTAAAAAGAAGAAATAAAAAAAAATATAGTTAAAGTGACAATAACTGTTTTACGTCAGAGGGATAAGTGTCTATATCCCACTTTTTTTTTTCTCAGTCAGAGTCTTTGACGAAGGACAAACTGTCACAGATGAGAGAACGAAGAAAAGAGAGTCCAATATATCAAAACAATAAGAACAAGAGAACATATATATATATACATACACACAAGTGCAACAGAGTGTGTACATGTGATGATGTGAAGAGACACCAGACGGAAGAATATAAGGAGTCTAGACTCTATAGACCAAGAGGCGAAAGAAAAAAAAAAATATACGAGAACTCATGTAGTATTTTGTTGGCGAGTGGTTGGGATAGGTTCGGAGGGAGTTACCGCGTATATATATATATAATATATATACACACATATATACATATACATATATATATAGTTGTATTATTGTGTGGTACATTCTGTGTTGAAGGAAGGAAGTCGAATGAAACCAGAACACTCAAAACCAAACGCGACAGACAGAGAATATATACAAGCGATGAGTTGAACGAGCAAGAAATGGGTATATACATATATATCACTCAAATGCGCATGTGTATATACTGAAAGAACAAGAGTAATAAAGATAGAAGACGAATAAGAGAAATGTATATACATATACAGTCGCTTTCAGCTAGGTGTTCTATCGAGTGTCTCGATTGTGGACTTTATATATATTTTTGTATTACTATATATGCGCATATATATATATATATATACATACTGCACATATGTATACATATATATATATAGAGTGTATGTATCTCTAAAGCCATTTCCCGGCGGGCATCATTGCTCAACGGCGCCAGAATACATCGTCACAAAGTATAGAGCAGAAGCGTCGAGAAGATACTTTTGCCTCCACCCCTATACTACTTGCATGTACACACGAATATTGGCAAAAGATATATCTACTATAGGAAGAAAGAAATGAAATGAAGGAGAAAAAAAAAAGAAGAGTATGTGAAAGACAGAGAACGCTTATGATAGTGAGAATATATAAAGTGCGAGGACGTAAGTGCTTGTACTATCGAGGGAATCGAAAGAAGAGCACGCTTGCTTCGTCGTTTCTTTATGTTCGCATGTGTATGTATATATAGGTGTAAATGTGTTTAAGAAAGAATTATGTGTGTGTATGTGTGTATAATATGAGAGCAGTGTGATGGTGGCGGTGGTAGCGGAAAAGAGGAGAAACGACAACGTTAAGTGCGAACGAGAAGAAACAGCGGGGAAGCGCATAAGCCTCTTTAGTTTGTTCATGTGTTTATGTGTGTGTGTACATATAAACGTGTGAATGTATGTCTTTCTGTGTGTGTGTATATATATTTGTGTACAGTGGATGCGGGTATATATATAGTAAGAAATGAGTAGAGTCAAAACCCGCATCGTTGTTGACGATGCTTTACAGTGGAACGGAGAAGGCTCAAAGGATCGAATTGAAGAGGTGGGAGAAAGATGGCGCGCGCGTTTATATACCACGTGGTATATACTTCTTGTAAACGTAGAGTAGGCGAAGAGTGGTGGCGATGCCGGTGTGGGGGACAGTCATTGGTGTGTTGGCGGCGGTATCGGCGGCGTGGTAACTTGTGTAGTGGGGGAGAATTCAACGTTCTCTCTTCGTCTCTTATTCTCTCTTTCTCTCGCTCAACTTGCTGTGCTTTATTCTGGTGACTGGCAGCCTCATTAGTTTACACCCGACTTTTGTCGTGAGTGGAGTGAAGTTATTTAATGTTGAATTATTTTTATTTATCCGATCAATTTCATATTTATCACGTGAGATTATTAATTAAATATCAATATTATATTAATTAGTGTTATTACTTTTGAAAAAAAAAAATATTAATAATAACAAATCATAACTTTTTTTTTTTTCTATTGATTTTATCGTAATATACAGTGAATATTTCATTTTGTGTTTGTTTAATTAATTTATTCATTTTATACTAAATGATAAAAATATTATTGTGACGTGGATAAATGTGATTTGTGTGTTTTTTCATCGTTTCACCAAAATGAGGATTACATTATTGGAATGTGTTTAGTTATTATGTATAGTGATGGAGATTTATTAATTCCTAAAGTTTTTGTGAGTGTATTTATATATTAAAAAGAATAAAAAAGCGAGGAAAAGTATTAAAAAATTATAATTAACAAGAAGAAATAGTACATAGAGAGGAAAAAGGTGGTGAAAGAATATATAGAGATAGACAGTGGTGGTTGGAGGTTGATGGTGTTGTAGATTTATCTTGTAAAATATATATACAAGTATATAATATATATAAGACAAGAAAATCACTTGGTTGATCATTGTGGACGGCAAAGTGTATACGAGGACGAAGTAGTGGAGAAATGTATCCGAGTGCTGGCATTAATGCGGCAGCTGTGGCTGCAGCAGCTGCTGCACGACACCCGGTAAGTGGATATACCTATATATATATATATAGTTTCATGGTAGATATATACCTATATGTATGTATATAATAATGTATATACGCATGTACGTATGCATTACCTATTTTCCATTTGGTATTCTTCAAAAGTAAAGTCACTCAATGCGACGTGCACTCACTTGACTTTTGTACATTTTTTTTTTATTATTTGTCGCAAGTTGTTTGCTACTTATCTGTGCTACATACTTGCGTATAGGTATTCAATAATTTTAATATTCTTTTTGCAATATAGTTTCACTTTCTCTGATGAATAATGTGTGTCTGAGTATATAACTGAATAATTTTTGTTTAGTTAAATTATTCGTGAATTATTATAAATGGAATAATGTTTGAGAATTTAGTGAAATAAATGTATAGTGTTTTGTGGAAGAATATATTAAGAGAGGTGTTGGAATAAAAGAATTAATGTTATGTATATATATGAACAAATTAATTTATTATATATATTTGAAGTGTGGCTGAAATGTGTTTGTGATAAGTAATTCAAAATAAAAATAAATGATTATAATAATCTTAATCTCATAACATCCTGTATTAAATGATTACTTCAAACGTATATATATACATATATATTGATAACCAGATTGGAAAAGAAAAACAAATTGGCCTACAATAATAATTATTTACTTATTTTATTTTTTCATTATTTTATATTTGTAGTATGTCAAATGGAAATATTTTTTTTTATATTTATTTTTTAATTTAATATTGTTTTGTCATTGGATATACAATTATGAAATTATTTTGACTACTTGGGATATATTTAATAATTGATATAGCGATAAAAAAAATGTGTGTGTGTGTGTGTGAGTAATTTATATATTTGAGTGTTTAAATTCCATGACGAAAAATAAAACGGAAAATTTTTTAAATACCAATTACATTTATATTATATATATGTATTAAATTACCATTGGCGGTTGAAATAATATCCCATATAAACGTGTATTCGCATTTAGAATTTAAATTTGAATTCTAGCATAAAAAATTAAACACAAGTGTGATGGCTGTTTTTTTTTTTTTATGTGAAATACAAAGCAATAAAATTTTTTATTATCGTAACCGAGTGCACAAAGCATTCGAGTAAAGGTGGAAAAAAAAAAAGTCGGAAAATAAAAAATAATGGATAAATATTTACAAGTAAAAAATTTCATTGAACTGTAAACAGCACAATCGACGAACGAATAAACCATTTATCGTATGAAGTATAATTTTTTAGACATACATACCATGTACATACGTACATTTAAAAATATATATATCGAACAGCCATAGCAATAAACACTAGTTGGAAATAACGTTTTGCTTGATAAACAACAGTTTGCAAATATGGAATATTGTGTAAAAAAAAAAAAAAAATTGAATATTAATACATTTTCAGAAAAGATATGAGTGAAAAAAATTGGCAATAAATTCAACAGAATTTATGTTTCAATTTCACGAATGCATTGAGAAATTTGTGCCAACTAAATATATATTCATATATATATACATATAAATTTTTGGTGTAGCAAATACACATAATACATACAGACTAAAAGTAGATTTTAATACGAAGAAATTAGCCAGCTGTTAGACCTTTAAAATTTAAACGTGTTAAACGAATAAAACGTAGTGGTCGTATGAATTAATTTAAGTATATAAGTACTTGGGATTTGAAAAAGGAGGGTTGATTTATTGTGACCATCAAAGTTAGTTGAATATAAGAGGACTATATAGAGAATGACGACGAGGGTCATGTGCATTATTGCTTCAAGAATGCGATACAAGTTTGGAGAGGATCTATACAGTAAACACAGGTGTTTTGTCAAAATTGAAGATCCCTCAGAAAATAAAATAAAATAAAGTTGACCTGCACAATATGTCAGAATATATAGCTCTCTTTTCGCTTCGATGATCATCATGGTTATATGTCGCTTGTTTACACAGACGACAAGCTCATACATTTTTTTTTTTTTTTACTATATAAATATATATTTTTTTACAGCATATAAGTCACTTTTATTTACCATATGCTATCCGCCTTTTAATCATTTAACTATCATGTTTATAATTTGTAACGTCATTTTTTTTTTTCACAACATATCAAACGCTATGTTAACATGTATGTATATCCTTTATTTGCTAAGTGTAAACGCACATAGTATTAATTAGAAAACGTGACACATAATTATGTGATTTAATAAAATTTTTTTTTTATTTTATTTTATAAGTGCAATTTTATTCAATGCACACACTTGCGCTTGTACTTTTCATCAAGGCTTACATAAATGCATTTATATGATATAAATAATTTCAGTTAGTTAAATAATATACAAATTCCACATTGCAATTATAATAATATATTTTTTTTTTTTTTATTTATTTATATATATTTATTTTATATATATTTTTATTTTATATATATTTTATATGTATTTTATATATATATATAAATATACTTATATTAATTTATTGATCATCAGTATTATGATATTCAATGAAATTATCGATTCGTGATTTATGTTGATATAAATAAATATTAAACATAAAAAAAAAATTGTTTTTAGTTGATTATACATTCGAAAAATTATTTCACAATAATGTTACAGTCTAGCAAGTGCGTTGAATTTTTTTTTTATTATTACAGAATGTGTATTTGCACACCTTAATATTATAAATCTCAAGATAAATAAGTGAAAGATTTTTTTTCCTTTCACATTGTTTATAATATTAGTCATAAAAATTAAAGAAACTTATAATAGCCGGCCGCAACTAGATAGAAATATTTCCCATTTCTATATAAGTCTCACTTCCGATGGGCATTTCAAGATAACATTTTCCTGTACATTTGTTCATACCTGATAAATTCTTAAGTGAGTTAAATAAACTCTACCTATATTTATTCTAAGCTTTAGTGTTTCATTTATTGTACATGAGATTATTACAAGAGATTGTAATAAATAAAAAAAAAAAGAGAGAGTTTAACACTTGTCTTTTTGCATAGTAACTGTAAAATATTTCACACTATTTAATCTTTATTTATCATATTTAATATAAATATATACATTTAATTCTAAAATTTTCGATACAATATATATATAAAATAAAAAATAAGTGATATTAAAATTTTAAACGACATAAAAAATCATTATCGCAATGAATTCATTATCATCATTGTCATTTTGTCATTTCTATAATATCAAACTGCTACATCTTGGTCGTAGCAATAAATTATTTATAGATTCTATCTTATATTTTTTTTTTGTCTGTATTATAAATCTCCACGTAGATCTATGAGCGAAGTACATGAAATAACTGCGTGGTTCAAATGATTAATTCTCATCGTTAAGCTGAATAAATATTATAAATAATACATGTATATAATATAAAGATATATACGAATTACGATGTTGAAAAAAAAAAAAAAATTAATATTTCTTAGGTGAGAATTTGATATACGAACAGTTGTTTCAAGATAACATACATTTTAAATGGGCGCAAGTAAAATTGCTTGTTTAAGAATAAGTCAGACATGAATAAATTTTCCATTATTAAAGAGCTCTATTTGAAAATCAAATAGTACAACGTTGATAATAATTATTACGCACTAACATTTATTTTAATCGTTTACTGAGAAAGAACATAATATCTTATTATATTTATATATATTCTTAAAATGTATATATAGTTGAATTAAATCCAGATGATTGGATTAAGAGCTGAGACATAATGAGGTGAGAAAAAAGGGTCGTGAGGTATAGAAACATTTTTTTTTTTTATTTTATTTATTATTATTATTTTTTTTTTTTTTTTGAAAGAAAATGATGAATGGCACGTGGAGGACAATATATTTATAGAAATAGCTTGCAGCCTTTGATGACTGTTTGTTAAATTTACTTTGCTTTGCCTTTCGTGGAACATACCAGAGGTTTTTCTATTCTTCAGCGAACAATGAAAAGGAAAAAAAAAAGATCTCCACTTGGAAGACCTTTCTGTCAGTCAGTTATATTATACACTATTGTGACCGCGTATCATTGGCCAATTTTGAACAATCCTGATCATTTTCAGCAGGTGGTTTTTTTTTTGAGTCTCTTCCTTTTTACTTCTGGTTTTTCTTTATTTATTATATCTTATGTATGTATATATATATATATATTCTGCCGCCATAAATTATTATGATGTTTGAAAGTTATATATTGACAAATTACAATAATGTCTGAATGGTAAAAAAGGGTTTAAGTTGAGGTATAAAATAAAATAAAAATTAAATTTATTTTGTCAATTATTTAAAATTAATATAATATGTATAGAGAAATATATTAATCACTGACATTCATATGATGTAGTCAACACACTCAATTGTGGTTAATAGTTATTGTTAACAATTATATTCTTATTTCAATGAATACAAAAAAAAAATTTGCTTATTTATAAAATTATTTATTTTTTTCTCTGTATTTTTATTGTGCTTTTCTTGTGTATAATTTAAATAATAAAAAAAATTAGTGTACAATAATATAAATTATATTGTCCAAATGATGCATGACACACTAACGTCTATTTCTTTGTGTAAATGTTTTCTTTTATTTCTTTTATTTACAATTCCAACACATATACTTAATTCATTCGTACATCCAAATTATTCTTCGTAATTGCACTCATGTAATAAAGTAATTTTCATTTCAAACTAAGCCTAACAATTATAATTATTGTTCCATATTCAATATCAAAAATAAATAAAATGACAGCAATTTAAATTGATAAAAATTTTCATGTAACAATGTATTACTAAATTATCAGTTTATATAAAATTAACATAATTTTTTGCAATATTATTCACGATATAAATACCTAATACTTTACACATTATCCATGAGTTATAATATTTCTTCATACGTCAATTTTCGTTTCGTCGCAAACAATGAGATCAAGAACAAACAAAACGCGTACATGGACGATCCAAAACAAATATACATTCTCTATATACCTGTCTCTTTTTTTTTTCTTTATGTATATATACACAAATACATATATGTATAATGTATATATGTATATATAAAATTGGTGTAACATGCTGCTGGTGCCCTGACGCGGCAAGCAACACAGTAAACACGTGTGCAGCATATATTCTTCAATGTTAGTAGTAGAAGCTCATAATTTACCTACCTCCAAAACGCACACACTATTATTTACCTTTCTCTTTATTTATATATGCACAACATTCTCATTAAAGATATATACCTATATAGACAGAGAAAATAAAATATGTTGATAAGAGCTATAAAAGCTGTTCCAGAACATTTTTTTTTCTTTCATATTCATTTAAATTTTGCAGACACGCACGTACTTATATTGCAGGTAAATTTGTGCAATAATCGCATAAATATGAATACTCACAACGACATTCTCAAGATTAATATCATTTTTAGTATGAGAATTTCGTTAATATTAATTTTAAATTATAAAACTAAACCATGATATGCACACAAATAATTTTATATAATTCCCTTCATTTTATTTTCTTACATTCAAATTCGAATTTGATATAAATAAATCACTATATTTAATACCTAAAAAAAATTTATCATCATAAATACACATCATATTAATTAATAAATAATTTAAATATATAATATAAATTTTTGAATATCAAATATAAATTTTTTCCATTTTTTTTTTTATTATTTATTTCTAAAAATCATATTTCCCATTGGAATTATATATACACATACACATATTTAATACAGTTGTTATACTAATGTTAGCGAGTATATAGTTGTATATATGCTGCTGCACTATAGTGGCATATAGGCTTTTCCTGAAAGCCACTGCTTGCACCACACCGCGTTACCAGTTTGGGTCAATGCGGCTGGCGGTTTGCGAACTATCTCAATTTGCTGCCGCAACCACGGTGACCGTGGTAAAACCACACGACTTCCCTCATAGCGTGGTCACTTCGGATTCCCCGATTGCACTATACACATGTATATATAACATAGTATATATATAAATATATAAGTACATGCATCGTACAGCGTTACATCTCTGCGGTATTTCGTTCTCTTCATGCTTCTATACTCCAATATAATTACGTATATAATATACATTTACACTCTCATCTTCTTCAATTTCTCAAACGTGTATATATAATTCTATCTTTACTATATACCACTTTATTTAACAATAAAAAAAAAGTATATTCTTATATATATTTATATTTATAAATATCTTTAGGTTAAGAAAATTTTATGAAGAAAAAAATTTTTTTTTTTAATGATAATATTTTTCTGCTATTATTTTTTTTTTATTATTATTTCCCATTTATATGAATTAACTCTTTGGATAATATGTTGGAAATACATTTCATTGCCAACATTATGTGTTAACATTAAACGTGCGAGCGGTTTGTATATATTTTTTTTTCTCTTATTCGTTCTTTTTTTTTTTTTTTATTTAAGGAGATAATGGATACACATAACAGACAGGCAGTTGTGTATGGGGCCACCGGTATTACGAGTTCTTTGAAAAATCTTCTCTAATACATTGTATGTATATATACATCATCTCTTTCTCACTGCCATCACACTCAGTTTGTTTCTTCTTCCTCGTTCTTTATCATTATCCTCACACCTATATATATATATACTTACCGAAATTCTGAGAAAGGAACTCATTACCTTCCACACAAAACTTGTTTTCAGCTTATCCTGGAATCCGGGGCCTCACTTGGATATATCTTAAGGCTTGGTCATAATGTATATATATAAAGCCTCGCCCTTGAAATCTACCCAAAGTAATAAAAAAAAAAAAGGGGGAAGAAAAAGAAAAGAGTGTGTTTCACGCACCGCCAAGCAATTGAGAACGTCTCAAATGGTTTGAAAAACACCAAGGTCGAACCCACACTATAGATTTGTCAGTTGGTTTTGCCCCAAAGCCATGTAACTAACAATCTATACATATATATATATGTACCTAACAGAGGCTATAATAAATGGTATATATGTATATATGTTAAGTGATGTTATTTTCTCCCTATTCGAAATAATAATAATGACAAAAACAATAATGATATATAATATAGTTTCTGGAAGAAACCAGAGTATTAATACAAATATAATAAATAAATAAATTTATTAAACATGAGAAAAAAAAATTGTTTTTTTTTCATTTTATTTCGTTGTGAAAAAAAAAACAAATGAATAAATTGAAGAATTCTCGAAAGAATCAAAATAATACACACATAAAAAATAAGTGAATATTCATGTGTATATATATATATATAGATACATGAATTTATTAAATATATAAAAAAAAAAACTCTTTTTATTATCAATTTATTCTGTCATGAAAATATAAAAATAATAATTCTCGAATAAATTTGATGCTTCATTAAATTCACCTCATCAAATATATATAAACATATATACATAAATATCTCAGATTTAATGAAACAATTTAATTAAAAAACAAAAGTAAATTTTATAAATGTTAATTTAACGGTAATGCACTTACACAGTTATACACAAATAAACTTTGTATCTGCGAGTTACGTTTGCAGTTGAGTAAATCGAAATATTGTCTTCGTCTTCCACAAACACAATCCATACATAACAAATACATATACATAATATTCATACACATAGACAATAATATTGCACTATCGTATTAATGTGCGTTTTTCTCTCAGCTCTCGCTTCTCAGTTGACAAACAAAACCCGTTCTGTCACAGATGTCTGTCAAGACTAATAGAATAGAATATACATACACATATATATACTACCTCTCATCTACACATTATATACATATACAATATACATACATATATGAATGAAACCAAGCATCTCGATCAAATGTTAAACTTGCAATGCATGGTGTCTGTCTGATGCCACCACAAATACATATACATTCACTCGCAGCAGCAGCTTATATTATATATTCTATACATTCTACATACCCATACACACATATATATAAACACAAACTATATATGTATTTGGTAGATCGGCAACGTCTATACCAATCGAGAACCATAGTTTGGGTTTGTAGCGTGTAATCCCCGCGGACACCGCAAACATGTAATTAACACTTGCTCTGGGCGTTCCTGTCCCGGTTAGAGATATAGAACCCTTTCTCTCTCTCTATATATATATATATATATATATATATTCCTATGTGCCTGTCTCTCTTATTTTCATCGTCCATCTCTGTCAAGTTTTACCTCGTCGCTCGTGCGCATAGCCAACTCGCCAGGGAAACAGCGGGGGAAATCCTCTCGCTTGTTTGTTTGCTGCTGCTCTGTCTGCCACGGTAGTCAGTTGAGTTTCATGTCGACTATTATATATATATGTATGAATTGTACATGTATATATTGTGTTCATGAGCGTGTGTTTCTCCACGTGTGAAACTCATGTTCGCGTCTCAACGGAATTATATATATAAACGTATATATATTTATTAAAGGAGAAGAAGAAGAAGAAGAAGAAGAAGTGGTGGTAGCTGTAGTTAGTATTATAGAGAAGAGGAGGAAAGTGGTGTTGGTGGTAGAGAGTATGAGGACAAATATACCGGTTTGACTTTTCACATTATAAATAGTACATATATATGTTTATGTATTTTATGTCTCTGTTGCGTTCACTGTCGCGCAGTTACTTGTGTTGTGTGTATATTTGTTTTTTTTTGTTCTCTTCGCCTTTGCGGCTTCTGAAACATGTTATGTGCAAGAGTGTGTTTGTAACACGTATATTATGTGTATGTATGTAGTAGATGTTTTTTTTTTGTGTAACTTGGAGTGAGTGATCAATTTATTTAAGTCTTTGAGGATAAATTTTAAAATAGTTTTATTATTATTTTTAATTTTTTTTTTTAGATTTTAATTGACTGAAAATTATGTTGGATATAATGTTTTTTTTTTTTGTTTAATTATTAGTTGGGTTAATCAATGAGACAAGAAACAACTTGTGTGTGCGAGTTCATTCAGATTACAAATGCTGAAAAGTCAAGCATCCATGAAATCATTTCCGTTTTACTTTTTATTTTATTATTATGCTTTTTGTATTGTAGGTATATATACATATATATATGTTGGATCCTTTGGGGCGCAGCCAGTTTCTTGCTCTTTTTATGTGTTGTATAGAATTGTAGTTTTATTTCATTTTTATTTTTTACTTTTTTTTTTTTTTCACTCTTAGTTTCGCTGACCGGTCTTCGTTCGCGGATAATTTATAACATCCGGTGTGTGTATTTCATTGCTCCACCATTTTGCCAATTTCCATCTGTATATACATATATAAATATATACGTATAGATATATATTTAAACATATATATCCGTCTCTCATTGATTTGCTCTATATTTATGTGTGTGTTGTCTTGTGTTTTCAGGGTCCACCGCAGCCCGGTCAACCATTTAAGTTCACAGTCGGTGATTCTTGCGATAGAATTAAGGAAGAATTTAATTTTCTTCAAGCACAATATCACAAGTAAGATTTTAAATATTTAAATACAATAATTAAATACTAGAAAGAAAAAAAATAAAAATTATAAAATTATATTTATAATAATTATCATATTAGATATTAATATTACATTGACATTTTATATTATCTATATTTTAATAAATAATTCAATTGAATATTAATAATGGTATATAATTCATTTGATAAAAGTTATAAAAATATCGCGTCCATTATAATAATGAATAATAAATCAGTGAAAAGACATTTCACTTTGTTATATTCGTCTGATGATGATGACGAGCGCGAACAAGTTAGTAATAATAAATAATATAATATTGATTTCCAATTGTTCTTATACACCGACGTATCGCTACTTTTGTGAATAAAAAAACGTTCTTTGAATACAGCAGTTAACATCAATCATGCATGTAATTATTTATTTATATCATTGATGAGTTTTTCCCTGCACTTTGACTATATCAAAGTCTACTTTTAGATACATAAAATATACATAAGCTGATGCTATATAATATAACTATCTTATATCTATTCCAATGAATTTTCTTATAGCCACACATTGAACTCTCTCACGTTTTATATTCTCTATTATGTATTTCTATAAATATATATATACATTATACCTATATGTACATGTGCATAAAGCTTCTTTTGAGCTTTACACATCATTTCTCTGTATATTGCACTTCTATTTCTTCTTCTTTTACTTTCATAAACTTCAAAGCAAAGCGTATACGCTATAAGCAAGCGCGGGATTTCTTGCAGCTGACAAAAACGTTAGCTCACGCGATATGAACAGTCTTATAGAAATATGTATATAAATATAAACGAATAGTGGCATGTATTTTATAGATAGCTGATAGTACATTATAATATTTTATTATACGTTTTCAACTGAAAGAAATGGAATATTGATTTGTGTATAATCAAAAACCGTTGGTGGTATATAAATGTAGATATTTTTTTTTTTTTTTAACGTCATTTTATATCTTCCAAACTGTCGGTTGTGATGTTCAATATTATGTTATTTTATTTTATTACTGAGTGTAGTTTATATTAAATTTCATTTGGATAATTAATTGAGTTTTTTTTTTTTTTTTATTTTTTATTTAATTTTGTTTTATGATATATTTATTAATATTTGTTTTTTTTTTTTTTTTTTTTTTTTCAGTATGAAACTCGAGTGTGAAAAACTGGCGAATGATAAAATTGAAATACAGCGGCATTATGTGATGGTAAATATAAATATAATTTTTGAATAATAAAATAGCCGGATGATTGCATGTTTTATAATGCGTGTGTATGTGTATTGTATATACATTTATTGGATCGTTTGTTAATTAACATTCGTCCAATTATGATGTATGGAATTATATTCGGGAAATATCGTTGCAGAGGTTTTTTTTTTT
>JAQQBS010000001.1:22829468-22842674 GCA_030347275.1 Microctonus aethiopoides | reverse complement strand
AAAAAAATACGTGAAGTAAAGCAGTTAAATCATAAATTGATTCCCAAATGCACCATTCATTGCCTCACTCGTTTTATTGCCCTGATGAGATATGAAATTGGATTTTTTTTTAATTTTTTTTTCTTATGAAAAAAAATTTTTTTTTTTTAAATTCAAAACTCACTAACGATAATCAATACATAATTATTTTCTTCATTTTATTTCAGTACTATGAAATGTCTTATGGACTCAACGTCGAGATGCACAAGCAGGTAAATTAATAAATACTCCACAAGACTATGAATAATTTAATAAAAAAAAAAAATTAATTATCAAAATAAAATACTATATTATTTACTTTTTCACTTTCACAGACCGAAATATCAAAGAGACTGAATGCAATAATTGTCCAAATCCTGCCTTTCCTCTCTCAGGATCATCAGCAGCAAGTAGTACAAGCCATTGACCGCGCAAAACAAGTTACAATGACAGAACTCAACTCAATCGTTGGGGTAAGTCACATAACAAACCATTAAACCAAACAAATAAATGTATAAATAAATAATTAAATAAACAAATAATCCACAAAGTAAATCAAAAAATAAAAAAAATACATCAGCACATTTAATTTAAAAATATTAAATTAAAACTAACTGACCCGGCAAACGTTTTGCCATATAAATTATTTCTAGTAAATATTTTAGTAGTTAAATTATCACTACAAATATATAAATTATTATAAAAAAAATATAAAAATATTTGGCAGTTAAAAAAAAAAAAAAAAAAATTATTACAGTGCTAATATCACTATTTAAAAACGGGGGTTGGTGGTAGAAGGATGAAAATGAAGTGTTATATGTATTTTTAATGCCAAATCATAAAAATCATAAAAAAATAAAAATCAAAAAAAATTTTGTTCAAAAAATAAAAAATAAAATTTGTAACTGGGTCGCTGATGCACCCTTATAACTTAGGGATATAAAAAATAGTTTACAACCTATTCTCAGACCTACCGAATATACACAAAAAATTTCATAAAAATCGCTCAAGTCGTTTCGGAGAAATTTAGTTACAAACCCTGTATAATAGTGACACGAGAATTTTTTATATAGAAGATATTAAATATTCCAATAATCTGATCCAATCGTTACATATTCATACACTGCACTTATACACAAACCCACAAATATATAATAATAATAATAATAATACACATATCCGCACACTTATGCGCGTGTACGCGTTAACAGGCATGGTTAAATTTGATTGTAATTGCGTTTCACATCGCGTATCCGCCACATTTGCGCCAGACATTAATAAATACTCATTGATCCACGTGAGTGTGTGAGCGCGCGTGCAACCGTATATACAAGCAATACATATATATATATATATATACCAAACAAAAACGATATAGTATAACAGCAACACCAGCAGCAACACTAATAACACACCACCACTGCTACTAGCAGTTAGTTAGTTGAGAGCTGTATAGTTCGGTCATAAAGAGAATAGTAGAGAATTGAACATATGCTGTGCAATGTATATACTACTGCTGCACATACCTATGTATATATGTACCTATATATATATATATATATATATATAGCTGTATTCGAACATTAATTGAAATTCAGTAATGCACGCTATTTGACACCCACCGTGAGAGTAGCGTGGTCAAACTTATTTTATCTATGTACATGTGTATACATATATCACATACATAATATACCGATAAGCATTTTGAAATTGGCATTCAACCGTGGATCTCGTATAATGGAGTTCTGAGTTAGTAGTCGGCATTGCGCTGTTAGATTGCTGTGCGACGTGAATAATTTGCTGAGTTCCATTCTCATCTCTCACCATTTCTCTTTCGTTCAATGATATTATCTATCTTTCTCATACTATCACAATTTATCCTGTCTATCTGTCTCGCTTTTTCTTTATCGCTATTTCACTTTGCTTCATTCTCATTGTCGTCTCACTTCCTCTTGACGGCTCATTCTCTTGTGTCGTTCACCATCCACCCATTAAATGACGTCTTACTGAAACACCACCGGAAATGGCTTGACAACTTACTCCAAGAAATCTCAGCACTGGATATATATATATACTGCAACTATAGTAATATTAATATTAATGTACTTCGTAGTGTTAATAATTAAATTTAATCGTGGAAAGTTATTTAAATACGAATTATAATATGAAAATTTGATTATTTTATTTATATTTAAAATGATGAAAAAAAATTTTTTTTTCTTTATTTTTAATTAAGTTTGTTGTTTAAATTTGTGCTCTTGTGCTGTGTATTTGACACTGGTGAAGTTTTTTAAAGCATAAAAAATAAATACTTGAATGGGAAATGAAAAAAAAAAGGAGAAAAATAAATAAAAAATCTGTTTGACCAAAATCCTATTGTATATAATATATATGTGTATCTATATATGGATGGGGAACAAAAAAAAATTGGCTCGCTCAATTCTGTATACTAACACTAAATATGGAACACGAGTGTGGCAGTTTTGTCACCTTTCTCTCTTCTATTTGTCTGTATATATACATACATACAAATATAGCGAACGAATAATCCTATTCGGAATCCAATTCATGTTCGTTCATGTCGCCTGGGAAATTCAAACTTGTACCATCACCACCAACGCCACCACACACCACCCTCGTTCATTCGCCTCGCCAACAAAACAAACCGACCATCCCAATACAATCTGTCATAATGACTAAGGGGGGGGGGGTGAATAAATATAAATATATACATATATTCAAATATCATCGGGCAAGACATATACAAATATGTACATACACATGCAGCCATTGATGGCATATACATTTGTTTAAATTCATCCAACACCCGTTGATCAATATAGATAAAGAAAAAAATCCAAACTTTTTATCATCATTTAATCCTTTAAATAAAATAAAATAAAGAAAAATATTAATAAATATATTAATAATATTAGATTAATTAATACTTGAGCTTAAAATCTCAATTGATTTGAATCTAATAACCATATTTCACTTTAATAAAAATATTTATATCTCATATTGTAATTATTACCATAAATTAATTAATAATATAGTCGCAGATATTCTATTTAATACATGAATAATAATAAAGCACTCCTAACTAATCATCTCTGTAACTCAAATAGTTTGAATAATCGCAAATAAATTACAAAATGATGAATTCTATAAATCTATACATATACATGTATATATATATGAGGATGAGAAATATACAGACATTATAGATATGAATATAATCAAAGCACATGCGCAACAAAATTTGTAACACAGTACGAGAGTGGATAAACGCTGTGTGGAGCGACAGTTGTACAAACCTTGAATGTATATAGTTTATCACTACATTTATAACAGTAGTGTGGAATGCATAGGTACACGTGTAGAAACCCGAGCATGAGGCGTTGTGTACGGTCGTTCTGTGAAATGTCGGTGGTGCGGACAGAGCGAGGTGAGTGAGGTCAGTTGGGAAATGGACGAGGGTTTTGAATGTGTCCGGTGAGGTAGTAAAGAGGGAGGAATATATATGGGTGGTGAATTACGACGACGAATCACACGAGAGACAGAGAAATAGTAACAGATATATATGTATGTATGGAGAGAAAGAGAGATGGTGAATATATATGTATATAAATGCTGCACACAACCGAGTAAAGCGTCAACTCCATGAATATGTATTACTCAGTAAACACGAGGTTAAATCAATATTTTCTTTAATAACACTGCACATCAACTTGGGGAAACTATATATATATAGTCAGGGTGAAATGTACACATTGAGGGGTTGGCTCGTGTGTTTCGTCGGCTCCCTCTGGCTTTCTCAAGCAATCATTTTATCTCACTGCAATGTTATATTGTAGTGTAGTATTTATAAAGTTATCTTTTTCTCTTTGTCCAACAGACTGACTGACTGTCTGTCTGTCTGTCTGTTTGTCTGTCTGTCTGTGTGTCTAACTGTCTGTATCTGGGTTTGTCTCTGTCTCACAGAGACGTCGACGAGTGGTAAAACATGGGATGTACACGAGTAGTTGTACTTGTCTGGTGTGTGCGTTAGGGTTCGCAGGTACACTCCCCTATATGACGCGCGCTTTCACCACTGATCCGAAGGATTATTCACGGCGCGTTAGTTCTTGTTTGTCATGGCTATACTACCTTGTATATATATACATATATGTATATGTGTATATTAACGTTTCCATATATGCATTCGACTGTGAATGCAGCGCTTTGAGTTCTATCCTGTCTATCTCATATTTTTTGTAGTGTTTGCAGTGTAGGGGAAATTTATGATGAGTGTTAAATTATTGTTGTGATGGATTTTTTATATTTTTATAATTGAATGCAATGACATTTGTTTTGTGTATGGGTTTAGAAATTAAACAGATGAATTAAGAATGATTTTGAAGTAATTAATAATTATTCATTGAAGTTTCAATTCATTTGATGCATAAATAAAAAAAAATGTTTTTATATATCGAGATTTTAATTTATACATTTGTTAATTTGTTTAAATGAATATAAATAATAATTTTATTCAACTCCAAGAAATTATTTCAATAATCCACAATAATCAACAACATAATAAAATAAATAAAATAAATTTTTATAAAATGCTCAAATTTACAAAAAAAAAAAATATTTAATTATTTCAATTTTTATTATAATATATAACATCTCATCGCATTTATAATATACATTTTTACAAATTAAATTACTCAAAGGATGCATCCATTCTTTAAATATACATACATATACATTATAATCCACGCGCACGTGCGATGAATGAAGGGTCATCATATTTATATACACACACATATATATTATATACTTGACGTAGGAGACTGATGTATTAACGTTAGGAATATGTGATTTCCGGTGTGTGGTAATGGTAGTACATATTATATACATACATATAGTGAAAACCTTCTATCTATATAATACATATATGTATTGAGAAAATAATTATGGCAATCAGTGAGTGTAGCACGAAATAGGGGGTTCATGTCAACCCATGAGGGTTGCGTTCACCATTTAGTACACACTAGATATATATACATAATATATATATACCCATATATACATACTTACATAGATGTACACATTTGTGTTATGTATTATATAAGAGGGGCAAGATTGTTTAGGGGATTTCATGGGGTATGGGAAACAGAAATCGACCCCTGCGTCCCTTTTAATGTACTTTATACATATAGATATATACATATATATGTATATATGTATAACTATAACACCAGAACATCATGAGCCTAAATGTCTAAGTGAAATTCACGACAAGTATTAGGATTCACTTGTATTAATGAGTCCATTGGGTGCGTCGCGCGTTCTCATCGTTCGTGTGTGAAAAGGGGACTTTAAATTAACCACTAGATAGAGCGCGCGCGGCCATTACGATTTAGTATTATATCCAACTCTATACGTTAACCCTTCATTTACTTTGTCGATTTCTGAATAGCCCAATAATAGATATATATACATAGAGAGAATGAAGTGTACCCGTTAATGTTGGATTATATATACGGAAATTCGGCTTTCATTCACTGCTTTAACATATTTACTCACTTGCGCGCTCATCAACTGATGTCTTTCTCTATTTCTCTCTCTTTAGCTGCACACTCTCCCCCTTGTTTTAACCCCTCAGTTCCTCTCTATCTCTCACATCATGTACGTACATTTGTCAAGCGCACGTGCAAGGCATCAATGAAACACGCTGTTGCATTTCACTAACACCAATTCTCTCTTGCTTGTGCGCTCACTGCAGCTAGCTCTCTGGTCTCGCCTCAATTCCAATTAGAGATTGAACAGTGTCGAGCAACGACGCGCAGTAGGCTATTCAACTGTATATATACAGAGAGACAAATATACATTATCACAATAATTAAATGGTCACCAGTTACAAATTTTATTATGTGTTGAGTGATAATTGTGTAATTGTATATCTTGTATAGAGAGTATATATTATGTTATAGTGGTATAGTAAATGATGATTGCGATGATGTGTATGTGTATTTTGTTTCACATGAATATGTTAATTGTGATGTGATTGATATTATTTTAATCACAATTGACATGTAGAATATTTTTTTTTTGTTTTATTGTCTTGATAAATATAGCAACAAAGACCAGATATACCTCGACTACTACAACAGATGCACGCTCAACAGTTGCCACCTGGTGCTGCGATGAATCCACATCCGGGTCTACCGGGATTACCTGGACTTGGTCCTGGCGGTGGTTTACCAGTGCCAACATCGGCGTCAGCGGCGTTACTTGGTCTTGGTCTTACGCCAGGTGCACCAACGACACCGGGCAACAGTTCGGGACATCCACTTTCGATGTTGGGCAAACCGGAACATCATCGAGGTCAACCGGACGATCTTAAAAGCAATGGAGGTTAGTGTATAATTTTATTTATTTTATTTTTTATAATTTTTACATAAATAAATATCAATTTATTCGTTTAAATATTTGTTTGTTCAATTTGCAATTTTAAATTTATTTTATTGTTGTATTTAGTTTACTTTTTGTTTATAGTATTTTAGATAAATAGAATATTAATATATTGTCAATAATTATTTTTGATTACTTTGTTTTCTGGTGATTTGAAATTGACAAAATGGAGAATAATTTTTTTTTTGTTATTTATTTTTTTGTTTCTCATTTTGTTTGAGCGGCATTTTTATTTTGTCAAAGAGAATTTCAAATTCTTCAATTAAAAAAAATTCAACTGTATATTCGCTCACACATGGCTTATTTAATGCGATGCCAGTATTATTTTTTTTTTCCCTCCCTTTACTCCTCTCCATTCTCTTGCCCTTTTAGCGAATGTATAAATTCCGTTTAATGCCATTTCTCTACGCCTACATCTATATACATCCACCCACCACCTTTCATTTAGTCTCGACTCTATACATTTATACATATAATACCTATAAAAAAGTGAGCTACATACACATGATGTACTACCCAATTAATCGTATATACCTGGTAAAAGTGCAGCAATTTTACGTCTATAGTTTAGTTTATTTTTATTTTCCATTTTTTCTTTTACCTTTCATCTTCATGTAGATATATATATATATACGGTACATATACATATGAACATATATTATATATAAATTCCCTTTATACTCGAGCTTTTTAAATTTTGAAATGTCCTTTTTTATTAAAATTTAATTTTAATCCATGAGCTTCGCGTCTCTTATTTAATCTCATTAGCAAGTGCAATGCACTGTACATTCACGATGGAAAAATATACATATATTAGCGGTGGATTTAATACAATAATAATTTTAATTGTGAATTATGAATTTAAACAAAATAATTAGTGAATAAATTTAAATATAAAAATATAACAAACAAAGAAAAAATTATATTTAAAAATTTTTGATGAAAAGTTAAAAAACATTCTAACTTGATTGTGTATTATTTTGTTGTAGGACTGAGCTCGACAGAGGAACGTCACGTGAGTAGAATTTTATTAACTCCCTTATACATATGTACATAAAACTTTCTCTTCCTTTCTTCGCATGTATACATATATTGCAAACCCATATTATATATTATATATATCGAGATGATATCGTTTGACATGTGTATACAATAAATCGATATACAATAGAGGAAAGAAACGTATTCTGTCGGAATTGCAGTATATATAAATACGAATTTTATAGATATAAAAATTTTTTTTATACACACATTTATGTATCAGTGTGTTTAAAGAATTCTTGAAATCGAAGCTACGCGACTACATGTATATGTATATATAACACATAAATATATGTACATATATATACATATTGCAACGAAAAGTGGGCGGAGTAAATGTAGAAGCGTGACGTACGAGCGCATACAAACGTCGGTCTCGTCGAAGCTTTTTCTCTTTTTTTTTTCTCTCATCTCGGAACACTCACGACGAGACGACGATTTACGTTTTTTCGTTTGGGTTGGTGTTGAGATAGAGTGCGGAATACGGGTGAAGAAGAGAATACAAATGGCGGAGGAAACGTTTGGGAACGCGCTGGGACGAAAAGAGAATGAAAAGAAAAAAAAAAAGAAAAAAAAGTTGAAACGGAAAAGGAAAGGAAAAAAAAAAATATTAAATGACGAGAAAGAGAGATGTGATGGTGAGAGAATGGCTAAGAGCGACGCGCAAAGAAGGCGAGGATGAGTATTATAGGTTTGTGCGAGCCTGTAATCATTGTAGAACCGCAGAACGCCCATCGACGCCCTCTCATTCCTTCGTCATTCTATTTCATCCTCTTTTATATATATCCATGTGTATATATGTATATTATATATATACCTGAGCACTCGGCGGGTCCCTTCACTCCATTCCGACGCGTCCTCGGGGTACATACTTCTTTACTATTCCCCTCTATCTCGACGGTCTTTTGTTTTTTTTTTTTTTTTTTCCCTCGTTATTTTTCTCGCGTGTGCTTTCATTTCGCTTCTGCATCACTCGCCTTTTATTCCACCACCACCATCATCATCATCATCGTCACAGTGCGAAGTCTGTAATCACTATACCATCCCCCTTTGCCTTTTCGTTCACCTTTTTTTTTTTTATTTATATACTTTTTCCCTTTTATATGTGTATACGAGTCTTGATATGTTCCCCTTCATTTATATATTTTTTTTTCTTCACTTTTTACTTCCTATTCCGAGAAATTCTTTCAACCATCCCCAATGCAGCTTTTCCCACCTTAACATGATAATTTTTTTTTCTTTTGTTACTTTGGGATTTTAATTAATGAGGCAACAAACTTGGTTTTATTTTATTGTTATTTTTTTAATTCAATTTCTATTAAATTTATGTTTACAATAGTATTTTAATTTTTTTTTTTTTATTTATTTTGTTAGGTTATAAATGATTGTTAATTACCCTGCAGTTGGAATAATAAAAAAAATTAATTATGAATTATTATTTATTTTGGCTTGGATAACAATAAAGTGTTTATATGTATGAAATAATTATTGCAACGTCAAAGGCATTTATGTTTTGTTATTAATATAGTTATGATGGAAAATTTAGTCGAAATGTATTATTGAAGCATTGTATACATTCGTATCAGGATAATATTTTCATGAATATTATATTTTTAATAATAATATTCGAATGTTTGAATTGCGGTCATTTCAAAAAATAATCATGAAAATTGAACGGACCGTGAGAAAATAATTGGCTAAATTTTACACATGTACATTAATTTATTCCGCAACATATAACAATTGCCTGTGAATAATATAAATTGCATTTCAATTATGTTAATAATCAACAAGTTCAATAATACAACACTCGGTTCAATTAATTTTTTTTTTTTACTCAACGTTCGACTCTGTCATTATACAATTAAAGAAATATATATATGTATTTAATTGCGTGCGGGAATGGTTACGATATAATTACGAATTAAATATATATGTAGATATACTTATACATATATAATACATTTTTAAAATGGTTTGAAAATAAAATAAATAAACAAATAAAATAAAAAAAAATTAATTTATTTTAAGAATTTAAACTAAATTATAACGATATTTTTTTTTTATTATATGTTAAAGCGGGGCTCGATTTCACCCGGAGAAAAATATAGTCGGACACGATCACCGCAAGAGTCACATCACGCTCATCATAACCAAAATCATCATGACCATCCTCTGCATATAAAGAAAATGAAGAAAGAACAAGAAAAAGACATTGGACATGTGAGTCAATATTTGCTGCGCAATATACAAAAAAATTTATGTATATATATACACACGAGCAGAAACATCTAAAAATATATATTTGTACATATATAAATATACATATACATTTCTTCAAAGAAGATAAAATATTTACATTATTGCTATTATACACTATAAATATAAATTCAAAAGTAAAAACACTTTTAAATGTTTAAAAAAAAAATTTTTTTTTTTTTTACCACAGAGTGACGGGGAAAAAAGTGATCAAGACTTAGTTGTTGACGACGCAAGCGAGGGTCCAACGAGTCCGGCAATTAATGGCACTTCATCACCGCGTGAAAATGGTTTGGATAAAAATTCAACAATAAATTCAAGTGTTCAAGTAAAAAAAGACATACCACCACAATCGCCACGAAGTGGAACAAGTAGTAATGCCAGTACACCGTCAGCAAAAAAAATGGAAGAGCGTGAAAAACCAACAACACCAATTTCAAAGCCAATGACACCAACATCAGGATCGAGTGGGGCAAAAGTTGGTGGAAGCTCGAGTAAACTACCCCAAGGTCCACCGCCACCTGGAGTTGGTGGTGGTTATCCATCGCATTATCCATTACCTGGACCACCCGCGCATCATTTACCACCAAGTGGACTTCATCCACATGTCGATATGTTAGGATATAATGGCTATGGACCACCACGTGGACCACCCTCACTTCAACAATTGTATGATCATAGCGGTATAAGAGCACCATCAAGCACTGTTGGAGTACCCGGTGGCAAGCCGTAAGTATATACATATATATGTATACATTTTGAAAAAACTATTTAATTTCAAAAAAATAATTAATTTTTGACTTTAGAATTTAATATAAAAAAAAAAATTATTTTTCATTATTTTCATCTTGTTTTTAATTTTAATATCTTTAATATTATTATTATTTATTTATTATTTTTATTATTTATATTAATAATAATATTAATATAAAATCTAAAATAAAAAAAAAATTATTTTTCATTATTTTCATCTTGTTTTTAATTTTAATATCTTTAATATTATTATTATTTATTTATTATTTTTATTATTTATATTAATATTAATATAATTTATATTAATAATAATATTAATATAAAATCTAAAATAAGTTTAATAATTTTAATAAAGATAATTTTTGAATATTATCTTCTGAATATAATCGCAAAATTTATTTTTCTTCCTTTCATTTGTTTGCTCCAGCGCTTACAGTTTTCATGTACCGAGCGAGGGCCAAATGCAACCGGTTCCCTTTCCGCCTGATGCCCTCATTGGACCAGGAATACCACGGCACGCGCGACAAATAAATACACTGAGTCATGGTGAAGTTGTGTGCGCTGTGACCATTTCCAATCCAACCAAATATGTTTATACCGGTGGCAAAGGATGTGTTAAAGTTTGGGACATTAGTCAAGGCGGTACAGGAAGTGCAAAGCCAGTGTCACAGTTAGATTGTTTACAACGTGATAATTATATCAGATCGGTGAAATTATTACCCGATGGTAGAACACTTATTGTTGGTGGTGAAGCGAGTCAACTTAGTATTTGGGACTTGGCGAGTCCAACGCCAAGAATAAAAGCTGAACTCACATCATCAGCGCCGGCTTGTTACGCTCTCGCTATTTCACCAGACTCCAAAGTTTGCTTCAGTTGCTGTAGCGATGGTCATATTGCCGTATGGGATCTACAAAATCAAACGCTCGTGAGACAATTTCAGGGACACACTGATGGCGCATCTTGTATTGACATCTCTGCTGATGGTTCAAAGTTGTGGACCGGTGGTCTTGATAACACTGTGAGATCTTGGGACTTGAGAGAAGGCAGACAATTACAACAGCACGACTTTACATCGCAAATATTTTCACTTGGTTATTGTCCAACTGGTGAATGGCTTGCGGTTGGTATGGAAAATTCAAACGTTGAAGTGTTGCACGCAACTAAACCAGATAAATATCAATTACATCTTCACGAGTCGTGTGTGCTTTCATTACGTTTTGCGTCTTGTGGTAAATGGTTCGTCTCAACAGGCAAAGATAATTTACTCAATGCTTGGCGAACACCCTACGGTGCCTCAATATTCCAAGTAAGTTTTCACCTGTATATACATTATACATACATACATATCTTTATATACATATGTATATGTATATATTATTTAAAAAAAAATATACATTTTTGTTACTATCAAGTTCTCCCATTCATTATTTTACTTTATTCAGCCGCGGTTGTCTTGATTATTTTATACTTGCGTATTCTACAAGACGGTATTTCACCAAAGAACGTATATGTACATCCATTATACATATATTACATACGTGCGCGGTATGCACAGGTGAAGCACCCTCGCTTCTTGTGTAATAATCATGTCCTCGAGTGAGTGCTCATGTTTACATACACGTACTTGAACTCACTACGTAATTATGCGCATATACCACCGCGAGTTCGTAACGTTTTTTTTTTCTCTCCCGACTCGTTTTTTAATTTTTTATTTTAATATATTCTATTCTTGCTACTAGAAAGAAAAAAAAAATTACTAGTAACTACAATGTGTCGTTACTTTTTTTAAACGTATTTATTTATCTGGAGTAAATTTTTTTCTCATAATTCTCAATGTTATTTCTGTGAAAAATGTATATGCGTGTACGCTATGTAATTATTAAATCATCAATTATCATTTTTATGATTTTTTTTTTTATTTCAGTCTAAGGAATCATCGTCTGTATTGAGCTGTGACATTTCAACTGATGACAAATACATCGTTACTGGCTCGGGTGATAAGAAAGCGACTGTGTATGAAGTTATGTACTAATGAATTCAGGAAAAAAAAAAAAAGAAAAAATATAAATTTAATTCCTGAACAAGGTTTTCTTCTTCTTCTACTTCTTCTTCTTCTTCGGTCATCAAGGAGAAATATTGAGTTGGAATAAGTACATAAATGTCGCACAACCAGCTGGCTATTTGTAAATAAAAAAAAAAATAAAAATAATTAATGCCATGTGTTATATGAGAATATTGAGATTGTTGTTTGTTATTGTTACTCTAATTACCGGGAGATAATTGCTGTGAATGAGAAAATTTAATTAATATGTCACTTTTTCAGACATTTAAAAAAATGGATAAATAAATAAATGAATATAATTAAAATTAGGAAAATAGAAAGTAAAAAGAAAAAAATATTGCGACTAACATATTTTAGCGCCCCGAAGTACATTACTTTGTCATCAAATATATTAAATTACTAAATTTTAATAATGATATTAATGAGAATTTTGTGAAAATGAAAAAAAAAAAATAATAAAACGAGAGAATGATTTTTTTCAATTGATATATAATGACCCAAGTGAGAAATATTGATGAATAATTGTTACTTATGTACACATTGTATATATACATACATATATACATATATATATGTTACACATACTGTCATATTTTTATACGTCCTATAA
>JAQQBS010000001.1:22809152-22829298 GCA_030347275.1 Microctonus aethiopoides | reverse complement strand
AAAAAAAAAAAAAAAAAAAAATTAAATAAATAAACATTTGACAAAAAATACCAGAGATAATTATTATCAATTATTTCCTTCAACATAAAATAAAAAAATACTCCAATTGCTCAACGACCATATCCACCACTACCTTCCAATAATTCCCTCATCAACACTCGCGTATTCAATAATAAAAAATAAAAAAAAACATCTCAGCTCATGCAAGTGTAATTCATTCCACACAAATCTTTAATTTATAATTCCACAGAGATTAATTCCCACACACATACATTCACAAATAATTGAACATACCTAATACATATATACAATAATATGTAAAGAATACATATACCTATAGGTGAAGAAATCAAAACTACTTGTAAATTAGTGTAATGGGAGATTAAAATGGTTATGTAAATTGGCAATTGGACCACAGAGTCATGGTATCGATGACGTTGCTGGCATGAATGAAGGCGAAAGAGGAAGAGTGTGGGCGCGGAGATGAAGCGAAACTATACATAGATATGTATACATACAATGTATATATGTATATATATAGGGGTTGGAGCACTTTGGCGTACTGTGCCATTACCACCAGTAGACGCGGGGCTACGCCCGTGGTAGTAGTGGTACTGGTGGTTATCCTGATAGCAGATAGCCAGGACGGTGGTCTCGTTTGCGGTTTGACCACCATTGTGGTACTCTCTGCCCTTACCACTATACCACACTATCCGTATAGTTGCACTCTATGCTTTACTGCGACTATGTTATATATGTGTATGTGTGTATGACTGCGCCACAAGCGTCAATGTCACCTCTGGGAATTGACTCTCTATCATGTATGTAATATTTGTATTCCTTTATACACATCAGCTCTTCCTTTCATCTTTTGTTCGATCAATTTTTTTTTTTTTTTTTTCATTCCTGAACTTTATATTTTTTAAAATCCAATTCAGGTAACGTATTGTATCCAATGTATATGTACGCATGTATAGAGCACATCTATTACGAATGTAAATATTTAATTTTCGCTAAAAGCCACGTTTAAATTGGAGTATATTTCACGTGATTTGATTTCGTGTGTATATATTTTTTTTTTATATTTACGTGCGGTGATCCCTCTATTTATTGTATATGTTTAAATATATACGTATGTATGTATATATTTAGATGAATGTTCATGTTCGTTTTTGAATTATTTGTTATTAAATTTCATTCGGGGAAATATTTATTTCATTCGTCATTGTGAGGTGTCTATTAATTTTTTATATTTTATTTTGAATGTGTATATATGACATAATACTGTTACATTTATTGGAAGATATAATAATGTAATATTCTATTATAACTGGGTACAATTCAGTATCATATATCTAACAAATATGTCTTGAGATATGTACATATTTTTTGATAAATTATATATTTCATAAAGTATTTACAAACGTAAAAGGTTATAATATAATCATAGTTGTGTGTATTGATAAAATTCGTAGAAAAATAATATTTGTAATTTCATTGCATTTTATATTGTCATAAAATAAATCGTGTGATAATTAAGAATATATTTCAATTGAAAGTTTAAAAATTATTGTAAAAAAAAAAATCTAATATTTAATAATTGATTAATCAAATTATAGTTTCAATAATTTATACGCTCAATTGTATAAACTAAAAGAGGTCATACATATCTGTACACATAATTCTTACAAAGTATATATACGATAAACATATTATAGTTTACATACATACAAACTATTATATTAACATTATTAATTCACGATTACTTTAACATGTTTGTTCCAGTTAAAATGATCCCGTTTATTCCTCGACATTATGTATCAATGATCGATTATACACTGATTTTGAATCCAAACACAAATGAATAGAAAAAAAAAAATAATTCCTCAACTTTCCCATACATCTATAAAAATTATAATACACTAACCTACAAAAATAAATAAAATATAAATACACATATATAATTACACATATAGATGCAAGTAGCAAATATATCAAAAACATTTAACCACTGCACTAAATTCCAGTGACAGTTAATAAATTTTCTTTGAAACCGAAAACAAAAAAAAAAAAAAAAATACATATAATTGTACGAGATGAGAAACAGAACGACGAATAATACGCAGCGAAACTAAACAACTTCTTCCCATATATATTAATATATACATATACATATTTATATACATATATATAAATTTCAACGCTCTCCAAATCTTTTCACAATAATCTTGAGAAGTAAATTACAAAGTTGGCAAAAGTGAGACACAGAGATGGAAAAAGTAACTTATACATATATATTCGTATAATACGCGAGAGCTCGCGAAGAGTCATCGAGAAGGATATGTCGGAAAGCAGAAGGACAAGAAGGTAGCGAAGCTATCTGGGTGCGAAGTGTTATCTATATGAACAGTAAAGTAGTGAACAAGACCGAGTGAGCGTGTGCGCGCACGAGAAATGTAAGTGCGAGGGACGAAACAACGGAAGAAGCGATAGCAGGAAAGAGAAACAAAATGCACGAACGAGCAACAGAGAATAACCAACCATCTATACACATATATATATATATATAAGTATCCCCAATACATAGACATGTATACATATATTGGCGTGCGATCCGATATATGTTTTAGTCGAAACACTGGACTTTAGAATTCTCGGCAATATAGCGTCGAGAGAGAGCTGCTCGCTCTGGGTATATATATACTCCAACGGAAAAAGATTAGCGGGAGCTGATAAATGCCCAGGACCTGACGGACCCTTAAGCGTGTCCCTTGCTCTCTATCCTCAGTTGTCTCGCTTTCACTCACTCTCACTCTCCTTCTCTCTTTTAAACTCTTCCCCCTTGTCGTTTCTCGTTCCCCCTGGGCGCGCCACAGGAGGGTTACGACGACGATGCGGTGGTCGTCGAAGGGTCGAGGAGTGACGCGGGGTCCCCAATATTTTTTGCCCATCAAGCGACAAGGCTTTTCTCCCCGCACTCTACATGTATATATATATATATAGGGTATATATATACGTTACCACGCCATATTTGCTGCGCTATACTGTTAAAGTCCGCGCGGACTCAACGCGTTCATGTCTAAACAATTTTGTCCATTGGTCGAACGTTTGTGTTCATTGGCTGGAATGTTAAAGCGTCTGGATGATTTTGAGTAAAGAGGCTGGTCTTATTTAAGAATAGAGTCTGATCATTTGACAAGTAATGTAAGGACGCGCCACGATTGGTTGAAATAATATGAGTCCGCGCGGACTTTACTCACTGTAATTTCTCTCATGCTATGTATATATACGCTCATGTTTCTAATACAACACACCAACATGCATACATATATATATAGAGGAAGAGAAAGATAGATACAACGAGCGAAATTCCTTGTGTGGTGGTGTGGTGATGGTGGGGAACTATATTTACCGTGGCGGCGGACGCTAAGGTCGTTGTCAGGGTGGCAAACGCCCAAATAGGGTGGTTTAACGCGATCCTCGGTGCCAGAAGAACTCACGAGCATCGCCCCATCATCTGCAGGGGCTAACGCCTCTCTTTCTTCTTTCCTCTTATACACTGCACACTCACCATTCTCTTCTTCTTATATTATTATACCTTATATGTATATACTGCATATATATATCTCACTCTTTTCACGTTTGCTGATGTACACATCTACCACTTTTCCCCCCATCATGCGTCCATCTTGAGCATATATGCCACCCTGTCACCGCGTACGTACCGCCAAATACTCTTTTTATTTATTTTTATTTTTTTTTTCTTTTTTTTATTTTTCTTCTCAACCACCCACCAAAGCATTTTGCATAGACGAACAATCACGAATAGATCCCAAGTCTAAAGTACTTTGCATCAAGCAGGAAACAAGCCCGAGGTACATTTGTATAATATATGTGTGTACATGGTTAGTGTTTATATGCATATACATATAAATAAATTATGTATATAAGAATTCAGTCATGTATATCTTAATCAATGAGTATAAGACGAGGTCTGTGTTTATATGTTTATATACATATATTCTATAGATTATAGAAAGCACATTCGATTATATCATATATAGTTGATGTTGAGCAATATATTCAAAAGGATGTCAATAACATCGCTCTCCTATTTCCACTTAATCTACCACGCACTAATAAAGTATTATGGTGCATTCAAAGGTTAATAGAACCACTTGACATTATTTATATGTACACGACTACATATATATATATTTCAACGAAAATCAATTTTTACATCAACGAGTCATTATTTATTTAATTATTTACAACTGACAATAAATTAAATTTAATGAATGAAAAGAAATAAAACACAACAGAAAAAAAAAATTGCTACGTATAAATAAAAAATATTTATATATTTTTACGTTGAAAAATATAAATATGCTGTTTTGAATTATATATAAATTAAAATAAAAATAAATAAATAACAATAAAAAAAAATATATATGTGAGTGTGTGTATATATATGTGTAGATGGAGAAAAGTGAACAGGGAGCAAGTACAGTGCTGCAGCGAGCGAAACGTTCGGTGTTTTATTATGCAAAAGCTCTGGTGGCAGCTGGGTCGTTCCGTGGAGGTGTACCGTTTCCTCCCTGCCCATTTTTGCTTTTCAGGAGGGAAAGAAGGGTGCCCACTGTGCCAACATGAGAGAGGGAAACGATATTGGGGGGAGAGATGCATTGGAAGAACGAGAGGGAGGTAGCTGTTATATATATATACATATATAGGAAGGGAAAGCCTCCGTCCTCGAATCACGTAAATACGGGCAGCCATTTTGCGATAAACTTTTTTCGGGGTAACGGGGAAAAGTGTATATAGTATATATGTGTGTGTGGTACATGGAGAATGAGGAATTGTGAGTGTGCAAATGGGATAGAAAATACGGAAAAAGGGAGGGAAATGGAATGAGCATACCGACGAGTGACGTAGAAATGTGAGGCGCCGAGGTCGAGGGGGCCAAGAGGGAATGGAGGAGAAAAAGTTTAGCCGCGGTCACAGATGGCGTTGTATATATGTATATATATGTTTATACATATATACGTTTCCTCTCTTCAGTATACCACATACATAAACATACATTCATATATATATATTTATTTCTTTTCTTCTTTTCGTCCTTGCTCCCATATATATATACCTCTGCACTATGATCTCCAACTGGCTGCGTTCAAGAGCCCAAACGCGAGAAGGAGAAAGACACTGAATGAGAAAAAAAAAAATTTTTTTTTTTCACTGCACGATTTTTGTTGTATATGTTTGTATGTATGTATGTATGTATGTATATTTATATATCTATATCTTATACATATATACATTTGCAGAGAGAAAGAGACGATGAAATAAAAAAAAAAAAAATTATGGCGAGTTCGTCGTATAGCCAGAGAGATCATCCAGAACAACCCGGAACACAGCAGTGGTGAAAAAGGGTCGGACGAAACGAGAGAAACTTTATTTTTGCCCCTCTTGTCTCTCCATTTTTCTATATACATTAATACACAGACAAAAACCCATCCACACATACTTATAAACATATATAAACACATATAAATTCTCTTTTCTCATATATACATACATACACGTGTATATATATTTCTTTTTCTCCTTTGATCTCGTCATCGTTCGAGTTGTACGTTGAATCCCATCGGAAATGTATACACAAAAATGTGTGAATATATACACGGCAATCACACACTGATGTCCAATTTATATTTTATTTTCTCATATTCATTTTCATTTGTTTATTTTTTTTTTTTTTTTTTCATTCTTATTTATATCACTTTTTTTATTATTATTATTATTTTTTTTTGTATATATAAATCACGTGATGCTACTTATATGTATACTTGTGGTGCAGTCTGTATCATGAATTAGTATATTATAATGGAAAGGAAGACGAAGGAAATGTATATGTATTAAAAGCTTTGGAATCATCTTGATGTGCTTCCTATGCTGCACATGTACGCATATATTTATATGTATATACAATATGTACTACGAGAACGCAGACTGTATAATGCATATATGTATAGATATATTATTGGGTGTTGTTGTGGGTTTGTGCGTGTTCCCCTTCGAAAACGACATGCCTCAGGTAGATGACAACCCAAGCATTTGGAACCTATCAACTTCATTGAGTTTATATGGCGTTGACTCGTGGCAAAGAACTTCCGGCGATTATTTCACAATGAAACGTGTATTTCAAATACTGAGGGGTGAATATTTATATAAGTATATATATGTGTATATGTAATGTAAATGCATAAATATATGAATGTGTATATATCCTTCATTGAACGAATTGTTTGGGCTCTGGTGAACAAACTTTTGCCTTTTTATGTATAACTGAATTTAT
This sequence comes from Microctonus aethiopoides, assembly GCA_030347275.1. NCBI lineage: Eukaryota > Metazoa > Arthropoda > Insecta > Hymenoptera > Braconidae > Microctonus > Microctonus aethiopoides. The sequence goes on along the minus strand of JAQQBS010000001.1, from coordinate 22,822,940 downwards.
AATATGTTTTTGATAAACTTAAATATTCTGTGCATGTATATATAGTGTTAATCATGAATTAAATATAAAATATTATTATTCAAATTGGTATAATTCGCATCGTTAATATTTTAACTGTTTAATGAAATTCAAAATATTTTGTAAATTGAAGAGACAGATGTAAAATTTATAGTTGTTATTGTCATCAATTGAGTTATATTATTTATTGAATATATATGTGATTTATAGATGTGGAAAATAGGATGGAGTTATTTTGAAAATGTGTTTGATTGTTGTTATTTATCAACATTTGTGCATCGAGGCACCTGCCAGAATTTTGGTTACTAATAATACACGCACAGATATGCGCAAATGTGAATATGTATTCTCAAAAATTATGCCGACAGAGTTGAATCGATTATTATCTATATTCATATAAGGGAAGTTTTGCTCGGATGATAACGTCGGTATCAAAATTATCGACAGAGTACTCTGGGATTTTTTATATTGAAAAAAAAAAAAATAAAAAAACAGAACTTTATAATTTTACACATAAATATAATATTGTACATTAATTTATTCACCAATATTTTTTTTTGTGTTTTGGGTATAAAATATATAGAACAAATATTTTTTAATTATGTTAAGAAAAAAAAAAAATTTTTTTTTTGTCATTTAATATCTCTTTGAAAAAGGTGTGTACACATAATTGCAATAATATCAAAGGTATCTAGATATATATACATATTAAATACATATATACTACATACATATTGTATATAGGGAGACCGTTTTGCTGACTATGACATATATATCATACTTCAAACAACCCTGACACTAAGTAGTATTTGCCTTCTGGGCATATATGGAATTCAACTCGTAAATAATCACTGTGGAAGTTTCAGTATTATTTATCTATGGTATTTACAAGCTCATATTCCTGAAGCTTATATCCTCTATCTATATATCCGTCTATATATGTATATCTATCTATTTATTCTCTGTCTCATTTCTGTACTCATGTAAATATTAATTTTCCAAGCGGATCAAAGTTCGTCAGGTTTTCATTAGAATGATAAGGATGCAGAGCTCTTTCTACAATTTATATGCACCAAGAATCCTTCTGCAAATATTGAAATACACTCAGCCATATAAATACACATGTGTCATCTATAAAACATACAGAAGAATAATGTATATAAAATGTGAACTGAATTCTCCAAACAATCATTCTTCTACGTGGTATATAAATTTTATTCTTCATTATATTTTTTTTTCTATATTAAATAAACAAAAAAAAAAAATATTACAGTAAATATTAACCATATAGAAACACTGAAAGAATGAATATATATTTCATCTGAAAAATAAATATACTATACAATGTATAAAATCATCCAACCATAAAAACATGAGATTAAAATTCTTGTTTTCAAATAATCGTTAAATTTTTTTTCCCTTTTATATAATTCTTTTTTTTCTCTCCTTCATATCATTCAAAATATTCTGAGCTAATGCACACTATTTTATACCCAAATAAAACATATATATACACATACAGTGATCAATAGATTCGAATATAATAATAGTTCAGCTCAATTCATAGAAAAATATATATTATACCTACGCCTTCTCCGGAAGTTATAGGAAAAGGATCGCTGGATTCAGCTCAGGGATGAATATATTGCCATGTGCGTGCGCGCGGAGCTGTACGTATATATCTATACTCTATATATATTATACAAAGGCAAACATATATACATATATACACGTTCATAAAGTTGGCGTAAGTTGAGAGCATCGGTGCGGTTAGCTGGACGAACCACGTTGACTAGTTCAGTTCTCTCTCCATCTTCTCATAAACCGCATCATTCCTCTCTTTTACTGATCCTTTGCCTATATCTATGTATATACCTACCTCTCATCCCTTTACACCGTTTCCTTATACTCCCATTGCTTTTGCTTTGCGCCCGCGCGTTCAGCTATGTACCTACATACATAGATATATATTTATATATAATACATAGTCATCGTTTCACTCGCTTGCTCGTTCTCCATCAGGCTAAACCGCTCTCTTGTCGTCGTCGTCGTCGTCGCGTCCCTATTTTCTCCCTCTTTTATCCTACTCCCTTCTTCTGCTATCGGTGAACATCGAGCACCCACGACACGTATCCACCAACGAATACGAGAACCAACACGCAAACCGGCTGCGGCGACAGTGGCGGTAGCTCCGCATAACCGCAGTCGACCAAGCACAACCGAAAGCTTCGCCAACACTCTCATGCTCGCGCCCTCCTTTTCCCTCCTTCTTTCATCTATATACATATGTATATAGTGTACCCTTCCCGCCCATCCGTTATACTCCACTCTCTTAATACTGTATTCCTTGCTTCGCAATCTCGTCTTTGTCCTACACAAAAAAAAAAATAAGATGAAGCAGAAATAAAAAAATATATATGTATGTAATAATAATATTTGTTGTTATGATGATGATGATGATGATGATGGTGATGGTGATGATGATAGTAATAATAGTAGTTATAATAATAATAATGGAAATAAAGGAGAAAAAAAAATAAATAAAAAGAAAAAAGTGGGTTTCTTTTGTCGACGATGTGAGACTATGATAAAACAAAAAGCGAAATAAAAAAAAATAAATAAAAAGGAGGAACTGGAAAAAGTACGCGCGCTTTACAAAGTACTTTGAAGACGAGAGAACACGTAACAGGAATGGTACAGTGGTGCAATATACAATGTAGAGGGATATATAATATAAATAAATAATACATCAAAAATGGGCAAATAGTAAAGAAAAATAATGAAAAAAAATTTCTTTTTTTTTTTTAAATTACACGCAAAGATGACGGCGTAAAAAAAAAAAGATTATAAAGAAAAAAAGAGCAAGGTGAATATAAAGACGAGCTGAAAGATTCACACTCGTGCGCGCATCAACAAACGTTTTTGAAGGCGCGTAAATAGCATATATACATATGCACATATAGGTATATATATTCATCAGGTATGTGAGTACATATGTGCATCGGGTACGTGAGTATATGTATGCATGTATATATAAATATAAATCCAACATATATTTGACGTATACAAAAGAGAGGAGGATTTGGTGGAAATGGAGGAATAGTGAGTGGTGTAAAATCTACGCTTCTATTCCACATTGTATATCGTATACTTGGGAATTTCTCACGATTTTTATTTCTATCTTGTAAATACCATTTTCCTCTTCACCACACGCTCGTTAACATTATCGTTTAAATGTATATATATATATTTAAAACCACTACATATAAATAGATATATGTATTTGAATATATACATGATGAAAGCATTTTTTTTCCTTCACACACAAACCACGACAATAAGGTTATCTAATTCTTCTTGTATTAAGGGTTGAAAGGAAGGTATTGAATGGGGTCCACTATATATATTTTATAACAAACGCATGAAGAAAACGATAAGCGCGTGAGAGGGCGAGTATAAAAAAAGAAAAAATGATAGAACAAGAGAGACGAAGAAAAAAAATAAATAAAGAGAAAGATAGAGAAAAGAGGCAAAACCAGGTAATAGGATCGACATTTTGTTATGTTACTTTTTTTTATTCTGATTCCCCCCCATTCCTCACTCTTCTCTTCACATGTCTGGGCTACACTGGATTGGATATACCCACGCTATAGCCTAAAGATGCGTCCCTTTTTCTCTCTCCTATCTCTTGCTCACTCTCACTCTCTTTATACATAAGTCTTATTTATCCCTCTCTCGCCCTTTTTTTTTTTTTCTCTCTATTTTTTTTATTTTATTTTATTTATTTATTTTTTTTTTCTTTTTCGTTGGCATATAGTGTGTCCTCGGTCGCTCTCTTGGTGGGTCCCTGTTTTTCCCTCATGTAGCCCCCTATTTTTCATGTTTCGATGCGGCTTCACGTAGCACCTTCATTCCAGTGGGGCGTTGTGCAGCCGCCGAACACATGAGGTCCGCGCGGACTCAATGCACAACTGTCAACGTAACAATATTCTATCGCTTGTGAGTTTAGCTCAACTCCAATTGGTCGATCGTGCTCAGTTCATTCTTCTCTTTGCGCATCTACAATATCAACATTGCCATACGAAAACGTTTCTGTTCGTTTACCAACCACTGCCATTGGTTAAGAGACTAAATCGTGGACTGCTATTGGTTGAAGGCGATGAGCGGTCCGTGCGGACTTTCTTTATGAGCAAGTGGGGACGATAGTGGCAATCAAGTATAAGAAACTGCTTGGGACTATACGTAGTGTAATACACACACACACACACACATACACATACACATATTTATACACACTTATTCAGCGTAGAATCCCCTATAGCATATATACATTTACACACAACGATAACGAATGAGTATACCTCGAAACCCCCTTTTGCACACACAGTCTGTGCACACACTGCGGCGCACACACTTTACCAGTGTGAACAGAGAGATCCTATCCTGCACTCTCATTCGCTATCTATTCGTATTGTCTCTTGCGCTCTCTTTGATTCTCCCTCTTTCCTTCTCCAACTTCTAGTATCCTCTTTGTATGTTTGTACCGACTCTCTCTTTTTCTCTCTCTCATTCACTATTCTATAGCCGTATCTTTGCGATGGGTGAGTCGTCCTCGTCATCAACAGCGCGAGTAGGGGTTGGTAAAACGGGGTTGAGGTGCGCCATATTTGTGGTGGTGTGGAAAGTGAGGGAAATCTTGAACGCCTTGGGAATAAGAGAGGGATAAATATGTATATATATATATGTCTGTAGAATATGCGAGCAAGAGAGATATCATGCGGTGCTTTCCACCGGATTCCAGTGAATATCCCTCCAGTGACTATCATCCTTTCCTACATATAATATGACAAAAAAAAAAAAAAAAAAAAAAAAGAAAAATAGATGGAGCGAAGAAAAAGAAAAGGAATAAATACATAGATATTTTTCATAATCGAAAAGTTGTTATGTATGATGTCATATTTGTATATAAAAAATGTCTTGGGTTTGACAGTGGTGCGTTTGCTGTACACATGTGCTCATTCAATCATGTTACATTATAATATGTTTCACGTCGTCGAAAAAGATAAGCTAAATAAAGCCAAGTCACGTAAAGGTGACCATCAACGTTGCTCGCGCGAACATATGATATATATACATGTATACTCATATTATATGTATATATACATACATACGGCAATGCTTATCTGGCTTCAATTAGGCCGACGTGTCGTGATTTCCCGTGCTCTCGCGCCCTTCGGGTCATTCACGTAACTAATCGCAATAATTGTAAAGGAGCTATCGCTCCGCTTAATGTGTCGGGCGAATGGTCCGTGGTGAGCTGATGTGTGTGTGTGTATGTATGTTTCATGGATGAATGTATGTTGGAGGCCATGCTAGTGTGTATACTGGCGACGACCGAAGTAGCGACAGTGGTGGAGGAAACATAGGCTACGATGGGTCGAGAAGAGTGAAGAGGGGAAGTGAACAGAGCTCACTTTGCCCCTTGGCTCGTCGAGCAGTTACGGCTCCGAGAGTTGTGTGCGGAGTTCGGGATATAATAGTGGCGATGGTTATAGTGGGGAGAGTCTCTCATATTCATTCCTCCCCACCATTCCGACTAACCGTCAGTCGCTCAAAAGCTTTCGTCGAGGGTGCATCTCGTTTCTTCTTTGTGTATGTGTATTTTTACTTTGTGAAAATCAACTTGTATATGTATAGTGGATACATATTTTCATTTTTCATTTAGTTTATTAATGAAATATGTTGGAACTGTGTGCCTATATTCATTTTTAAAAATAATATTACATGTTGATAATAAGAATAAATTATTTATTTATTCTGATTGAATATTTAGATTGTTGATATCAATTTTTCTTTTTTTTTTTCTCTTTTCTACGAGAACTGTAGATATCAGTGAATTTTTTTTTCTTCATTTTCCCTGTGTTGAACCCGATTGAAGTGGAGGAAAAAAAATAAATAAAACTACGCACCGGAACGCAATTTTGACCGATTTTTTTTTTTTTTTTATTTTAAATACATATATACATGAGTAAATTTTAAATCGTTGTTAATACACCGTGAAATAAGGCGCGTGTGTATTTTCCATTCAGTTAAAAAAAAAAATCACGATAAATAATAAATAATAACAAAAATTAAATTCAACTTTGTGCAGTTTAAATTTCATCGATATTTATTATTCAATATTAATTCAAATACACTTGACTTTATTCTAAAAAAAATTAACAACCATTATTACCACCACCACCACTATTATTATTATTATTTAAAGTACATTTTCATACGATATCGAACAAGGCCGCGGAAGTGAGCGTCTCTCCGTGTCTCGCTCGCACTCTTCACACCGCTCAATTGGCATCTCGCTCAAGTGGCTTCCTGCATTACCGACAGTGTACACGCCGTCTCGGCAGTGTTCAGTGTATATCTTTTTTTTTTTCCTATTCACCCACACATAAAACGTATATACACACACTATTATACAGTGCATAAACCCGAGACATTTTAAAATTCTTCGTTAGTGTTACCGTTAACGATATAAAATATTGTGCTCATGAATTATCATTTATCGAATGTAATTTAATAATTAAACGTAAACGACAAAACAAATATATATATTCAAATAAACAAATTTGAAATATAAAATTATGACATACAAAACAATGAGAGTGGTGGTTAAATTGATGGGTTAGTATAAAATTGTGGAAGCCAAAGTTTTTTTATTTAAACTATTATTTTTTTTTTATTTTTCATTTTTTTTTCTTCCATATTTATTTAACGTACCATAACCGAGATGCTTCGACGCCTCGCGCACATTTTTACAGTGAGTGTATGTGCGTGTGCTACGTGAAATGTAGTGATAGTAGTAAACAAAAAATAAAAAAAAAAAAAAGGAAATAGATAAAAAATAAAAGTGCGCGCCTGACGCCACTGGTATTACTCATGATAATTTCGTGTGATTAAATAAATATATTGTTGATAATTAAATTATTTTCATTAATATTGTGTACTTGTGAAATTTGTGTTGATATGTTTCGTGTTTATAAATGTGCGCGTTATTTGTGTGCGCGCAATGGTTGACATAGTGAGTTTGTTGTGAAAGTGCCGCTGATAAGCGACACAAAAGGATATATAATATATTGAATATATATATTATACACATAACTACGTCAAAGTACGTAACGATACGCAGAATCGTCAGCTCTTCGGTTGGCAACGCAACACAGAGATGTATCCAAGTGCTGGAATAAATGCTGCTGCAGTTGCTGCGGCTGCCGCCGCTCGACATCCGGTAAATCATTATAAAAAAACAAAATTATTTATTATTGTTCACGTTCCATTTATTTCTTCTTCTTCAATATATATATATATATATAAATTTCCCATCAAATCTATACAATAATTTATATATGTATATAAATAAACAGGCATAAACAATATTTATACACTCAATTACAATTGTTTATTGAATATATAAATATTATCCTCATTATGGGAAATTTATCAAATCATAAAAATCAAATTATTGAAAAATTTTCCCTGACCCAACCAAAATTATCTATATACCTAATTATATATATTATATGTACCTATAATGACAAATAAATTTATTTAACAAGCAATTATAAATTATCATTTCATAAAATATTAAATATAAAAATTACTTAAATAATTAATATATAATTATTATAGTTTAAATGAAAAACGTTTTAGAGAGATATTATATATTTAAGTTATTATTTATTTGATGTTTATTCTATTAATGTTTGTCATTTAACGAGGGGGTTTAAATCAATGGTGTGAGTGCTAATTTCGATACAGAATCCTTGAAGCTTGGAGCATACATTAAATGTACAGTATAATGACAATGGTAGGGTCGCGAAAGCACTCAATGGAGTGCCGATACGGTGACGAGCTGTGAGACACGTGTCTCTCCCCCTGTGTTTATCTCTCTGAATATATCTATATAATATGTATGTGTGTATATCTGTCTTTGTTTCTCATGAACGTCCGTTACATGATCAAACTAACACATATATCTATATATTATACATGTGATGTGTACTACACACGTGTTTGGTTTCAAATCGCACCATCCCTCGCTTCAAATCAACCAACCAACCAACCAACCACTCATGAATCAATGACAGGGCCTCGAGATTTGAGACATATCGACACGTGTGGGGTGTGCATATGTCCATATCTGTATATATTTATACTATGTATTATAAATTTATATGTGTTTGTTCCTTTGGGTATATGTAGATGCTCATTGATCTGTAAATTGATCTTCTGTCGTATTGTCTTTGATGTTTTTTTTTCTAGTACATATTTATTGTTGGAGATGAAACGCCAAAAAAAAATATTTAAAGTTTGTATTTTTTATACAGATTATGTTTTTTAAATAATTGTTTTAAATAATATTTATTTATTTAAATTAAATTAAAAAAAATAAAAAATAAATTTTTTTAAAAATAATATTAAATAATTAATAAATAAATAAATAAAAAAACATTAATTCATTATTTTTATGTTTAGTAAATGTTTCGAATTTTTGTATGTGTTATATAGTCTATAGTTTTGTGTATACATCAACTTTGGTAGTAATTCTTTGAAATGTCAAGTAGTACTATTATTTTTATTATACTCCTGGGGCGAATGAAAATAAAATAGAATATATATAAAAAAACAAAAATAAGTAATAAAAAGTATAAACAGAAGTAGTGAACCGGTGTAATAAAAATATAAAAAAGCAAATTTACATATTTGAAAATATACATATAAAATAATGCGAATATAATAAATGAAATAAAAATAAAATAAACAAAACAAAAAAGATGCGAGTATTAATATTATTCATTGACAACAGTTATATATATTTCGTAGCGAGAATACAAAATAAATATGACTTTTTATCATTTCGTCACTTAGTGGATGAACATAAAATTGTGTAAAATAAGTATTATTGGCGAGAGTGCGAATAGAATGAAGAAAAAAAAGTTTTAAATAGATATTTTCATGGTAGACAGTCGTAAACTTACAAGTTGATTTATGACTATTCCGGGCGAGCAAGCAGCAACTTGACTTATACAGCGCAAATTCGTTCTACCGGATGTTGGTGTGTTGATAGAACATGGCATGGGCCATGAAGTGTCGTCGTAAAAAAAAAAAAAAATAAAGAGAAAAAAGAGCCGCAGGACGTCACGGTATCGTTGATGCGAAGGGTCGATTGGACAGTGTCAATTGGAATTATGTATGGCTGAAAGAGAAAGACAGACAGGCACGAGGGCGTCGAGTTTATAAGGGGGAAAAAAAAATAATGGCAAATGGTATATATACTTATATATTATATACATATAGTAGGTAACACACACCCTCATATAACTCTCCCCTAATATTGTTCGGTGGGACATACAACGTATAGTAGGGATATCCGAATACTGTGCTGGGATTGCGTGCATACAACAGTTAAGTAGGTGTACGAGTATTAGTTGGCTATTACGACCCCTGTAGTGCGCGCGCGCGCGCCTCCGCACCCCCGCACCTTTATCGTTAACTGGTGTGTATATGTTCTGTGTTTCATCTTCTTTCCTTTCACCATTTCTCTTCCCCTGTATTCATGCTCTGCTGCTTATAATTCCACTGTGGCTTGGGTAAATATTAACACTTTTAATCTACCAATTAAAAACCCTTATACACTAACGCATTATAAATGTACTAAAAAAAATATAGAGAAAACAAATACGTAGCAGCTGTTGGAAAATAAAAAAAAAAATAAATTCCGCTGAATAAGCAAATTTAAATATAAAAACAAAAATTGACTTGAAAAATTTTTATTTTTATTTCTTTCTTAAATTTCGTAGTGTGGTAAATACTTTCTCGAAATTCATCTATAGTTGATGTCGTAAATATTCGTGTATAGATTACAGAGACAGCGATAATATAACCGAAGAAATAAAAAATAATAAAGGGAAGTAAAAAAAAAACTCTAACAATAAAGAGATATAATGCAGAGAGGCGAGAGTGAAAAGGGATGTTACTGCCAAACCGAGCAAAACTAAGTGTCTACCTCAATTCTCTTGATGGTAAGAAGAATAGGGGGATTTTGGGGATATAGTAATATAGGGTGGGGTGAACGGACGATATAACGAGATCCCACATCTCTCAGTTCCCTTCTCTTGTCGAAAATAATCCAAAGAGTGGACAACAATGGCCCCACGAAACGACCCTTCGAGTCAGTGAAACGTATTACTCGACCCTGAGGGTACCGTAAATTGGTCCACTGCACGAGGGATAAGGGGACTTTTCTGCTTTCACCCCATCAAGTTCTCTCTTGTTGGTCTCTCGGTCTGTTTTTTCCCCTATTTTTATCTCGTCATTCAATACTTATTCTCTCTCTAACTCACGTTTCACAGTGTTTCAATGTCTCTTTTTCAACAACTAAAATACATACATGTATGTACACTGTATTATGTATTATATATATGTATATATATCTTACTACTACTATTACTACTTCTGCTAACACCAGTCTGTTTACTTTCTTGCTGAGAGTGCGGACGTTGCTCACTACTCGAGAGATTCTAGATATATACTCTTACGTTTTTGTTCCATGTATTCGCTTCTGTCTCTCGCTTTACACACCCCTTCTATTTAATGTCAATTCTCACAGACAGAAGGGGGATTTGTTGTATGAGATAACGCTGAAAGTGGCAGTACGATTTAGCAAAAGTCATGCGGTTTTAAAGCTATGGTTGAGAGTGATGTTCAATTCTATATATACTTTTATTAAATAGATTTATATATTAAATTTTATGTACTTATATAGAAATTGTATTTCAATTTTTCGAATGTAAATTTATAAACTTGATGTTTAAATATATTTGTTTATAAATTTAATGGGAGTATATTTTTTGGAAAATATATAACGATCAGTTAGAGAAATGTGAAATTGTTAATGACAGTATAATGTTTATGAAAATGATTATCGAAGAGCTGTCGTTATAGAATAATGGGTTGTTTAATCGTGAAATGAGAAGAGATTTGTCTTGATAGAATCACGTTTGCTCGATCCCTCACAATGGGGTGCCAAATCAAATAAGTTTCAAAGCAATATATTATATAGCTTTTAGTCTGTTACAAAATAGCTCATTATATTACCTACAAATTAAGATTTAATCGTTTTTGGACGGTTCTGATGATTATAAAGATATTTTCCATTATTATTTCTGCTGTTTATTATTCTTTATCTTCAGGTTAAATATACGTTGATAACGAACACAATAAATATATAAATATAAAATACTAAATATTATTTATAATTATTTGTATAAATATAGGTAAAAATTATTTCGTAAATTTGTTCAATTGACTATAAAAAAAAATTTTAACACATAATATAGAATTTTTTTTTTATTTTTTATACACAAAGAATGCTTTTTTGCTTCTATATTTTACTTTATTATTATTATTATTTTTGTTCTTTTGTTTTTTCAAAGGATTTCGCACGTCGCTTTGAGTTTATAGTTGGTATAAAATAAAACTCCTTTGAGAGAAAGGCACCCGCTCAAATAAAAATAAAATAAATATATATACTGAGGATAGAAAGATTGATGTAGAGTATATATGTATTTTAACGTGCAATTTCACCAAATAAAATAAAAAAAAAATATCAAAAACGTATTCAGTGACCGCGATCTTTATGAGAATGATTTACTTCTCATATATTCACTAATTTTGTTCTGGTAAAAGAACTCTTTCTCTCACACTGCGTGTGATGGTTAAACTGGTTTTATGCACGAAAATACATGTACATAAAACGCCTATATATGTGTGCCTACATGTATGTATATAGTTTGTAGAAAGAATAAAGAAAAACGAGAACATATAGGTGGTATAGCATGAAATAAAAAAGAAAGACGAAAAAAAAAAATAAAAAAAAAATAAATGGAAGAAGAGTGGAGAAACATCAGGCATAAAACTGGGATGTTCAGCTAAATTAACATGAGAACACGTGTGTAAACAGTGGCCCCTGAGGGGTCAACGACGACGACTACGACGACGAAGATCGAGGGGGAGATACGGAGATAGTTAATTACTCGTTCTCTCTCCCGTGTGATGGTGTAAATTTGGGCTGGGGCGAGGAGAATTGCGATAGTTATATATAGACACAGGGCAAAAGGGGTTGGTCGTGTGCTTCCTACCGTTTAGTATTTTACGCAAGAAATATGTATATATAAATATATATACATAGTTATAAAATGTCTATATATGTGTGACAGTGGAAAATAATTTTTTTTTTATGTATGCCCCGATAATCTTTTCATCAAAATAAATTCATTTCCATAGAAATGATAATTTTTATTTTATTTATTTATTTATTTTTTTAATTAATTATTTCATTTTATTTTTTTTTTTTCAGGGTCCACCTCAACCTGGACAACCATTTAAATTCACAGTCATTGACTCCTGTGATCGTATCAAAGAGGAGTTTAATTTTTTACAAGCACAATATCACAAGTAAGTATAAATTAATTTTTTTTTTTTTATATCAAATTATGATATATTAATAACTAATTTTATTTTATTTTTTATTTCATGTCTCATTTAGATTTATATTAATAATATATATCTTGATGTGATTTATTAATGTATAAAATATTTTTGGCGATTGTTATTGTTTACATAACAAATGCAGTTTGGTATATAGATTAAATATCAGAGTATAATCTTGAAGCGAAAATAAAAAAGTTAAATAAATACAGAAATAGGAAATTGGAGTGAAAGATGGTCAATATTAAGAAGCTTATATATAATTCAACAAGTAAATCCGAGAAAAATCAAACGAAAAAAAAAAAAAAAACATATATACACATAAAATAAACCGAAACAAACCGTGGAATTCAATAAACACATACATGTATATAATGAATATAAGTATACAGTAATAATAAAAAAATAACCGACGCAGTGACCCTTCTAAATGGATTCAGAAAAAAAAAATTAAGGGGCGATAAAAAAAAACACTTTCTATATCTCTCTCACGCACTCTTCCACAACACGGAAATATCATACATATACATATATATATATATACACACACACATATACACATAAATTATACGTCCGTGACGAATTTAGTGAAAATACCCGCGACGATGTATTATTCCGAGCTAAACAAGTAGCGCTGCAGCGTTTTGTACATTTTTTTTTTCTTGCCGTTATAGTGACAAAGAAAGGGCGGGGAACATGGTTAAAAAAAATATATTATATTGAGTGGAAGTATAGGGTGAGAGAAAAAGGGAGTGAATAGGGGGGAGGGAGAGAAAAACGTGTCGTTTGCCGCCGGATAGTGCATGCGATGGAGCAATCATAACCCTCTGGCCGTCTGCTGATCGAACGCACGTATTTACCCAACAAAAGTTACGCATATGTGGTTGTATATATTATATATATACATATGTATGGATGGATTGATGTGTGTTTGTGTATATGTATGTTGAATGTACGTGATCAAATATAGCCCGGGGATTGTCTGCAATAATATATATATATATGTATTGGTTTATTCATTTTATATCTGTATGAAAACTCTGTTAAATGATCCAGAGCTCTCTGTATTAAATTCAGACACCGTTTTCATATTCTCCCCACTCGCGGAAAATTCGTCGCTGACATAACCGTCATGCTCGTCATCTCTTTTGCACATAAAACCAATATGTATATAAACGGGGGGAATATATGTATATATATATATATTTTTTTTTTTTTTTTTTT
>JAQQBS010000001.1:22789732-22808176 GCA_030347275.1 Microctonus aethiopoides | reverse complement strand
TTATATACAAATAATCACAAACAATAGTTCTCGTTTCTTATTTGTTTTATATAAGAAAAAAAAAAAAGAAAGAAAAAGAAAAATTCAATTATTATTAAATCTGATTTTTTATTTTATATTTCAATTCAACTAGATTATTATATTAACAAATTTTATTAATTCAATAATAAATAAAAAAAACAAAAAATAATAAATATTCAAATATCCTAAAAATTTTACAAAGACAATTTTTTTTTATTTTCTTTTTTTTTTTTTATACAAATTCAAAGAAACGAGCAACTGTAAATACAAAATTATCATCGAAATAATTTTCATATATTCATATATACATCATTCATATTCATTCATTTTTTTCCATGTCTGCCAATTGCATTTTAATTTTTCTTATCGAAAAAAAAACACATAAAAAACGCACGCAATTATTAATAAATTAACAAAAAAAATTTCATGGTCTTTATATATATAATACACACTTCATATTAAATGCACGCATAAAAAAAAAACGGTAAACAAAATTTCTCGGGGTTTCTATACTACTGTATATGGGCACATGGACAGAATATTATATACTTGCAAATTGGAATATGTAATATACATATATATGCGACGAAATAATATTCCAATCATGAATGTCGATTCGTGCTGTCGTAAATCGGCAGTGCGAAAAGGCGGAACATGATGTGCATATATAGAAGGAAAGGGAAAAGAGAGCGGGATAGAGAGAGAATGAATGTGAAAATTATGAGTATGAGTGAGACAGAGAAAGTGGGAATGAGAGACAGAATGTATTAATTATAACCTGCACGACACCGGCCGCTATGACGATCATTATTGATATTTCCTGCGGCTGATGCACTAATTGTATGTTTAACGGCTTGCTGTGCATATATACACATATATGCACATGAATATGTAGATATATATATAGCTGTTCAAATTTAATCCTCATGAAGGTAATGAAAGAATAAGAAAAAAATACAAGCAAAATTATTGAGAAAAAAAATTTATACTAAGATATATTATTTGATATATTAAAAAAATCTTTAACAATATATTCAATGTGATATTATATATATTATATATACTACATATATATGTATATGTATATGTATATATCCTTTGAAATGAAAGATATCATCATCAATACGTAATTTTATAGTTATCGATAAAACTTTCCAGCTAATCGGTTATCCGATGCACCAACTGAAATTATAGCCTTTCTATATATAGAAACTGGAAATTATTAAGCGGTTTCAATCACGGTCGTCAATCATTTTCACCCGACATAATTATTCTGATTAACTTCGTGTAAATTGCTAACGTACCGTATAATATCATCGTATGATTATTCGATATTTGAATGATGTATTTTATTTTATTTTATTTTATTTTATTTTATTTTATTTTGTTAATTCTACAACGAGAAAACGGGTTTATTTATGATAACGAGGGACGATATATGTATATAATAATATATGGGAGTATATATAGGTTTAATTTATATTATCTTTCTCTACTTGGATGTATATATAAGCTCTTGTACAAAAGACTTTCTTCTTTCGCACTTATGGTATATTTAATATTAGCATTTTAATCTCAACATCACTTTTAGTATTAAATATATTATAAATTCATTCGAGTTGAATTTAAATGTGTATAAGATATTATTAATGATGTTGAATATATATATGCTTTGCAGAATTTTTTCCTGAGATCTTTTAGACGTAATTAATTATTTAAATAGTTGTTGGATATAAATGGAATTCATTATGGCTGGTGCATAAAATAAAACCAGTTTTTTTTTGTATAAATTTAGAGAATTTTTATGAAATAATATTTTATGAGAAAGAATTGTTTTTTATTTTTATGAAAATATTTGCTATTTATTTTTCAATATTTTAGTATATATGTATGTATATTTGGGGTGTAATATATATTCACAAATGCATAAACTACGTCATGGAAAATGAAAATATAAAAATAAAATTGTGTGGAGAAGAGTTGTTAAGAAACGGAAAGAGAAAAAAAAATACAATTCGTTTTTTATTTCCACTGGTACGATCAGTTTATATGCGAAAAGTTATTGACGATCGTGGGTTCGGTGATATGGATATATAGCGTTGACTTTCATATACTTTCTCGTTATATATACATGTAAAGATCAATGTTTCGGTATAGAAAAAAAATAAATCATAACCCGGTTATAGGGCGAGACGTAGAAATGTTCGAATATCGATAAAAAAAATTTTTGTTTGAATATTAGATATTCTACTTCATTTTTTAAGAACTAAGGATGGATATTTTGATAATGTAACGAATTTTAAATAGGATATATTATTAATAATTGATAATAAATATTTATACCTTTAGTATATGATAAATAAATTATTTTTCTTTATATGAAATAATAGCGAATTATTTTTGAAAAATTTTGGGAATATTTGATTTGATTTTTTTCACTCATTTCAGTTTGATAAATGTCAAATGATTTAGTTAATTATCAATATAGATCGTATATATACAACGTCAAAAATTTATTTATTAATCTGTCTTGATTGAAAACTAAGAAAAATAAAACAAAAAAAAATGCTTTTGAATGTTGCCTGCACTTACCAATAACTAGCTTACACGTGCAATTTCCTGCTTGTTCTGTTCAGTATTAAATTGGAGCTGGAGAAACTCGCCCAGGAGAAGACAGAGATGCAGCGCCACTACGTTATGGTGAGTCAACTGATGAAGGGCATCCGAAAAAAAAAATAAACGAAATCAAAAAATAAAATGAAAATAAACCAATAAATAAAAAATTTATATAAATATCCGTTGCTTAATTATATTATTATGTATATTTATATCTTCTCCGTTTGCTACTTATTTACGCGCTATCTTTTTTACATTTCTTGAAAAAAAAATACGACTATGTATAGTATATACTGTCTGCTTCGAGTACAATTTATTCCTTGTAATTTTCAAATGAAATTTCCGTACATAATTCAAACTAAAATTCGTCTTTTGAATATATCAGCAATAAAACTTTTATCAGATATATTTTTCATCGTTCAATTATTGAAATATTGCAATGAAGTATTATTTCTCGACAATTTAAAAATTTATGTACAATTTTCGTTAAACGTTATATACTGCAGTCTGCTATAATTATTTTGTTCTCATCGGTAATCCATGCATTTTAAATCTCTAATACGATAATCTTATGATAAAAGTTTTTCACATTTACGTAAAATATATTTGAAAATAAAATGGCGAGTTTTACGTGAGATTTCTTTGCGTTTGCCAAATAGACATTTCCACTAAATTTGTCGTAGTTGAGAATATTTGCTACATTTCTTCTTCATCCACTCCATTTCTCATTGCATTACCCTTTCTGCTCCATGGTCTGGACATGTTTAGACAGTATGGGGAGCTAGGGAGAAAATCGTAATTTGTTTTCCGCACGATTCATCGCACATCTTCTGGTTCTGACGCGATCAACTATACTATATATTGTATTATATATATATGTATACACATGTATATGTATATCTACATATTCTACTTTATATACCATGCTAACATCGTATTTTCCATAGTGCACAACTTATACCTCTTAACGATTCTCTTAGTTTTTTGTTTTCTCTTTTCTTTCTCCTGTTCAACTCCCACGAGTTTTACGATCACTTGTCAGATTGTCGAGAACCTCCACACATTGTGTTTTACTGTATACATCAGAGTATATAGGGTGCAGAGGTTGAGATGGGAAAAGGAAACAGAAAAGAGAAAAAAAAAAAATAATAAAAATAAAAGGAGAACGGAAACATTAAGGAGAAGAGCTTGCAAGCACTTCACGTAAGTGATTGTATTTTGTGCTACTCCCTTTCACCCTGTTTTCCTCACTTTCTCATTGCCTCACACCCTCATTTGTCGTTGGAACCCCTATCTCCCGCCCTCTCTTTTCCATATATTTATCTATTTCATACATATAAAGTCTTCGTGTGCGTGTTAAAGAGGGGAATTTTACACTCACAAGGCGCAATCTTGATTGGTAGTTTATATACAGCAATAATTTTGGCAAAGTTCCATAAGCTTTTGCGGGTTGTCTGAGGGAGAATTCAAAGTGGAAATTTTACAATGTATTTCACTGTATATTACTGCACAAAACCCAAGAAATAAACTTTTATAGAGACATTTTTGGCGATGATAGTGCTTCTTTTGACTCATTTTATTTTTGTATAATATATACTGGCATAAGTTTATCTTTACCAGTTTACTAGTAGTTTATACTTTATAACTGCAAAGACTATTCTTACATTATATACTCTATTACCACAATGTTGTCAACTTCAGTGTTTAAATCGCATGATGAAGTAGAAAATAAAAAAAATAAAATTGTACTTCGTAATTCTACTTTACGTACAAGGCGAATCCGTATAATAACTCGACAGGTTGAATTGTTTGAAACTTTGTTCTACGGTCGTGTAGTTACCAATTACGTTTAAAAGTATACGTGTCTAATACATGTTTTCATCCATTTAAAATGTTAGCAATCAATGCCAATGACGATAGATGAAAAGCATATTTCTTGAAATACAATATTGTCACATTGTTAAAATAAAAAAATAAAAAAAACAACAATAATAATAATTGCACAAAGTAAATACGTGTTACAGTTCCATTAAAAAATTATTACAGTCATTAAATTACAAAAAAAAAAAAATCATTTACAATTTATCTTTATTTTTTTTCTTTTTAATTTTCCACAAATAAATTACCCAATCATTTTTTTTTAATTCTCCAGCACATAATTCGCGCAATTATATTTTACTATTAAAAGATAAATTCATCAATAAATATTACTATCTACTATTCATGCAATTATTGAATCCAATGAATCATACGAAATAAAATTTTATTTACGCTTGAGATAAATTTTAAAATAAATTTCTACGTTATATATAATATTTACGTTCACATGCCAACAAAATTTGTCTTCAATTCATTTGAAAAACCCGTTACACTATACATACATACACATATAATAATAAACGATATATTTATTTCATGTGCGACCATGTTTGAAACAGTTGCTATCGTTTATCATTCTCTTCCATCAACTCGTAGGTATATACACACACGCTTGTCTACTTCACAATCCGCGCCACGTTGAAATGCTCAGGTCATATCTATACTACTGTCCATAAATATATACCTATATAATACATATATATCGCGTGCTACCTAGAGATCTCTTTACGATCATCATAAAAGACGTTTTACAATGGTCGTTGGTATGCGTTATAACATTGAAGACTAGTCGAGGTATTCGGTATTATATATGCTCGTTAAAAACTCTCGTTTACTATTGACGAGAGCGAAAAAGAGAAAAGAAGAGGTCGAGGACAAGGATATATACTATATATAATAATATTATTTTTTACAAAATTCTTCAATAAAAACGTTTATTATTTTACACATTTATCTGTTAAATTTTTCTTTATTTCTACTCATGAACTCGATCGCTATTCTTTTTTTTTTTTCCTATTCGTCAATAATCAAGTCAATAAAATTTTGTATAGGATATGTATTATCGTTATTATTTTTTTTTTATATCTTCATTGCTGTATTTTACCTTCTACTTTATTTAACTGGTGTGTTTATTCGCGAATAAATAATCTAGAGTGATTGCAAGGAAAATTTTTATACAAAGACTGCGAACTCTTATCAACCAAATGTTTTTATTTATTTTTAATAGATTCGCTTGTTATATAAGTGTAATAAATAAAGTTATATGATTGTCTCTATTGTAAATGAGACAGTGGAACGCGCTGATATACATAAAAACTAGGACTTTATTTATATACATATAAATTATGCAATTTTTTTTTTTTTTATGAATATATACAAATTCTTCTATTTTCTTGGCAACAATATATTTCTTCTGCAAATATTTTGCACGTTTATATTTTGCTGATATATATTCCTTCTACTCTTTTATAAGATACAATATGTGATCTATATGGATATTTATGGTTTATTTTTGATTTATTTTGATTCAACATAACTGAGTGTTAATGGCATGATATTTCTGTTGAATAAATGTATGAATATACGATATTTGGGGGTAGTAAAGAATGCGACTATCAAAAAGCTTTTTGCATGAATCATAAACATCATCATTATCATTTATATATGTAAATACAACTCATGAATCATTTACAAACACACATAAACACACACACACACATACACAAATATAAATACGTAATATTTACATACATAAACATATGTAATAAATTAATAGAATTTATAATTAAATTTATGTTTCTTTTTTACAGTATTATGAGATGTCGTATGGACTTAATGTGGAAATGCACAAGCAGGTAAATATAATAATATAAAATATATATTTATTAAAAAAATAAATTATGTGTAATGTGAAATATCTCAGAAATTAAAAAAATAAAAACATACGAATCGGCGTAAATAGCAAAAGGGGGGGACAAAAAAATCGGAACGATAAAGAACGATAAAGTGGAATTAGGGGATGAAAGGTCGCTTTAAGAAAAGAATGATGGTAGTGTAAGGGGCGCACAGCAAATTATCGAATATGAGACTTGAGCTTCTATATGTGAGGAGGGGAATAAAAAAAATATATATATGTATATATATGTATATATGTATATGGGGTGAAATTCAATGGGATAAATCGCTGTCGCGCCAACCTTTGTCTTTTCCCATTGGCTGCAAATGCTTTCATTGACCCTCTCTGTCTCTATTTTTTTTTCTCCCTTTTACTTTCTTTTTTTTTTTTTTTTTTTTTTTTATTTCACTCCCAGTATGTTTTCTGTAATCGTTCGCACTCTCTCACATTCTATATACGATTTGGGAACCCGCCTGTCAGCCAGTCGAAAATAATGCTCGGCGTTTATTGAATATTTTAACGCCATCTCTTTCGGCATTCGCGCGCGCGTTATATTCACTGTTCGCACCCTCTGTCGTATTTCTTTTTTTTTTTTTTTTTTTTTTTTTTTTTTCTGATTGAATGCCAACACAGTCGAATCGTAAATCGGTTGCGATTCTCTCCCCCTCCCCGCCAACCGTCGATTTGCAAAGGCAATGTGCGGAAATTCAGAAATAAAATTAAAATGAAAAAAGTGTGTGACTAAGCACAACCGAGGGAGCAAAGTTTTTTCCGTTTATCCATAAATTTAACACTCTGTCTGTATAAACAAATCATGTATGACTTTTTATTTTTAATAATGCAATGATCTATATGGCTAGACATGCCCGTAACAAACGCGTTATATATGTAGATTATCGTTTCACTCAGACGCCCATAAAATATTAAATTTTATTAATTTTCCATTCATGTTGAAATAAATCGTGCGATGTGATATTTTATATATACGAATATAATTTTTTTTTTTGCAGCTCTCTTTGATTTTGCCATTTTTTTTTTTTCCCTCATTCGTAATAACATTATTGAAGCAATATGTGTGCGTGTGTGCGTAATACAGATAATAAAATCCAATTAATGAAAGGCTGAGTGACGCGCGGAACAATTTTCACAAATGATTGTATCAAAATGGCGCGCGCTACTGTTACCACTTTTTTTTTTTTATATACACTATTTTTTATATATGTATCGTTGTCGCTGATTGAGAATACACTTGAAGTGGCCATAAGTTCAGTGACATGTGGAGAGTTGGGTAATTTATTCGGATAGTTATATTCTTATAGTGGTCATAAAGTGGGTGCAAAATTGTTGGGGGCCGCGCAGCTCGTGAACGGATCAATACAAAAAGCGTGTGGTATATTCTCTCTCAAACTACACCAGGTTTATGAGTATAAAATAACAGTGAGAGAAACCTATATACATATATGTATATATCTATATTATATCTACAAAGAGGATTTCAGTTGAATTTTAGTGATGATGAGTGGGTGTAAAATTTCAATACTTCACTCCTGACACATTTGCGGTGTGATGAGAAATAGTTGAAGCACATAAATTGATATGAAATCTATATATATATATATATATATATATATATATGTATGTATGTACATAGTGACAAACAATGAGTATATCAAATAGAAATTAATTAATTAATTGATATAACTTCAATCAGTTTCAATGATCCTTTAATTTTGTATTTAACATCTCACTGTGATTTTTTTATTTTAATTTTATTTTTATATGTTTTTTTTTTTTCATTGAGTTCCCTGACATTTTCCCTCTATTTTCACTGCGCTTTTTCCATCATTATTCTATCCGCAAGAGTTCGCAGACATTCATTATTCATTTACCGATAAAATTAGCTCATGCGCGAAAACGTTGAATATGTATTGCTGATCAATACGCGCCCAATTTTTATCTCCAATCAATTACAGATATTTCATTCAAAGTATATATTAATTATAAAATACTTTTCAAATTTTTTTATCACGCGAAAATGTTCAATGAATTCATAATTTAATGAATAGATTAAAATATCAGAATATCACAAACAAAATTATAACAGTAATAAAAAAAAAAAAAAAATTGATATTCAAAATTAAAAAAAAATATATCACACAATAATTTTAAACTCATGAATATATAATTAAATTCCCCATCACAAAAATATAAATAAAAAAAAAAACTGTATGATAAATATTATAATATATTCTCTAAATGAAAATTATCTATACGTAAATAAATATTTTCCGATTATATATTTTACATTAATAATAAAACAATTTAAATATAAAAATAAAAATGAAAAAAAAAAAAATTATTTTTCATTTATTTATTCATTTTCAAGTCCCCTTTTCTGTTAAGTCATCAGTAAACTGTATTCGACTGTTATATATTCCCCTGATTCCTCCCTCAATTTCATTGGTATATAACGTTGAAATGCTATATACGCCCCCTCTTGGTTGAAATATCTTTTTTTTATTACCAGCTGTTAGAGAGACCATTTCAGGTTCATACGTGGTCGCAACTGACGACCGCGCATTCGTTTTCTTTCTCTGTTTTTTTCCCTCTCACTTTTTTCAATGTATATATATAGCCACCCACTTCTTTTTTATCGCTCACGCGACTTTTATGATACATTTTAGCTGTGTTCATGCGCTCCCGCTGTTCTCTCGTACAACTGCTATATATACACCGCTATCTCCACCTTTTTATTTTTTTTTTTTGTGTGTGTTTTATTTTAAGCTGTAAAAACAACGCCTGATAGTTAATCCCCCCCACAGAGTTCTTTTTCTCTTTCCCTCTTTTGCTCCTTCGCTCTACGGTTTACTTTTAATACATCTCATTTACATTCGAGTATGCAGGTATATATGAGGTCAAAAAGTGTTGCAACACAAGTTCACTACTAACTTCTCTCACCGTCGTGTTCTGCATATAGATATATATGTATGTATGTATGTATGTATTTATTCGTTCCCCTTTGTACAATTCTCTGGCGCCTCGTTTTCTCTTTAACCGGTATTTTTATCGACGCTTTAAAACTCAAAGGCACTTTATACGAACTATCAACGACAAAGAGAACACACAATCGAGAAAACAAAAGGAAAGAACAGTTACTGTAGACATATGTTAATGAAATAAATAATAGTTTATTTATTGCTATCAATTTTGCTTTGCTGCTTTTTTTTTTTTTTGAATTTTGTTTTGTTCATTTATGATTTAAATAAATTATATATTTTTGATGTTTGTGAAATGAGTGGAATAATTATTTATGGAATTATAGTATTAGTTTATGTTGGCAAGTGAGCTATGAAAGTCAGATTAGATTTAATGTTACAATTCAGTATTGAGAAATCACTTAGAAAGTGTCAGCGATTTTACAAACATATATGCAGATTACGCGTATATTTATTTATGAATATTTATGTACAGATGTCGTATTGATTTTACATGATAATGTTTTAGGTTAAGAATTGCAATGATGTGGAGAGAATTAAATTTTTTAAAGTTTATTTTTTTATTTTATTTTTGGCATTTATGTAGAAATTATTTTATAAAAATTGACATTACTAATTTATTTTAATTGAACGATAGTTGATTCAATGAAAACTCTTTATATTTTTAAAATAAATTTAAACATTCAACTAAATATAAATTCGTTCGATTTTTCAATAAAACTTTTTCTTCAGTATGTATATTTTCAATTAATAAAAGTTAATAGACCTGTTTATAAATTACAGAAATTTTTATCTAAAACTGTTTGCAGCAAAGCAAACCGGATAATTTAACTAATAAGATCCTTTTTGCAAGTCTTGAAATTATAATCTACTATGAAAAAGAAAAAAATATATCAAAGACCTCTAATAAAAAAGAATTAATTCAGCTGAATCTTGACATAATATCAAATTGAATTCAGCATTTAATTAATTAAATAAATTCAGCTACTTATTCACAAATATTTAAATTATACACACAAAGAACAAATAATTCAATAAAATCCAATAACCCATATTTAAAAAATAGTAATTTAAAAATACAAAGAAATAAATAAAAAATGAAAATTCATCTCCAAAAATTTAATAAACACAACTAAAAATAAAATAAATATCCTGCAATATTAATTTAATATTTATCTATACAAACATATCTTAATTTTTAAATTTAATTAAACATTATATTAAATCCTAATTTTTTTTCTTCATATCATCATCGATTAATATTATTTTAATTTTAGAAAATTATCTGCAATAATATAGTTTTACAATACTAAAATGTGTCATTTAATACATTTCCCAAGTTTACACATATAATATATATATATTGTTATGTATACATTGTAGGCGGAGTTTGAGCAAGCTCATAGTGTGCGATGCCAATGTGCATTCGTGTCGTATAACGCAATAGGGGCGACGATCAGCCACGACAAGGGTGCCAACGCATTAACAAGGGGTTCACAATCCTTCGTACACTCTCGCGCCCTCACAATATCGTTCATTCTCTTTCACTTGCTCTTTTAGCTTGTATATATTTTCCCTCCTAGTTCCTCCATCTTTCTCATCCGCTTGGTGAAGGCATCCCAACACTAATTTGTGTTTTGTGGAGAGCCGCAGGCAACGAGTAAATTCAAGAGGGGAAGAGAAGAGCAAAGTGTAGACTATTACCCCTGTGTATATAACGCCAGTCACCTTTTGCGCTTGTTATATGCGACTGCTGAACTCTAGCGTTAATTACACTGGCTCGTACATTAAATAGATCCCCTGTGAACTGTCAAGTCGCTCAAAATTATTACAAAATTCGTTACTTTACCGCTAACATGTATAGTTATACGATATAACACTTTAGTGCATTATGTGTATGTGTATTCGTATATTGTATACATAAAGATGGTTCTCTTTTGTGTTCATATTGTTTAACTTTACAGCAAAGATTCGTATAAACACAGAAGGATGTACATATAGATATGACAGTAAATTTAGTTGAAGGAAATTGCATTTTTTTTTTTTTAGTTTTTATTTTCACTTTTAACGTTGGTTATAATATGTAATAACAAAGTTATATTTTATAAAGTTTTAGATAAATGTGATTATTCATTACATCAGGATGAAATACAAGTTTCTAAAATCGAAAATTACATTAATTTATCTTAAAGTTTGTTGATAAATAGTGAACAATTTGCGCATCGTTTGGTATGAATTTATATATCCACGAAATATAAATGAGGCAAAATTAATATCGTAAAATTTTAATTGAGCCACATTGGATAGAAAGTATATATAATAAACTTCTTTACATAAAAATCCTTCATAAAATTTGATATCATGATAAGTTTCATTAGTTCACTGATATCCCCGTAATATAAAAACTAAATATAATAATAATTTACATGAAATTTTATCTTCATAACGTTAATATTTTTATTTTAACAAAATGCCAATTGCTTTGGTTGATTAAATTACAAAGTGACTAAACGAACAATAGTAAATTAACAACTAAACTAACGCGTATACATGTAAATATAGACAATGCTACATCGTTGCTTTAACGATTACATAAACGAATGGGAAATGGTATATAGAAGCAATAGAGAAGCAGAGAATCAATGGGCGATTTGGTGGTGGCGCGAACTGTGTATAGAATTGAACAGCCAGTCGAGGTTTTGGATCGTAATATCAGAATGATAGTATATTTCAAGTTGAGTTGAGAGTGCATGAGAGTCACGAACACACCTGCATGTATATATTCTCTTCAGTATATAGACATACTCTCGTGATGTTATTCCAAATGTACGTGTATATGTGTGTGTGTAGATGCGGTCAGCTGCTCGGGCCAGTGGCCACTCTGTGGTTGAGACGATGCGAGGTCACTGGCAACCACTAAGCCCACCTGATATATCCAAGTTTCTCTTTGCCTATATCTCGTTGGTATACATATAGTCTTCTACTACTATATACTCTACACCATTCCACACGGTATATTCTATCTAGTATTCACTAATACCAATGCCACCATTGCCGCGCTATCGTCTTCCTCCGTTTGGTCACCTCTGTCCTTTGCAATGGTGCGCAAATCTGCAGCCAGTGCTTCGAACCGCAACCCACAATGGGCTATTGCCATGATTAAACGCACCATACAGACCCATTATCGCTGATTACACTAAACATTATCGGACGTACCACTAGGCGCTATGAATAAAATACCATCGCCACTTATGCTTATATATGCTATGATTTAATTGAAGAGGTAGAAATACATTTGAGGAATATAATCATTGTAATAATATATACTTTGAGATTTATATATGAATAAATTTATTTATTTTTTTAATTTAATTTTCAAGTCAATTATCTTTTGACGCTTTGGGAAAATTTTTTAAGTATCAAAAAATACTAAATGAGAGCGCACGGTCAAATGCATTTATCCTCCACTTGACAGTTGGCGGGAGCTAAAAACAACTAGGAGAAAAGTTGATTATGCTTCACGTCTTGTTCAGCGAATTAAGTCTTGGCAACGAGTCTTGAAAAAGAAGAAAAAAAAATAATACGAAAAAGGAACAGGAAGAGGAAAAGGCAAAAAAAAAAACTCGATAATTTCTTCCGAGCACGATCGTCGCACGTTCTCACGAAATAAATGAGTGAGGGGTTGGTATTAGTAGTAGTAGTAGTAGTAGTAGTAGAACGAATAAGAGCCCAGCCAACCTGAAAACAGCTCTCTCTTCTTTACCGTAAAAATAAAAAAAAAGAAAAGCTTCACTATACGAAGACGTCGACGACGAATACGACGACGAGTCATTTTCTCTTACTCTCCTTCTCTATTTCTCCCTTACTGTCTCCCTTTTCCGTTTCCTCTTATTCGCGTACACCCTCTCTTTTCAAACGTTCGCTCTCACTCAAGAGCACTTCTACGCCATTCATTATTTTCTTGGTTACCTCTCTCCAGGGGAAAACTTCTCGGCAACGCAATTACGTCTGCAGCTGCTTCCCCGCCCATTCGCTCGTCCACCGATCCGCCTTCTATACCCTTGCGCAGCACCCTCTTATCATCTCTCATCCTCTTCTCACTTTTTCCACTCAGAAGCGAAAGAGCCACCCTTTTCCCGCAATTGTTATGACTTGCACCCCCCATTTTTTTTTCTCCATCTTATTTTGCTCTCATCCATAGTCTTGTCACCGTGTCAGTTTTCTTTCGACCTTTTTTTCCAGAGTAGGTATCAAGCAATCTTTCTATCTCTCCTTCCATCCTCTTCACCCCTCTCACTACTATATACCATTATATATATACATATCTCACCCTCGAGCTCACGTACATTATAATTAGTGGCTTAATGACTGCTTAAAGATGGTGCTATACTTTATATATCTATGTATAGGGGATGAATTGAGGGGAGCGAATACAAGAAGCTAAGAGTAATTAAAATAACTCCCCTTTCTGCAATACGTTTTACTCCCCCTTCGGGTACTTTAACGGGCGAAACTCGTAGCTTCATCCATTAACGTATTTTCCTTTTATTTTTTCTCTTTATTTTTTTTTATTTTGCTCCTCATCTCTCACGCTACCCCCGTGTGCTCTCTTTTTTTCTCTTTGGCATATCTCGTCTCGTTCTTCTTTCACCACTGATCCCTCATGCTCTACCGCACACCCGTTTGCACCCTTTTGCTCACGATGTTTCATGTTATATTTATGTATGTATATATATATGTTCTGCTGTCAACTTTACCGCGTTTGCCTGTGCGATTTTCAAGAAGAGAAAGGCGTCAGCAAAACTCGGAGGGGTTGCGATATTTCAATTAGTGTTCACACTGTTACTCACTTGACGTTCATTTAGAAATATGTATATATATATGTATAGAAAAAGGAATTATATATAAATACATTAAGCCTTTATGTATTTCGATAAGAATTGTTTTTTATTTTTTCTATATTTTTTATATAGGGAAAGATTTTTACTTATAATTATTCCTTTACACGTGCAGTATATTTATTATGTATTTTTTTATAAATTGAGTATATATATGTGTACATATAGAGAAAAAACAAAGTAGTGATTTGCATAATTATAGCCTGTAACGGAGTTTCTAAAAGCTTAATCATGAAAAGTTAATTGCTGAGAATGGAGAATATAGTAACTGTATATGTTATTATTATTTTTATTATAATAATTATAATTGTTATTATGGTTTTAAATGAAAATTGTTGTGAATTTATCTAAAATATTTCAATTATAATTTTAATTATGATGTATGTTTAATATTACAGACGGAGATAGCAAAGAGATTAAATGCCATCATAGGACAAATACTACCGTTCTTGTCTCAGGAACATCATCAGCAGGTGGCGTCTGCAGTCGACAGAGCAAAGCAAGTAACCATGACAGAACTGAATGCCATTATTGGGGTGAGTCTTATTATTATAATTAAATATTTATTTATATTTATGTTTCATTTTATTTTATAATGTGAAATAACAATGTTGGATAAAAATATTAATAGTCAATAGGAGTTTTAGAAAACAATAAACAATAAACAATATATAATAAACAGACGTATATACAATATATATTCGAATCCCTGTGTACTAATTTTAATAATTTTTTAATAAATATTTTAAATTTATCCATTCAAATCATGAATGCGAATATCTTCTAAATGGTCAGAGTAATCGATTAACCACAAGAGATCTTTTTTGTAGAGCGTTTAATTTCCTACAAAAATATGTGTTGTGCAGTACATAATATTTATTTGTCTACGAGTTATAAAATTTAAAAGTAACAAAAAATTTTTGTCAAATTCTTCAAACTTTAACCTCCGATATTTTCTAAACAGTGAAAGTTATGAAAAAATTGCAAGACATCTTTTTTGTAGAGCGTTCAATTTCCTATAAAAATATGTATTGATCATTTGAATCCGTCTATTGGTTCGTAAGCTACAAAATTCTAACGATAAAAAAAAAAATTTTCCATGTTATTTAAACAGGAAATAGAAATCCACAATGAGCGACCTCTTAATTAATTAAATAATTAATATTAAAAGCTTCGGTTTTAACGGGCATCTTTTTACACCTTCCTGAAGGTATTCCAGTGGACCTTTTGAAAAAAAAAAAAAATAGTCGATTTATTTGAATCAGTCCAATATACCTGTGTATATATTTATAGTTTTTATCATTTTCTTCTTTTTTTTTATCACTCTGTCGTTTCCTCTTGTACTATGTGTCCTTTACGAATATATACAGAATGCTCCTCAATATTGCTCGAGCACTCAATTTCCTCCCTATTAACTTGCTGGCTTCAATCCGCTCAATATATGTATATATTTCTTCCCTTCATTCGTATTATCCCCTCTTGTTGCCCTGCCACTCTTCCTCTTCCTCATCGTTATATGTATATATATATAACTTGGTGTAGCTCAACATAGTTACTATACACTTGAATCTGATTTAGTGTGTCTTCACCGGGTCTCTACCGCTTGGATGAGTTTATACTGTTATAGTGTTATGGGTGCTCGAGCACCAACTAATCAGCATTTCTCGCCCGACCGGTATGGAAAATAGTTAGGGAGATAGAGGTAGAAATTGAGGAAATTGCAGAAAAAGGAAACGACGAGGAAACTTTGTAGTCTTCCTTTTAGTTGGTTAAAGCACACGTTTACGTCTGTATATATTCACAAATTTTAAATAGTGGCAAATTAACGATATTCCTCTTATTGCTTTGAAATTAATGACGGTATTTTTAGTTATGTATACCTACATATATATCAATCATTTTTCTAAATAAAATTATTATGCATTTAGCTATATAGTAATAAATATTAAAATATTTATTATCATTAATATACGCGAGTAATTATGCTGTATTTTTTTTCTTTCTTTTACGTATTTAATATTTTTATATTCTCCCAGCACTTGCATTTTTAATAGCCATCATATAAACATAAACATATATTATATAACTGGGATATTTCCATGTCAACTTTTGTGGGATAAAGAGAGAGAGAGAGTGAGTGAGAGCGGTTAAGTCTGTGTGTAATCTCATGTCTCGGATGTATATTTCATACCGCTAGCTATCCGCACCTCGCTAGCTGGGTAATTATATCGTTAAGCCATTTAATTATTTCAGTAAACTACTCGCTATCATATTCGCCCCATACCATCTACGTTTGCCACATTCTATCTCACTTCTCTTGCTATTCCGTTCAGTTTTCATCGTGCTTTTCTCTTCCCCTCGACCCCTTTACACACCCACTTACTCCGCCTTCACCTTCAGTTCTAGCAACCCCAATCCGCTCTAATGAATGTACACGAAACTCTTGACTCTCTCTCGTGTGCGCAACACCTAACCCTCATTCTGTTAAGTTCAGCTACCCAATACCTTCAGCTATATATTTCTCGCTCGCTTCCTCGCTTTTGCTTTATGCTCATTCCCTCGTGCCGGAACGCCAAAACACATTTGAAACAGTTTACGATTTGTCTGGCAAACCCGCAGATTTGCTCTTTCTCGCCTTTCTCACTCAACCCAATTTTCGTTTATTTATCTTTTCAGTTTGTGCTTTATTTTTGTTTTATACTTTTGTGAAAACAAAACTACTTTTTTGTTTTTTCCTTTTTCGCAAAGGAACAGGTTATTTTTTATGTCAATTTACGATTGGTTTAAGATACTATCAAGACTTTTTCATGATAAAAAAAAAATGTTAATCAAGTTATAAATATATTTTTAATATTATTTTTATATTATAATCATTTAAATATTATATTTATAATTCAAAAGTATTTGATTATAATGAGAGGTTACAATATTTCAGCAACAGAGGCCCGATTTACCCCGACTACTTCAACAAATGCACGCACAACAGATGCCACCTGGTGCTGCAATTGGTCCACATCCAGGAATTCCTGGTTTACCAGGTTTAGGACCCGGAAGTGGACTACCTGTACCTACCTCAGCGTCTGCTGCATTACTTGGTCTTGGATTGCCACCTGGTGCCGGTGGTGCACCAGGTGGTACTGGCTCGCATCCATTATCAATGTTGGCCAAACCTGATTTACATCGTAGTCAACCTGATGATCTTAAACCTAATGGTGGTTTGAATCCTGGTGAAGAGAGACATGTAAGCACTTTTTACAATTTATGAATAAATTATTTAATAATTATTCAATGGTTCCAATTAACATTTATGTATATAAATATACATAGATTAATGTTTATTTTAATTTAATGTAGTGATCATATATACATTGTTGTATATTTTATCCTGTTTTGAATGAATCGTTTCTAATAATAGATACACGCAAAATGTTGTTAGTTGGATATTTTCACACAGTTCTCTTGTTTCGGTTGGTCAGTTAAATATATCTCTAGTTGCAGCATTCTCTTGTGCCTTTCAATTAGTGCGATTAGAACTTCTCTCATACACTATTGAGATGAAGTGAGAATAATAGTGGAGAGAGATAGAAGAAGTGAGAGGGCTTGGTTGGAATATTACAGAATTAGGGATGTAAATAGTGATATGTTCACAAGCTGTGATATCATATTGAAATTCTCTAAAGTCATAATTGTTATAACATTATTATCTTTTGAATAATTGAGTTTTATTTAGAGACAGTAATTTTCTCACGTTTTGTATAAATTTATGAAATTTTTTACATTTTTTTTATTCGTTATTATTTTTTGTTTTGATCTTTTTTCTCCTAAATTAAAATTATTTAATTACATTTCATTATAATATATGATACAAATGAATATAAAGAGACATTTTTTTTTTTTTGACAAATGATGAAAAATTTTTGTTTGCAGTATTATGTTATTTCAAATATTCATATAATTATTATTATAATTATTACTTTTATTATTATTGTTGTTATTATAACATGTACATCAGTGCGTCCATATATGTTACTTTGAGCTTAATGAATTAATTTTTGCTTTATTCTCTTTTTGTCTGTGTCTCGTTTTTTGCTTCAACTTTTTTTTTTTTATATTTTTTTTTTCATACTCTGTATTTTCA
>JAQQBS010000001.1:22769306-22787430 GCA_030347275.1 Microctonus aethiopoides | reverse complement strand
AAAAAAAAAAAAGAAATATACAAAAAAAAAATAATAAATTAGTTATTGAAAATTTTTTTTCCACTTTAAAATTCAACTTTCATCTCAATTAACTTAATATTTGCAAAATTAAGGCAGGGGAAATAAATTTAATATTATTAATATAAAATACATATCATAGAAATAATATATATTGTCTTATTTTTTATTTAAAAAATTGTAATGTTTATTTTTTTTTTTTTTTAACTTGGCGTCACTCAATAATTTTTTTTTTTTCCCTCCTATACCTCTTATGGCTTATCCTCATTCGTTTTTCGGCCATACGAAGATAATAACAATAATAGCCAATGTCAATAACCTGGCAAAGCGTCGGCGCATGCTTTCGTACAGAGCGCATTGTTGCATAAAATTGTAAAACCCCCGGCGCTGCTGTTGGTTGTGTTGGTGCTGCTGGGTGCTGGTGCCATCCGAGATAGCAGCAAACAGAGGCGAGTTAATTTAAAAATGCAAATTCTACCACATAGAGAGCGAAGAGAAAAAGAAAAAGAGAGAAAATTCGCCCGGGCTTTTACAGTGAAGGGGAGAGATCGCGGGGTTTGCGATGGAAAAAATAAAATAGGAAAAAAAAAATACTGACGGCGAAAGAGAGTGAGTGGAGAAAAAAAAAAAATTCTGGAATATACGCGTTGGTATATATCCATGGCAAAGAGCGCAAAGAGAGCGACCACCCCACGTATTTTTTACGACGAGCCGTTAAATAATTCGTGAGAGCGTAGAGAATTTTTGTTGTCCCTTTATCCCACCACGTTTTTTTCAAACACACACATAGATAGGTAAATGTACATAGACATATAGAGTTACACAGAGAAAAAAATATCAATGGTGTGTGCAGAGTTGCGCGAGAAACGAGAGTCACGTATACCATTTACACCCATGTTTACTTCTCTCGATTATATATGTTGGTGTGTGTGTTCACATGACACTTTTTAAATCAAAGAGTTCGTTCATGTACGTGCGCACAATGATTCTTTCAGGCATGTACAAAATGTCACATTATATATCCATTTGTATACATTTATCATATTAATTTATGTAACAAAAAATTACAATATAATGCAAATAAACTGCACATGAATATATAAAAATATATATTTAATTTTATATACTTAGATAATTATAATATATTTTTTTTTTCATTTAATAATTAATATAAAATAGTTTCTTTCAATGCATTTAAAATTATAAAATCTTACAAAATACACTATAAAGTCAACGATAAATATATAAAAAAAAAATATATATATAAGAAAAAAAAAAATAAATATCTTTAGTATTGAGAACTACTGCGTGCAATCTTGTACCAGCTGGGGTTTGCGGGCTCTTGAGAGACGCGTCTCGACTCGCAACCCACCTCTAGAAAGGGTGGAATGAGGAATAGGGAAACAGACTGAGGTGAATAAGGGTAGCAAAGACGATGACGGTGGCGAATGGTGAAGGGGCGATGAGTGAGGAGGTGAACAAGCGGAGTTGGTTGGGTAAAAGGCAAAAGGGAGAGGACGATCGACGTGCGGCGCCACGGTGTAGAGAGGATACATCTCGACGAGTCGTGTGAGGGTTAAAGAAGGGTAGATGAGGGGTGCGAGAACGAGAGAGGCGCGCCATTGCAAAGGAGTCGCTCACTCACTTACCACCCTCGTGGCCTCGCGGCATGGCAGCACAGCTCCAACCACCAACCCTAATACTCTCAAGCCCACCCTCACTATCTCTATTTCTCTCTACACTTCCTCCTCATTCTAACCGACCTTGCATGCCAAGTTGCTTGCGGACGAACTCGTCTCCTAACACTACAGTCTATACAACGTCGACTCCTCTATACCCTTTATTGATCGTGACACACAAAGCCTCATTGCTTGAATATATACTCGTCACTCTACCTTTTATCTTCCAGTCCAACGTCATTCAATTATTATTCACCAATGTAATAATCCACATTTGAATAATGACAATTGCTGAATGTATATGTATATACATTTGATAATATCAGGGAGACAGAAAGAGAGACAGAGAGGAAAATAAAAGATTTATGATGTAGACAAATGATCGTGAAAAATTATATCACGCGATTTTGCACATGACTATTTTGTAGGGAATTTCAAATTTATATATCGTGTGATAATTTTATTTTGTGTGCCAAATTTTATCAGCGCAATATTATGTAAAAAATGAATATAAATGTGAATCCGTTGAAATATTAAATTAGTCACATTTAAAAATTCACAAATTAACAAATGAAGTTTTTAGCAGTTTTGCGCTGTATATGTGAGCATTTATATTTTAGAGACATCTATTTAGGGATTATTTGTAGCTCTGTTTTACTCATGATGTCATGTCGTATATATTTTATTTCATCCTTAGTGTTAACGACTAGAAATGAATGAATTTGTATGTGGGTATAAAGTATATGTGTATATTATGTGTGGGGTGAGAGGACGAGAGGATGGGGCAAAGTCACGAGAGAATCAAAGAGAAGAGTGGTTGGTGGTGGTGGTGGTGTGACGTCCAGGGTAATGGGTCGAGCGAGTTGAAACGTGCCAAGCGAAGGGTGTGACTGCGAGCATAGATTGGAGCGGGGTTCGGGAACGAGGGTGGTGGTGAGTTGGCTTGAGAGAGGAGGCACCAACCTTCCTGGTAATTGGGACGAGAAGATTTACGTCGTCAGCTGTGGAGGGTTTGCCGAGTGGGATACCTCACTAGGGTGCAAAATGAGCGATTAAAATGGCACGAAGATCGTCGTGAGTTCAATGGTGAAATTTGCCCTGGAGACGATGAATGCGACCAATGAAATTAAGTCGGAGGTGAAAATAAGGAGATGAAAAGCGAGGAAGAGAATTAACGTAAAATAAGGAAAAGATTTAGTAGAGTAAATGGTGCTTACACAATCTCACAATCACAACGGAAATATTTTATAAGAGATAAATATTGAATGTGTATTATATAAATAACGGGATAAAAATTGTGAATGGAATAAATTTGTATGGTTAGATATTTATATTTTTATTTATTCATAATTTAAAAATGAAAATAGTGAATGTCAATGGTTTCGAGTGTTTATAGCAGAGTTGATGTAGCGAAAGAGAGCGAAAAAAAAAAACAGGAAAAATAAATGAATAAAATTGATATAGAAACGGGGAAACTATCACTACTAGAGTACTCGTTGGTAGCATTCGTGTGAGAGACAGACGCATAAGTAATTCAAAGTCCCAGGAGGGCGAGAGACCATCGCGCAAAGTCGTTTCGTTGAATGCGAGGGGAAAGAAACATGGGAATGAATGAGATGAAGAAAAAAAAAAAAGAAAGCAAAGAAAGAAAAGAAGAAAAAAAATAGAGAAGCAGTATGGAAGATCGATGAGATAACCGGTCTCGAGAGTTTTATATCCTTGTAAATCTCACTGAATCTCTCTTGGGGTGAATAGAAATTGCCCAGAAAAAAAGCCCGCTGAATCAGCGCACACATATCGGTAAGAGGGAGAGACAGAAAGGGTGAGGAATAGAAAGAAAGCGAAAATAATCTTGGCAGGAATTTTACTTTAAATGAAATTTCAAGCGTAGATTGAAACATTTCTTCTTTTTTGTATTTTATTTTGTATTTTCATCCCCTCATTTTTTTTTCTGTTTCTTGTTACAGAGAAACTCGATATCACCTGCGGAACGAGAAAAGTATAGTAGACCGAGAAGTACACCTGATCCACAGCATCATGATCACATGAATTTAAAAAAATTAAAAAAAGAACAAGATAAAGACATTGGACATGTAAGTAATAAATTATTTACTGTTGAGTTTGTATTTATAATATTGTTAATAATTTTTTTTTTTTTTGTTTGAAACAGCAAAGTGATGGTGAAAAGAGTGACCAAGACTTGGTGGTTGATGATGCGAGTGAAGGACCAGCGAGTCCTGCAGCCAATGGTACATCGTCGCCACGTGAAAATGGTTTAGATAAAATGGGTCCATCGTCGATAAGTCAAATGAGTGGACAATTAAAGAAAGAAGTGCCGCCACAATCGCCACGAAGTGGAACAAGTAGTAATGCCAGTACACCATCAGCCAAAAAAATGGAAGAACGTGAAAAGCCGACCACACCCATTTCCAAACCAGTAACACCAACATCAGCTGGTGGAAGTAGTTCGGGATCAGGTGGATTAAAAGCATCAAGCTCGAGTAAACCTCTTGTGTCTGCAGCGGCAATTGGGCCTTATCCACCTCACTATCCACCGCCGCATCATCCGCCGGCTGGACCTCATGTTGACATGCTTGGATACCCACCAGGCGCACTCAACGGATACCCAACGAGGCCACCACTTCAACAGCTTTATGACCCACATGGTGCTATGAGGGCGCCACTTGGACCACTTGGGGTGCCTGGCGGCAAGCCGTAAGTGTTCCTTTGACTTTGCAAAATGTGGGTTAATTAGTCTTTTGATTGCTAACTTCTTGGGGAAAGATAGACTTTTATATGTTGTAGAGGGTCGCTCATAATGGCACTTGAATTTGCCGTAGGGCCTACAGCTTTCACGTGTCCAGTGAGGGACAGATGCAACCCGTTCCATTCCCGCCTGATGCACTCATTGGACCAGGGATACCACGTCACGCCCGACAAATAAATACACTAACACATGGTGAAGTTGTTTGCGCTGTGACGATTTCTAATCCAACCAAGTATGTCTACACAGGTGGTAAAGGATGTGTTAAAGTTTGGGACATCAGTCAAGGTGGTACAGGAAGTGCAAAGCCAGTGTCGCAGCTAGATTGTTTACAACGTGATAATTATATCAGATCGGTGAAATTATTGCCCGATGGTAGAACACTTATTGTCGGTGGTGAAGCGAGTAATCTTAGTATTTGGGATTTGGCGAGTCCAACCCCGAGGATAAAAGCTGAACTTACTTCAGCAGCACCGGCTTGTTATGCTCTTGCTATTTCACCAGATTCTAAAGTTTGCTTTAGTTGCTGTAGCGATGGTAACATTGCCGTGTGGGATCTACAAAATCAAACGCTCGTGAGACAATTTCAGGGACACACTGATGGCGCATCTTGTATTGACATCTCTGCTGATGGTTCAAAGTTGTGGACCGGTGGTCTTGATAACACTGTGAGATCTTGGGACTTGAGAGAAGGCAGACAATTACAACAGCACGACTTTACATCGCAAATATTCTCACTTGGTTATTGTCCAACTGGTGAATGGCTTGCGGTTGGTATGGAAAATTCAAACGTTGAAGTGTTGCACGCAACTAAACCAGATAAATATCAATTACATCTTCACGAGTCGTGTGTGCTTTCATTACGTTTTGCGTCTTGTGGTAAATGGTTCGTCTCAACAGGCAAAGATAATTTACTTAATGCTTGGCGAACACCTTATGGTGCCTCAATATTCCAGGTAATACAAAAAATATTAATATTCATTATACTTTTACATTTATTTAAATGTAAATATTTGATAAATTATTTATTTACCTGTGTTTATGTATTGTTTGACAGTCGAAGGAGTCATCGTCGGTGCTGAGCTGCGATATTTCAACTGATGATAAATATATTGTGACTGGTTCTGGTGATAAAAAGGCCACCGTGTACGAAGTGATATATTAAAATTCTTCAACAATTTGTTAATGCTATAAAATGTACATTCAAAGAGTAACACTTGTTAAGATTATTTATCAATTCAGTATATGCCAAGATATTGAATGGAATGAGTAAATGAGCTAATAAATGTATGTACGAACGAGAAAATGAAACATCAACCAACATCGATCATCGCTCGCAAGAGGAATAAAATGTCACGATAGTGAAAGAGAGAAAAAAAAAAGGAGGAAAGATACAGTGATTTTTTTTTTCTTGGGGAAAGTTAAATTTGCGGGACATTACTAAGCATTATATCGATTACGTACATGTCTGAAATAAAGACAAGTAATAAAAAAAAAAACTGAATGAATAAATAAAATGTGTTATAGTAGACGGGTAATATGACAGTTATTGATATGCCAATAAATTGTTCTTTAGTGATGCAGATTTTTTTTACATCCAGCTTTTTAAGCTTAAAATTATAAATACCTGTCGCTAATAATTTTAATTTTAATTTCTTGAATACCGATAAGGTTTCTGTATTTTACACTTTGCTCCAATAATTACGATATATTATTATTCTGGCTGTTATGAGAATGAAAAATGATAGAATATTAAGTTGATGGAGATGAAAAATGGAGTAATTGAGTGTGAGAAAAATTTTATTTTTCATTTTCCTATTTTTCATGACATAACGAATTAGAGGGAAACGATAATATGGCATTTAGGAATCTTAGGTTATATTATAAATATACATAAAAATATATATGTATATGAGAATACAATTATTGTTTACGATTTGTATAAAAAGAAATATCTAAGTTGATATATAGTAGAAAAAAAAAATGTGTCTTTACATAAACAAAAAAATAATGAAGATAAAAAAAAAAATGAAAAAGTGGAATTTTTAACTAAGTGAACGTGATACGAGAGAGATAATCCTGTGTAATATAAAAAAAAAGACAAAAAAAACTCTTTACTATTTACTGTGCGAGTCCGATTAATAAAAAAGAATTTGTGAATGTAGAAAAACGAATGTACTTCTCGTAGATGAGAAGTTTGCCATGACGTGAATATTGTCAAGAGGCTGAAGATATTATTTAAGATGTAACGCAAACACTGCAGGAATTTAGACTGCTCAAGTTGTAAAAGTAAAAAAAAATAACAAAACTGCTATGGAAACTAATGCGTGTATTATATATAAATAATGAAAGCAAAACAACAAATGAAAAAAAAAAAAAAGTAAAAATTGTAAGTTACACTGAGAATTACAATCACTGCAAAAAAACAAAATATTTGCAACTCACGTAATTTTTCTTACACGTCCGCCATAGCGGAATAAACTTAAACATTTTTAAAACAACACAATGGAAGAAGGACACATGAAAAAATAAATAAAAATAAAAATTATAACTGAAAAATTTGTATGGCTCGCGCGCAATTAAAGTGTTTGGCTTATGTTAAAAAAAAAAAAAAATATTCATGCGCGTGTAAATGTACAACATGTGTACATTGTGGTATTAATTTAATTTTGAATATAAATTATAATAAAACAAATAAAAGAAAATAGTAACGGTAGCCCATAGATCATATTAGCACACGATGAAACAACTAAGATAAAACAAGATAAAAACGAAAAATAACAAAATTACAGATATTAACGTACGAAACTTGACGATATTTTTGTGACTATCACTTGTAATTTTTAAGCTAATTCCACAACTATATTGACGTAAAATGAGAATCATAAAGTTTAAAATGATTAAACAAAAATTAAATGAATGAATAAAATAAATAAACGTCAACATGAAAGGATGATTGTGATTGAGAAGAAAAATAATATTGAAAAATACCGGGCAATCCTATTATTTCTATCGAAAAGAATTTATTAGTATTATATAAACCGCCTGATTGAATAATTGGTAATTTAAATAGATCGTATAGTCCCGCTCCATATACATAAACAAACACACATACATACACATACACATAGACAATTATACATACATGAGTGTTATGCTCGAAATCTCTTGTCGATAGAATTTAAAAAAAAAAAAAAGAATAAATAAAAAAGTAAATATTAAAACACATTAATTGATGATGCCAAGTGCGTGATGCAGATGCGATACCGAATATTTATATTTTGTTACAGGATGAATAGAAAAAAAAAATAACAAAACACAATTGTACACTCGTGTGCAATTTTTGCTGCAGTTGATTTATAAAAAAAAAAATAAAAAAGATAATGAATAAATAAATGAGAAAGTAAACAAAAATGAGAGCAGAATGATGAAAGCTCAGCTCGTTCATTAACGTTTTTTATTCTTGGATAAATTTATTGAATTATCCAATTATTTGCTACGTGGAACAAATGAGTATTTGAATGAGCTTAAGAGAAAATGGGGAGGCGAAAAAAAAAGAGAAAAATAAATTACAAAACGACTGCAGCTCCGAATATAAAATAGACCAATAGAAACAACGATACCTCAACAAGACTCAATAATTAATTATGACTAACGAATTAACTTGTACAATATCAATATTCTTTTACAGTCAAAATGCATTAAGAGAAAACCAATTGTCATTCAAAATAATACCTTGTTATAAAATTTAAGCCTGTTATCATCGTTGGAATCTGTTGAAAGCAAATAGGAAAAATTCAAACTTAAAAAAAAAAAATAAAAAAAGATGATGATGATGATGATGATGATCACGGCTTGGGGCGCATCTCATGTGTTGTTTCTAGTAGTTTTTTTATTTTTGGCAAATAAAATTTACAGATCTATACATATTTTAGTTTAATCAATTTTATCCAAAATAATTTTTTTTTATTTCATTCCGAATTATACATGTCTACTGTTATTTTGTGTGACGATGTAGAAAAAATTTATATTTATAATTTTACGTGCCCGATGTAAAGTTCAATTATTATCGAAAAGAAAAAAAAAGTTAGTTATTATTTATAAAAAATAAAATTTGCCAATTTTTATATTTTTCTTTCGTCTAGAAAACACTTTTAAAATACATTAAAAAATGATGAAAAAAAAACAAACAAATATTTAGTGTACATTTGCAATTTGTCACTCGAGGTATTATTTGTATTTTATAACAAGCGTTAATTTTTCAAGGAATTTTATCCATGAAGAGAGAGAGTGGAAGATCTCGTGAACTTATAATAAAAAACAAAACTAAAAAAATTCTATCCAATTATTTAATTACCAAATTAGTTTTACTTTCCTTCTTGATCCAACAAAAATAACATAAAATTTCCACATTTCAAATTTATCATCTCACTATAAATTATAATAATCAATCTCCAATATCAAAGAACAATTCCTACATTATAGGCTGTCTACACCCTGTTTTATCTACTCCAACAATTTCTCAAGCTTTTAAAATCCTCACTCCGATGTCACCAGCTTCAACCTTCAACGCGTGGCGCCACCTTTAAATAATCCTCAAAAATATTTCAACATGATCCTTACACAAATAACGATCCACAAAATTCTTAAATGACAAATAATCTTTTTTCAATTCTAAAATATTAATTCAACTCAGCTTTATATTTATCATATCACTAAATAAAATACTCGCAATTTAATTTTGCTTCAACAGTATATAATTATTTTTAATAAACTCTCAAACCAATCAACATTCACTACACATAATAATTTCTATTTAATTATTAAATCAATAGAAAACAAATTCCGCAAGACTAATCATCATGTAATTAATAATAAAACCAGTTAATTAATGAGTTTAATAAAAATTTATAAAATAAAACATTTCATGTCAATGTAAAATATTTTAAATCAAAGTAAAAAAAAAAATCCTTAAACACACACACGACATTTGATCATTCGTCGTGTTGTCATTGTGTATATACATTTTCTACAGGGGGTGAAAAATAGCAATAGGGATAACTAATGCAGCTAGCGATTTATTATATTGGTAGGACTTTATGGCAGGGCGGAAGCGACGATGGTAAAGAGGGTGAAAGGAGCATTAGCTATACATATATATGTATATATGTATATATGTATACTATATGAAGGAGCGAAAACGAGACCGCGGAAAGGGAATTGCCAGTGGTGACCGTAACGTAAAGTAAAGAGAAGGGGTTAATGTACGTACACGCGCGCGGCCACCACCCTCGCTCGCGTTTATATCGCTCTTCACCCGCACCCCCATTCACCATCGCACATCTATATAGTGTTATCCTTCGTGCAAAAGGTCACGTCCCACCCTGTCGATCATTCACCTCGCGCGCATTCTCAAGACCATCCAGGTTAAAGCAGAAGAGACGCTTTTCACGTTACTTTTCAAGTTCAGTCAATTTATTATTGTTAATTTTTTTTATTTTCAATGATTTTATAATTATTGTTAATGGATAATGTTTATATTTTACTCTTTAATCATGTAGGAATAATTATTAATATAATATTTAGAATTAAATACAATGAAATAAAATTTTTTTATGAATTATTTTGTTGAGTTGAAAATTGGAAATTTTTTCTTTTTATTTATTTTATTTTTTATCATTTATTTCAGGGTATTTAAATATTTATTATTTATTTATATTTATAGTGAAGTAAATATTGTTGCCAATATATGCGAATGTATAATTTTAATTTGATGTAAATGAGGAGAAATTAACTGGAAAATTGAATTATATATTTTTTTTAAAATTGTGATAAATTTTTTTTTTGGCAATCGTTGCACGTTTGTAAAATGCATCGGTACGCGTATTACATGTACATATGTATGTAAATATATAATAATATAAAAATATGTACGTACATAGGGAGTGTCTCACTGTGATCCCGCGGTGAAAATCCTCAGCTACGCCCTCGGTGTCGTCGTGTCCCTCCCGGGCTGCAGCAAAAGGGGGGTGAACGCCCTCGACTGACCCAGACTCGGAATCGATCGACATTTCGAGTGTATATGTATACATATATACAAATACAATTCTAACAAGAGCCCTTTTTACGATACTATTCTGCTTTTCTATCCATTTCAAATCAAAAGTTATCATTTTAATAAAAAAATAAAAAAAAATATTTATAAATATATCCATGTCAATATTTTTGTTTTTTTTTTTTACTTCTTTATAATCTCACTTTTGTACGAATTTTTTCAACAATATTCAGAGTATATATGTTATATTTATTGGTGTGTATGTGTGGATGTAGATAAAAATTGCGTGAATCAACCGTAAAACTTATTTATATAATGAGAAAATTTTCGTTTTGGACACACGTACATTTACCATTATTCATCTTTTCATCCCTTATGTGACATCAATCAGCTGGTCCATTTAGGAGGGTTGGTTTAGTCTGTGGATAAGATCCCTTTGGAGCTCTGTAATGATTGGAAAAAGGTTAATATGGATATACATAAATGTATATATACATTATTCTATTTATTTATTTATATAAGTTTTAATGGTATTGCAGATGAGGGAATGCATTTTCCATTTTTATTTCTTTTTCTCTTTAGCAGTTTCCCATCAGCCAATACCACGGGAAGAAAATTATTGATGGGTATATATAAGCGCCATATTGTGTAGCAATAAAAGAAAAAAATATTAACGTCACCTCTCAGGGTCGATCACCTAAGCCGCCCCTTTATTGGGTTGAGTGCACGATTTACAAATATATTTCATTTTATTTTTTATTTCCTCATTCATTCAAGATATTTATTATTCCTTAATCGACGAGAAAAATATGGTTTAATATCGTGTTATAACGTGTTTAGAACATAATAATTATTATCAGCATCGTCATCATATTGTTATTTTATTTAGTTTTATATAATAAAAGTATATACTTAACGACATAGTTGAGTTAACTCTTTGCTATACACATATATCCATACTTGACATAAATTTTTGCTCAATTGATTTTTTTTTTTATTTAATAAATATACTAGTTGGATATTTATTTTTTACTTTATCATGTAGAATATTTACTGTCTATAATATCCAATTATATTCAGTCTTGATGATTCTAAAATAAAATAAATATTAAAATAAATATAAATATGAAAATTGAATTATCTTTCTTGTTATTTATTTTAATAAATAATTAAATAATCCAATAAATAAACGCATTTTGCTCTACATAAATTTCTTATTTTATATTATAACATGTTTATAAATATATATTTTTTTCTCATTAAAAATACAAACGCTTTATAAATACTTTATTTATTAATAAAATTTTTACTATTTTTTTTTTATTTCCACATTTAAAATAATGTTTCCTTCACAATTTACACACAAGTATATCTATATATATCATATTTTACTCATATATATAATAAATTATATAATATATATATAATAGAAGCTCTTGGAAATTTATAAAATTAATTGATAAAAATATTTTATTTTTTGAATATTTTGGAAATTTGATCATTTAATAATTTCAAATATTATTATACTAAAATATTTGTTTATTTAATCGTTACAGATGAGGAATAGATATAAGGTACTATTGGAAAAATAAGTTATTAAATACATACACATATATATGTACGAAATATATTATTTGTAATTTAATTTTTTTTTATTTATAAAAATGCATAAATATATTTTTTTTTTTTTTAATATTATATATTGCACGAGAGAATTTCTACGCGGATGGTGAAAATAATGTATCAGAATATTCAATGCGACTGTGTGCGAGTGTAAAAGAGATAAAAATACGGAAGGAAAAAATGAGAGAGGGAGTATTTGATGAGTGAGGGTGGAATGGTCCAGCATAGAGGGTGTGTTTTCTTTGCACATGCGCCAATGGTTGTGACTGCTGCACCACGGGCGGATGGTTCAATGTTACGAGAGGCCATCGACCCGCGTATACAGAGAGAGATGAAAAATATTTCGCCATCCCTCGCCAATATGTATGAGTGAATGTATATGTATAATAAAAGGAATGGTGTAGTGGTGTAGATAGATACACCCCTGGATGGTGCATCCATAGAGCGTGGCAACCCCACTCTCTCTCTCTCTCTCACTCTTATAGCAGTGTATATACTCATTCGTCGGGGGTTTATATACACGCACATAACATATACACTGTTAGCAATGCGGACAAGAATGAAAAGAGCATGCAGGCACGTAACAATTCGTATTTTCACCCTTTGCGTTTA
The DNA here is from genome assembly GCA_030347275.1 of Microctonus aethiopoides. Lineage (NCBI taxonomy): Eukaryota > Metazoa > Arthropoda > Insecta > Hymenoptera > Braconidae > Microctonus > Microctonus aethiopoides. Next base: position 22,774,679 of record JAQQBS010000001.1, on the reverse strand, counting down.
TACTAGAAAATATATGTATATAACTTTGTACCCTGGCTGAACTCGCCCGGGATATCCTCTTATAAATTACCCGGGAACACCACTACTACTCAATTGCTTGACGTTTCATTATTTTATTTAATATAAAGAAATATTTATTTATTATTTATTGGTATTTATTATTTTACGCTTTAAATTTTAATAGATATTTATTGTTGTTTTATATTTCGATTTATTTTTATTTTTATTATTTATTGATATATAGATAAATATATTAATGAATTAACAAACAATTAAAATAAAAAGGGAGGCTGCAATGTAATTAATAATAATAGAACAAAATTATAAAAAAAAAGAATGAATTAATTTATATTATTTTTTTTTGTGGCTTTTAATATTAATTATTTGTATATGGTAATGAAAATTAATCGAATAAATATTAATGATATTTAATATTTAATTTATTTAATTTTTTTTTTTTTTATTAATTAATTAATAATACTTTATTTTTATTTGTTAATTTTTATTTTTTTTATCATGTTTTTGCTATTTTTTTATTTTTATTTTTGTTTTATTTGTTTATAATTTTATCATTTTTATTTATTTATTTATTATTTTACTATTTATATATAATTTATTGATTAATTAATAAAATTAATTAAATTAATATTAATAAACGAATAATATTTAATGATATTTAAAATTATATGATATTAATAATTTTATTCTTTACTTTTTTTAAATTTGATGATTTTTTTTTTTGTGGGTTTAATTTTTATTTTCGTATTTATATTGGATTCACTTTGCGCATCGTGTTTCCTTATTAGGAATTTGATGAGATTCCATGTGAATATGTATATCAGTATGGGATTAATAGGATATCGTACAGCCATATATTTGATGTATATAATAGAGTTTTAGAGCACTGTGAATTTGAAGAGAGATGAGAAGAGGAAAGTTTGGATTTTGAATTAATTAATAATACGTGGTGTGTATAGAGTGAGGGATGAAGTTGAATGAATGCATGATAATTTTGTGTGTATATTTTATTTGCCCAAAAAAAAAAAAAAAAAAAAAAAACGTAAATAAATAAATAAATAAATAAATAAATAAATATATATAAATGAATCAATATTTTGAATAATTCATTTGTGGAATATTTATTTATGGTGCTTAATATAAATATTTGAATGCATGTGGTAGTAATTTTTATTAAATGCGTAATTTCGCAATTAACTGTATATAATTAAAATTTTTTATTTAATAAAAATTGATTTTAAAACCACAAAAAATATTTTTAAAATTTATATACAAATAAATCGTGTGGAAAAATTGTTTATTTAATTTTATTACAACAATTCATAATTCGTCATCTTGTTATATAAAATAAATTAATCAATAATTAATATCAATTAAAATATCCCGAAAAAAAAATTCCATTATCTTTTTTTTTTAATATCAAAAACATTTCATTACATAATAAAATTAACATTAATCAACTTAATAATCTATACAACACTAAAAACATCTAACTCCAATATATTTCACCAAAACAAGAACAAAAAATAATAAAAGACATACTTTAAATCCATTTTATTAAAATACTCATCAAAACATTTAAAAAATTTAATCATCAATTTCATAAATAAAACTGTTTATATATAACCATAATAATAATAACAATCACACGACATTTGTTTATAGATTATATCTTAGTTTAAATCATAATAATAACCATAAGATTATTTTTTTCCCCTCCATTATCATAATCATAATTTTTTGTTTTTTTTTTTTCAACAACTTATAAAAAGTCACCAAGACAATATAATGTAATAAGCTTCAGAATATTATAGACCACTATTAAATTTTAACCAGCATTAGAGTGTTAGCTTGATGGAAGAGCCACGTAAATACACATTTTATATTTGTATAGATATTATACATATATATATATATAAATATACAGACAGGTATTGAGCAGAAGGTAACAGGGGGTGAGTTTTTAAAACAGGGAATTGACTTGGCGGTTGGGTCGATTCTGCTATGCTAATTCATCAACCGTCGTTATACATATACGACCAATTCTATACATAACACAAATATATGTATATACCTATGTACATACATACTTAGTCAACTAACTGAATCGACAAATTATTCTCCAGTACAACAGTAATATTAAATAATAGAATCAATACTATTTTAATTCTCTAATAAAAATAAAATTTCCTCACTAATTTTATTTTCAATAAATCAATAAAATTTCCCTAATTAATTTTCTCACAACTATACAATTATATCATAAAATATAATTACAACAATTTTAATATTCAAATATTTGTACTTAAATAATAAAAGCTCTTGGAAATTTATAAAATTAATTAATGAAATTGAATATTTTGAATATTTGATCATTTAATAATTTCAATTAGCATATTATTATACTATAAATATTTATTTATTTAATTGTTACAGATGATGAATGATGGATGTAAGGTATACTATTGGAAGAATAATGTATTAAATACATATATATTCGAATAAACTGAATAAATAAATGAGAGAAATACTTTGCAGAGTGTACAGAAAATAAATGTGGATTTTCTATACACGTTCATTTGCTCGTCGATGCAGGTTGCATTGCAACGTTGCACGCGCATCTTCTCTTCTGACGGTAGAGACTATACGTGAACGTTGACGGTATATAGCGTATACGTAGCAGGGGTGGATGCTGCAGGATCAATAACACGGAAAAGGGAGAAGTCGAGGGAGCGGCACGCATGCGAGCGACGTATAAAATCAAGTATACATACACATGTCTATCTATCTATTTATTTATCTATCTATCTATCTATCTAACTAGTATATGTGTACATTCCACGTTTTATCAGAGGAAGAAATAATAGAAGTGAAGCACAAGTAAAATGATGAAAAATATAAATCAATGAATAAAAAATTGTAAAAATATAATTTTTATATGTTGAAAAATAAATGTAGCTTTTAATAGTTGCTTTTATTTTGTGAATATATTTTTTATTTATGTAATTTTATATGTATATTCATGACATGTATGCGAATATATGTATGAATGTATTTAAATGAATATATGAATATATTTTTTATAATATTTAATGGATTTTTTATAATTTATAAAATATTTTCAATGCACTTATGCTTATAAATTTTTTTTTCATGATGATATATTATGTATTATAAATTTTATGATTTTTTATGTATACATATAAGGGTGCGAAGAGTGAGATGGGTTCTTTGACATCCTGACGGTTCAATTGTGTCAAGAACTACCTTTTATATACGCATGACAATATATATGTGAAGTTGAAGTGTAGAATTTTTGAAATACTTGAGGGAAAAAAAGAATAATAATAAAAACGAGCTATAAAAATATTTGAATAAATAATATTTAATGATGTTTATTGTTTTACATTCAATCTGAAATTCTATAAATAAATAACATCTCACTTAAGCTATATAAAAAACCATCAATATAGTATTCATCATTTTTTATATTATTACATTATTGAATTTATTTCAACCAAGTTATTCAATAATTGCAATTTTTTTCAAAACAAATATTTAAAAAATTCACCAATAAATTTTCAAATTGATTATTGATAAAAATTCAACACACACCACACACACTATAAAATAATAAAATCATTTCATAAATTTATTAATAAATAAATTAATATTGCAAAATATTAAAAATATTTTTTCAAATCAATCCAAAAATTTTGATCAAACATTTTCATATATTTTACATTATATTCCTCTTACTATAATTAAAAAAAAAAGAGCTTTTAATTATTAATAAATTATATACAATTATAACAACCACAATATAAATAAGAATAACACAATAAAATATAAATATAAAAAATAAAATATAAAACAATTTTAATTTAATTATTCCACATTTATTATTATTACAAAATTTTCCATTTCACTGAATCTCATTGCGACAATTATCTATTGTACTCTAAGTCCCAAAAAGTGCTGCAACGCTCCAGTGGAATGAACTCCTCCTATACATAGTTATATAAATACTTAATACATATATGCTGCATGCACATATACATGTACCGCATGATCCAACGGCGCGTTCTGATATCGGGGGTGCAAATCTCTCTGTCTGGTCTGGAAGTGGCAGTGTCACCATAGCAACGTACCCAGGAAACACTCCCTTTGCCAATTCCCACTCTTTCGATAGCGCGGCTGCCAGCTAGGTTCATCCACCTCCAGCAAAACGCGGCGGCGGCGTCCCGACGGCTGGCGCGTTGCCGCTACTGCTACTACTGCTACTACTACTGTATGTTGCCGGTGGTGGTGATCCTACTACTACTGCCGCTGCTACTTGCCTAGAGTAGTAGCACCAGCACACACCACTATACTATGTACTACTACGTTATACCTTTACCTAAAAGAGGGTGCACCGTCCGGGGCATATACAGAGAGAGAGAAAGAGAAAGAGAGCAATGGCTCGTTGATTTTGCTCTTACTCACTTGCTCTCGTTTCGTTGTATATATCGCCTCCCGGGCAACGTCCGGTATTTTAATTTTTTTTTTATTTCTTTTCTTTCTTTATTATCTTTTTCAACTTGACAGCCCTCTCGCGCGCGAGTTATTGCCTTCACAAAGGGAGAATTGAACGCTGGAGGAAAAGGAAAAAGAAAAAATAATTCACGTCCAATCCAACATCGATGATATATATTTATATTAATATCTACAATTCACTCTCAATTATTTTAAGTGCATTCATCATTTTTTATTATTTATATACGTATCATATTGATAATATAATATCAATTAATAATATTTATTTTAATTAATATTTTTTATTTCATTTTGTTTTATTTATTTTATGTTTTTTTTTTAGTTAAATTTATCGTTGAATTATTATGAATAGATTTAAATGTATAGTGTATTTTTTTTTTTTATATTTTTATAAATGGGGAATATAATAGCGACGTACCGCACACACTTGTCTGCTCATATTCATTTTCAACGTGTCTGTTACGAACCCTCTATATTTTTTTCTTCCTCCCTCAATTTTATCTCGTATCGCGATTTGAATGCATTGAAATATGTATGTATATCCACGTTTATATGTATATATATATATGTATATTTGTTTTATTTACCATCCTTTGAGAGTCGAGCAATCCGTTTTCTCTCCCTACAATCGTTATTCAAGCACTCCATAAGATGCATTTCACATTGTTTTATCCCTTCGCAAATATTCGTCTTCTATATACGCATATATAATAAATATATATGTACGAGTGAACCGTGGACCTGTGCCAGTTGAATATTTTCTGCTGTTGCTGTGTGTCGATTAATGAAAAAAGAGGGGAATGAAAAAAAAAAAAAATA
>JAQQBS010000001.1:22747852-22758559 GCA_030347275.1 Microctonus aethiopoides | reverse complement strand
TATGAATGCGCTGGTAAGATTGAGAAATTAGACGAGGGGAGGTGAATTCAAATATGAATATATCTGAGTGTGTGTGTGTGTGTGTGTGTGTAGGGGGTGCAGATTAAAACCCGTTACGTTGTGAAAGTTCATTGACTGCGTGTGTAATAATTATTTAAATATGAAATAGTAATAAAAATGTTTTGGTTTTATGTTTGAAATATTTTTTGGTAGATTTTTTTATTTTTAATATTATGGAAATGTTATTTTAATATGAGGATGATGATGATTATTTTTTACACTTAGGAGATTAACTTTTTTGATTGACTGTGTGCAATTATAGTGAGAGGAATAAAATGTAAAATTGATGATTAAATAAATATAGATTTGTAAATAATATTTTGGATTATTTTGAATTTTATGGTAAATGTTTGTATAGAATATGAAAGTTTATATTTTTTTATATGTATAATTGACAGTGTTATTTTTATTTTTAATATATTAATTTGATGTTTGTGTGAAGTGTTGTGGAAATCGTGTGTGTGTGTTTGATGTGAAACAATTTTTATCAGTATTAATTGGGGAATTAAAAGTTTTTCTATCGGTAAAACTTTCGGATGAAATCTTTCGTAAAGCTTTTTTCTACCAACCCAACGACTACATTGGCAATTGAGTTATTGGCCACACTGTATTGCCATAAGCAGTTGTAAAACAAACTTTTTTTCCTCCAATAATTAATTACACAATTAAACTCATATTATTAATCAATATATTATTATTCAGAATTTATTTCACTTGAAATATTCTCAAGTTATAGTATAATTAAATTAATATTTAATCAATGTTTTTTTTATTAAAATTGTGAAAATTTTTTTATTGCTTTTTCCATTTCAAGATAAATGTTGTGCAGGTCAATAAACATTTTTTTTTTTATTTGAGATAATAAAAATAAATTGATAACAATATTTTATAGTGGTTGTTTGTTGATTGAGCGTTGAAATAAATGTCTCAGTGTAATGTAGTAAAACTTAATAATATTAATAAAAAAGGAACATAAATGAAGGGAAAATAAAATAAAAACAAGAGTAATCATTATATTTGAATCATATTATATATTAAAATATTCATGATAATAATACTAATAATAGTCATAATATATTATCCCGTGTTGGTAAAATTACATAAAAAAATATAGAAAATAATAAACTTGTAACTATTTCATCTTATTATTCTTTTTTTATTTTTTTTTTTTGTCTTTCCCATGCATTAGAAAATAACTATTTCTCTCTTTTCACTCGGTCACGCGGTTTATCAATCCTTAAACGCGATCAGCACTATTTGTATTCTTATTTATTTATTTATTTATTTTTTTTTCAATTTTCATTTTATTTTTTTATTTTTTTTTTTTCGCTTGTTTCTCTACATTCATACGAACTTTGATTATATTAATAGATGCAATATTAAATTCAGTATACACAGCTGAGGATCATATTAAATAAATCGCGCACTCTATAATATTATATAGTATGATTGATGTCAGTTGTCATTTTTTGTTGTTTTAAACATTTTGAGGAACAAAGTTTCACGTATAATTTTTATTTAATTATTAATTTTTAATATTCTCACGTTAAATTCATGTCAGTTTTTTTTTATTGGGTTATTTAATTAAATCCACGACATTAAAGTTTTGTAAAACATATTTAAAAAATAAAAAAAGATTTTTATTCCTTTTTTGTTTTTTATTATTCAATCGTTAATGCCCAAATGTTTTATAAACTCAAATTATATTATTATTAATGTCATTCTCTCTCACTTGTTTTTTCTCAATATTGCGCAATAAGAATTCGACAATATCTAAACAATATTAAAAAAAAAAAAAAATTATTTATAAACGCCATGACATGAATTTACATCAATGATAATATTCATAATGATTTTAATTTCTTTCAAAAATGTATAATATTATTCAATCTTGTTAATCAAAATTGTTAAACATGCTTTCTATTTTTTTTTTAATTCAAAAATTTGTTTGTTTTATTTTTGTATGTATGTTTTATTGTTTAATTGAGAAATTGGAAGATATTAGTCTTCGTCGTATATAAATGCAATGTAATTATGACGCAGTCGTATAAATATGTTTCAAAATTAATGCAAAAATCGAAATATTCAATTTTTCATTAATTAAAGAAAAAAAAAAAATATCAAATATTCTAAATGAAATGAACAAATAAAAATTATACAAATATACGTATGTGTAAATATGTGGAAAACAAAAACAAAACGGAAATGAGCATATACAATGTGTAAATACATGAAAAAAAAAAAAAAAAAAAAAAAAAAAAAAAAAAAAAAAAAAAAAAAAAAAAAAATCATATTTAATAAAAAATTAATAGAAATACTCAAATATAAAAATCCCTCTTTAATTATGAGGAACAAAAAAGAAATATTAAAAAATCACTAATATGAAAAATACACCATTCATAATTGTCACAAAATTGCAAACAAATTCTAAAAAAAAAATTTTTTTTTTTTTTTTTTCATTTTTGACTATTGATATTTAATTCATTATTTCTGGCGCGAAATTTTCATCATTATTCCACCCTTACAAATCAATTTATCGCTCGTAAAATCAGAGAGAAATAGAATTAAAAAAAAAATAATATAATAAATTATACTTGACGACTTTTGTATGTGGCGATTGTTAATATAAAATTATGTACAAAAACACAAAATGAACAAAAAAGTCCACGATAATATTGACAGTGAAATGAAAGAAGAAACAACTTTTTTTTTTTCATTCTCTCCTCTTCTCTTTCATCGAACGCTATTGTGAATATTTATTATAAATACAATGTTTGTATTAATAATAAATGTGACAATAAAATGTTAAATGTAAATATTTTTTTTTCTTCACATTTCATCCACAACATAAATTGATTCTATTATTACCTAATCATTTTATATTCCAACATTCGTGTATTGTTTATTCTGCTGTCGTCATTGTTTACTATTATTTAATTGATTAAAAAATTTTTTCGTGAATTTCGAAGAAAAAAAAAACATTTCGCACAACATTTAATATAAAATAGTTCTTAATATATGAATATTATTAATAATAATTATATGAAGAATAATAATAATATAAAAGTTGAATAACGTAATAATAATAGTATTAATTAATAATAATTAATAAATCATATGACAACTATGATAATCACAGGCTTGTGAATATCTTCGTGATTATACATATATTCATGCTTTTTTTTTTTTTTTAAATTTTTATTGAATTTATGTACACACACACAGAGATAATCGCATGCATGAGTTTATATATTATGTGTTCATTATAATATTTTTTTTTAAACAAAATAAAATAAAATAAAGTAAAATAAAATTAAATTAATGTTAAAATATTTTCATCAGTATTTTTTTTTTATATTAAGATTTTGCAATTAGCTAATTTTTTTTTTAAACTTTATCCTGATATTTCGCTCTATATCACCACATATTTCAAATCGTCTTCAAATAAATTTTAATATATAATTATATCTTCTGTTATTTATTAAATTGTCATGATTATATTTGCGTAATTAATTTTTATTTGTTTGCTTTTTAATTTGTATTCAATTTATTTTAATCATAATAACAAATAACATTATCAAAAATGTTTTGAAAATTATTATTGTTATCAGTAAAAAAATTTTACATTCACACACTCTCTCTCTCTCTCTCTCATTTTCTCTCGCTTTATTTGTCCTCTCAATATGGCTGGCATAATGTTACGATTCACAACTATAATATTGGAAATACTGATTCACTAGATTTATTTTATTTCATCTTTTTTAATTTTTTATTCAACTCTTTATTTATTTTTTCTTTGTCATCTTGGCTTGTATAACTTTCCTTCTTCACTTCTCTTTCTTTTTATATTTCCCTCGTCCATCATTATTATTTTAATCACTTTTATTAAATTCATTTGAGCGGTTGCCTCAACTCAATTTATATTTCCGCGTGCCAATGGTGATCACAAAAATTATTCTCATATTTTTTCTTAGATATTTTTTTTTTTAGATGTATACTTTTTGTTGCACGCATACACACACACACACATTGAACACCCGTAAATCAAGCATAAACACACACATACGTGCACTGTATAAAAAAAAAAAAACAAAGAACTCACAAAAAAAAAATAAAATAAAATCAAAACTTTTTGTGACGAGTACAAGACGATTAAAAAATAAATAAAATAAGGCATTTACCCTTTGAAAAATTTGAGATCGAGTGTGTGGTATTATGTGTGGGCTGAATGCTACACGTATAATTAATCCACATGTATATTAATTACCCTCGTGTAATTATTAACATCACCCAACAAACTATATCAGTACAATTATCTGTATGACGATGATCGAACGATCAACCAAAATGATTAATCGATAAAACTATTAGATTAATAATGCCGACGCACGTGCGGGGGGTGGGGTGGTAAATAGGAGGGAGAAATTACACATCCGGTGACACATTTACATTGGCTCACAAGACCAAAAAGCACACTTATAGGCAGTGGCAGGGCTAAAATCGAGGGAGGGAAACTATGAATTTCCATATTGATAATCATAATAAATTATATATACCTAAATATATATATATATATATTTCTTACGAAATTATTTTCTATTTATAAACACCCTATGGATATAATTTGACAATTAATTAAGTAGTTAAGTAAGTAAGCGGTTACGATTACGGTACGAATTTTTTTTTATACTCGTATTTTATTTTATTTTTTTATTTACTATCTCACATTTAACATTTATGATTCTTGTATTTTATTATTGTTTATATATGCATATATATATATATATTTTTCGATAGCGAGTATATATATACATATATATATATATATATATATGAGTTTTAAATGGAATCAAATAATTATTACGCGGCAAATAGGTTCTTTTTTTATTTTCTTGTATAATTCTTTCAAGTTGCAAATATTGCGCAATCTTTCTCACTCATTTTCAATCACGATCCCGAATCAAATAATAATAATATTAATAATTAAAAAAATAAGAAAAACGCTTGATTGTCAGCGAGAGAAATATATAAATTGATTATTATAATTTTCTTTTTTATTATCAATAACAAAATTGAATAGCTCAATATATGAATAAAATTAAAAAATAAAAATAATTTTCTGGCTGCATTTTTAATTACGTATTTATTATTAGTCTTATTTATTTTTTTATTTATTCGTACTTGAGCGAATTGAACTTTGCCATTTTTTTTTCAATTAATTCATATAATATTTAATTATAAAATTTGTTTGGTTATTTAAAAAAAAAAAAAAAAAAAAAAAAAAAATTTGTTCGTTTTTTTTTTTTTTATTTATTCAATATCTTATTAATTTATTCAATCGATTATTTATTTTGAATTTTTAGCATTTACGTTTATGTTTATAATTATTAATAGTCTCGCAAACGAGCGATCACTGAGAAAAATTTATACATCTACCAATGCGAATAATCTGGAATATCAAAAATACCGGAACACTAGGCTAGGCAAATTTATATATAAATGTATATATATACACATGTACATGCACATATATATATATATATATACAAATATATGTATGTGGAAAGACGTGAAACGCATACGCATATATACATGTATAAATAATTATTATTTGTTTATTTATACATGTGCACATATATTTATTTTTATTTATATTTTTTTCTTCGTTAGATCGATCGTTTAGAGACTCAAAAAATTCAGCAACAATTTGAGTGATAGAAAACAGAAAGAGAGAATTTATCGAGATATTAAAATTAAAATTAAAGGAAAGGGAAATTAGAAATAAATGACGAATTAAAACTCAAAATTTTCAAGACCGTGATTGATTTTTTTTTAATTACGAAAATAATAAAAAAAACGCGAAAAATATATATATATATTTCTTTATATTTTGTTTAAAATAATAATTATGTTTGTGTATTTTTTTTCTTCTGTATATTTGTATTAAATAAATTATCTACGGCGCGCAAATGATTTGCATTTTTTTTTCTTCACTGTTTTCTAATTAAAAAAATAATATAATAATTATATTTAGTATTACAAAAATTTTTTTATTTACGAAATTGAAATAATAAAAAAATAATGATAACAATTATTCTGTATTCAGGCATTCATTTGGAAAAACGGCACACAGCAACGAATGATTTTGATAAATATACATATAGCCGCATATTACTTTTGGAAAATTGAAAAAAAAAAAAAAAAATAATTCAAAATAAAATTAAAATAATATTAATAATAATAGTAATAGTAATATCAATAATATGAATATCAATAATAATATATAACATAACTATCAGATAGAATATGACAATATAGAAAAGATAGTTTAAATTAAGCAACAATCATCATTTTTTTTTCTCTCTTTCATTTTTAGTTCATTATATATTTTTTTAATTTTTCAATTTTTATTTTTTAGCTTTCATACGATAAGTTCTATAAATTAATATTTTTGCATTTCATTATTATTTTTTTCCTCATTCTTCACATTATTTATTTATTTATTTATTTATTTATTTATTTTTTCTCTCAACTATCTATCACCTATTATTTTTTTTCCTTACGTTTATTTATTATTCTTTGAGATATGTATCGTCGTGTTTTATGTTCTCGCTAAATTCACTCATTATTTTATTTTATTCATTTGTTTATTTATTTATTCAAACCATTTTTGTTCGCACGTGTGGAAGTGGCGCGCAACCACCAGGAGAAGAAAAAAAGTTGGAAATTATATGAAGGGCGGTTGTCGTTATATCAAAATACATATTAACATCTGCGCAATTCCTCGAATTTTTATTTTACCATTAATTTCATCATTTTCACTAAAATTCATTCACAATTATTTTTCTCGCCCATTTTTCTATATCTGAAATACATTCTTCTACATTATGCCATTTACAAACATTAAAATCACACAAGATATTTTGCTGCGTATGAGAAATTTATATACTAAGCCACGAAATATTATACGAAGTTGACTTTACCGTTTTTTCATTATTATTTATTTATTTATTTATTTATTAATTTTTTTCGTAAACATTTCACATCGAATTATATTAGCAATGTTAAATATGCCCACAATAAAGTTTAGTCTCTCTCATTAATTATTATTTTTTTTTTTCCGTTAAAATTTGTTGTAATTTTTTTTTTGTTTTTCTGATATCTTTTTTTTTTATTTTTTTTTTTACGAAAAAATGGCAGTTATCGGTCACAGCCAATGGCTATATATTCATTATGCTTAATGCTTTTAATACATATATTATGATTAATTAAGGTTAGTTTTGTTTTTATTTATAATAAATACTTAGAGCGTTGTCTCAAAGGGGTTTTCTCTCTCACAGCATCGGTATATATCTCACATTTTTCATTCTCACTCGCCTTTTCTTCCATTTATTAATTTAATATCTTTATATGAGTTATTGCGCTTTTTTTTTTTTGTATTTTGTATATCTAATTATTTTAGTCAAGCTCAAAAGTCGAGAGAGACCAAAGGAGGATGTCAATATTATTCAATTATCGATTGTAATATTGAATGAAAAGTCTTTTAAAAAATATTCATGTAAAAAAAAAAAAAACGGTGAGAATATATCGCAAAATAATGTGTGATAAAAATTAAAAAAAAAATAATTATTATAAAAATTAAAAAGATAACACTAAATGAGGATGAAAAGAAAATTGTACATAAATATATATACATTTTTTTTTTCTTTCATTTTGTTGTCTTGATGTCAGAACCTCGGCTAAAGTGAAGGTTTATTTGTGATTTGTTTAACTATTTATTTTTTTCTTTTTTCTCCTCCTTTTATTTAGCATCTTTAGAAAATGTTAAAAAAATTTTTTATCTCCATTTGAATGCAGAGATAATTTCATCCCCCAGGTCTAGCGGAGATTCTCGACAACATTAAAAAAAAATTTTCTTTTTCTTTTCTTCACACGTTATTGTAAAAGGACAAAATTAATGCGATTGTTAATAAAATTATTTTGAATTAAGGGATGAAAAATGGGGAGAATACATGAGGGATAAATTCACCACCATCCATTCCAATCTTTCTCTTTCATTCATTTTTTCTTTCAAATATTCACATATTTCTTACAAACTCCCACACACGCACATCGACTTTTCACATTTGTTTATCAATTTTTTAATTTTTCCTCTCACCAATGAGCAAATGAAAAGGTATATATTGTTTATATTGTATATGATGGAGCTTGACCACGACAATTTTATAGTTTCGGCAACCGCCCTCTATCTCATTATTATGCACAATGGGACTCGACAAATTAATAGTTTTGTCTCATGCAAATTTTAAAGAATAAAAAAAAAATCAAGAAAAAAAAAACAGGAAAAAATTTATAAAATTGAGATTGCTGCGCGCCGTAGATTAAAAGAAAATATATATAAATTATGTATAAATTTCTTTTTCTTTCACTTTCCAACACATTTTTATAATCCCACCCTTATTTTATTTTTTACCCCGGAATTCATTCTCAATCTCAACTTTGTCTAATTTCAATGAAACCTATTTTTAAAAAAAAAAAACACTGCGCGTTTATGAATTTAATTTTTGTCATATTAAAATTGACAGAGGGTCGCACAATAATATTATTAATTCCTCATTATTTTTTTCTTATTTTCTTTTTCATTACTATATTAATATTATTATTTGAATAATTAATTTCATTCGTTTTCACAATCTAAACTTCTTTTCGTCCGTGATTCAGACTTATATGTTTTGAAGTGAATGACATAATTATTTCATTCAATCTACTTCCACATAATCTACGTAAACATAATATATATTCATATATGTGTATATATTATGTTAACATACACCAATTACGTGTCGTTTATTTTGTCGATCTACAGTACTTTGTTGCTTATATGTATTTTTTTTTTTTTAAAGAGTTGGAACTAGAATAAATGCAATATCCTACAAGTATAAATGTATTTTATATATACGTTTACGTCTCATCACCGTTGATTTTTTTTTCTTCATTGTTCGTCTTTTTTTTTATTTTTTGTTTATCTTCACATTTATTTATTATTTAGTTTCAACATAGAAAAAATATAGAAGTCACTTTTTTTTTGCTGTTTTGAACTTAAAATATATAATAAATCTCTGTCGAGCATCCATATCTCTCCATTTTTTTTTTTATATAATTTTTTTTTTCATCTTTTATTTTTCTTGTGTGTTTGTATGTGTGTGTGCGTGTATGTGTATGTGTTGTGTAATCCCATTCAATAATATATATTTCAAATGGGGGATCAATGTCATTTTATTGCCACGACGTTTTTTTTTATTTTATTTTAACTTCATTTTTTTTTTTTTTTTTTTTTTTTTTTTTTTTTTTTTTTTGGGAGGGGGGGCATCTAACGTCGACGCAAAAATAATTATCCGCGAGTAATGCTCATATATTTTTTCTTCTGTTTTACGAGTGCGACAAGATACGCAAACACGATAAAAATAAATAGATATACTTATTACAACATTACGACGTAAGAAGTTTTTTGTTTATTTTTTTTTAACTTTTTTTTTTTCATTTTTTTCTTATTTTTTTTTTTTCATTTATTTCCAAACCTCCCTCTTCACACACCAGTGGGCCACACATCACTTGCACCCTGCTTGTTCGAAAATACTATTTGAGCACGTATATAAACCTTCGCCGTTATTAATTATTTTTTTTTTTGTTTAATTCTCACATTTTTTTTTGTTTTGTTCAAATGGCAACGATTGACAAAAAAATATAATTACTCTCAAGTTTCAATGAATAATTGGAACACCATTGGGTAATTCGAAACAGGCGAATGAAAATTTTATGTTCCGTATAATCGCGACATGACAAATATTAATAAATATGAAAATTAAAAAAGAAAAAATCGACGAAAATAAAAAAATTAAATATTGAAAAAAAAAAAAAATAAAATACAATTATAAAATATACACATACACGTATATATATATATATTTTTTTTATAACTATGAAAATAAAAAAATACGATCGAGATTAGACTGCCAATGAAAGATGGTATTTTAATTCAGCAGCACTGCAAAATCGTCTTATTTTTTTTTCTCTTTTCCAATTCATTTAATTTCCATTTTTCCACGCGATTATTCCATTTATTTACTGACTTGTAAGATAGAAAAATGTTCCCGCCCAATTGAAAAATAAAATAAAATAGAAAAAAAATTTTTCGTTATTAATTTCATCAATGGAGATTTCTCAGTGAGATTGTTGTTAAATTGTTTTTTTTTTTTTAATTTCACTCCCACCCAAAGATGCGATTTCGTTAATTATATTTTCTTAATTACGTAATGAAATTGGTAGTCTTTTTTTTTTCATCCATTCTTTCTCTACAATATTCGATATATAGATATATATTTATTATATATGTATAATAATATAATATATAATACGTCTCTCAGGATAAAAGCTGAATGTGTCCATGGCAAACACACACACTTTTATAATGAAATTTTTATATCAGTTATTTAAGAATTAATTATTACTTGATTATTACTAAGTCAAGAATACGCTCAAAGGGAGGACGCGGCGCGAGGAGAAGAGATTCATTATTATTTATTTAATTATTATTCTATTTATCAATTTTTTTTGTTTTTTTTTTAATTTTTTTTTAAATTTTTTTTT
>JAQQBS010000001.1:22731602-22747771 GCA_030347275.1 Microctonus aethiopoides | reverse complement strand
TTTTTTTTTTTTTTGACGATGTGTATGTGTATGTTATAGGGCTTTTTCTTTTTATTAATGAATTGATTGAGAATGAGGAAAAACACTCTTATCCAAGAAATTTAATTCCGCAATCCCACGTTCATCACATTTAATTATTTTTCTCACTTTTTCATTTAGTTTTTAATACCCAAATTTTTGCCCCGCACTTTTGTATAATTTTTTTTTGTTTTTTCCGTTAGCCATGTGGGGTTTGCACATTTTTAAAAAATATAATGGGCAATATCGAACTTCCACCAGTCATCCTTATCGTACGAACGCGCGAAAATACATCTAAATTCTCCGATAAAATATTCACACAAGTATGCATAAGCATACACGCATTTACGCGCCCAAATTCACATCCACACAATATCTATCTATAATTATATGTTAAATGTTTATATATATATGTATATATATATATTTTTTTTGATATATAATATATATTATTATTTCAATTGCTATGTCGCTTTTTATATAAAGGTAAAGATATAATACTCTAAACGATTGATGGCAGGTGGAAGAAATTGTGCCGCTTGAGCTATATTTATGTTATTAATTTTATTTATTTATTTTTTTCTTCGAATGAATCGGGGGATTGCAGAATATTATTTCCTCTCAATATCACTTCTTATATATATTTAAAAATCTCTACAATCATTAATTCCTCTCATTTATCTGTCATTAATTAAATATCGCGCCTGGTTATACATCTCGAATTTCTATTTTTATTATATTCATTTTTGTTTCTTCTCTATTTCCATTTTTTTTTTTTTGTAAAATAAAATAAAATAAAATATAAGGAAAAATGTTTTTTTTCCATCATTTTCTTTATAATCATCATCTTTCACTAAATTCGCAATGGGACGCGCGCAATCACGATCACACTAGACAGTTCTACGAATATCCTACAAGTATCGGTACAATCGATTCACGGCGCGACTTGTTTGCAAATTTATATTGATTTTTTTTTTATTTTTCTTTCGCTATGCAAAAACTTGAACGGTGGTAAAACATTGTTGACATTTTATTTTTCTTCTATTTCTTTTTCTTAAATTTTTTTCCATTTCTAATTCAAGCAAGAAAGCACATTGCAAATAAAAGACGCGCCGCGAGTCGATGCCTACACCTACAGCATATTTAATCGATTCGTTGTATCCGGTTGGCGCGGGAATGAGCGAGCGAAGAACGCATTAATATCCCCCAGGTTCATTTATATAATTTTTTTTTATCAATTTGTTTTTTTTTTCTAATTTTTTTTTTTGCTTTTATATTATTATTTTTGGACTTTTCCAATCATTCTTTGTAATTATTTTACTCCTCCCATAACTTTATTCAACATTTTTTTGTTTTAATCATTATTGGCAGCAACAGCAGTGGAATTAAAATCTTGTGCGCGTCTTCCTAGACTCTGAGGTCCCATGAACTTATATTTAAAAAAAAAAATTTTTTTTTTGTTTTACTTATAATTTTAATAATTTTTTTTTTTCGCGTCTCGTGCGAAAATTATCAATCACATTCAATTAAATTTCCCTTCATCACACGACTTATCACCAACCAATATCCCTCCTTTCATTATCATCTCTCTATTCATTCACTACTCCCTGTCTCTCTGCTCACATCAGCGAAAAAAAAAAAGAAGGGAAAAAAAAACATTGTTCTCATCCCTCTCTCATTAACGCGCGCAAATCTAACATGAAAAACTTGAAATCTGATCTTAAAACCATCTCACATACACACATCTTCTTTGTTTATCTCTCCTCTTCTCTGCTCGTGCCGATGGATGACGATACTAGATGACAATAACGACAACGATGATGATGACGACGACGACGACGACGACGACGATGATGATAATGATGTTTTAATTTCTTAAGACAGAATTCGAAGCGCTTGAAGAACAGGCCTGGAGCATACCGGGCAACTTGGATCAGAACTCTCACATACACGATTACCGCAATCCAAGCAGAATAAATTGTGTCCGCATGGTACGAGCGCTGCAGTGACTTCTTTATCACCGCAAACAACGCACTCGCGACGTCCACCAGCGCTTCCACTGCCCAAAAGTGAATCCGTAGGACTTGCTGGACTCGCGGATGCTGGCGGTGATGGTCTTGATGGTAATGTTACACCAGGAAATGACCAAATAGATGAAGCTGAAGCTGCTTGAGATTCAAATGATGGAGATTCACCAAGACCCTCATCTCTTTCTAATCCCGCGCCCCAAATGGCAACTAAATCATTGAGTCCAGGTGCACCTGAGCTGCTTGATGAACTGCTACAGCTACCGCTACTGGAAAAAGCACCGCTGCTTGATCCATTGGAGCCATTTGAACCAGGTGGATCCAAACTGCCTAAAATTGATCCCAAACCACCGCGACAAAGTGCACCAAGTAAATCAACTTCTTCAGCAACTAATCCAGGCCCAGTGGTTGCACCAGTTCTCAATGCAATATGCGCTTCAATTTCACGTCTTGCCGCTTCAACACTCTCTGGCAATCCTGTTACTTCAAATACTGGCTCTTTATCACGACTTGGTGTAACAATATACGTGTGCGTTTGATGTTGAATTCTCTTAATTGTTGCACCTTTAGGACCAACAACCAGACCAACAACTCTGTATGGCACGCGTACCTGAATTGTTACATGTCCGGGAACAGATGTTGGTGGACCAGGTGGTGTACCAAGCAATGCACCAAGTGAGCTCTTGCGTGACGCACGAATTTGAGAAAAATGCTCAGCTGCTGACAGAATTTCACGTTTGGCGCGTGCAACATCCTCTTTTCTTCCAGTTACAACAAACACCGGCTCTTCACCACGTACTGGTGTCTTGATGTACGTATTTGTTTTTGCACGAAGAGCTTTTATCTTGCATCCTGCAATCAAACAAAAATCAAAAATATATCATTAATTATAGTTCAATTTAAATATTATTCTAAAATACTAATATTCAAAATTATATTTATAAAATTTCAGTTTTAATCATATCATTGTGATCCTTTTCTGTCTCCTCCTCATTTCTTTATAACGCCAAAGGCCCTATTACAATTTTACATGCATATATTTTGCGTCTACAAAGGACTCGATGCCCCAAAAATATGCAAATTCTCTGGGAAGATTCCACTCTCATTCTCCTATATTATATTTCGTGTACATATAACAAAAGCGGCAGGTGATGCGAGAATATTGCACAAACATAAACGCAGGTATGTCTGTTATTCCCCCTCCCAACTCAACTCAGACATATATGTCATATACATCAGGGATGTTTCAAAAATGAAACAAAGACCGAAAATACAACACACACACACACATACACATTTCGCAAAAGAAAGAATCGCACGAACCTACATACAGGGTCGAAGGAAGCATCACATATACAGATAAGGGGAATCGAAGTGAAAGGGGAACAGCGTGGGCTGTAGACAGTTGAAGGGCCGCGGCCAAGGTGAGACGAAAGAGCAAACGCGGCAAACAACACACACGCATCGCACAAATAAAAAAAAAAATAATAGAGAGCCCCGGCACACACCATTGATCTTTGTGTTTGTGCAATCGAGACGGTCAAAGGGTGTGTGTGTGTGTGTGTTTTACTTTATATTTTTTTTTCTTCAATTTTTTCTCTCCTCCTGCTCTTCCAATAACAATTTCCAATTCATCTATCCATAATATATCCCCATATAACAAATAAACAAATGTCAATTTATCCTCATTATAATTATCAAGAGAAAAAAAAAAATTTATAAATCTACATAAATACATATACCAATATATTCATGAAATTGTCGAGTAATAGTGAATTAGAAATGAGAAGTGTTTATTATAATGGTAGCCAAACACTTTATGATATTGCGAATGCGATGTAGCAGACAACGAGTCGTATAAGCTCATCATGAGTCGTTTTGCAAAAGCCAAAGTGTATATATACATGTATATATGTGTGAGGTATACAAGTTTCTCAGGCAGGTCAGTGAAACTGCGCCGTCAAGTTGAAGGCCAACACCCCCACAATGCATCGGGGCAAACATCCGAGAGAGCGTACAGTTCCCCAACGTGCCCCACCGCACCCCGTTGCACAGCTCAATTCTTCCATCTCATTCGCTCTCTTATCTCTGAATATACACGCTGTCGCACTAGTGGCGTGTGTCCGTTCGTTTGGGTTATACGTGTGGCGCATCTCTCCCTCTACACTCTCACACACACACATGTATATAATTCCCCGCCACTGAATGCGCGCCACACACTCTTGCTCTATCTATATCGTTATGTATTTATATCTTTCTCCTTTCTCTTCCTTTACTTTTTTATCTTTCTTCCACATTATCGTGTGTTTCATTCGCGCGCACACGCGCCCTCTGTCCTCCCTCTATCCTTCCGCTTTTCACCGCCCTTCCTGCTGCACAGCACCTCTTCACTCCTACTTCAGCTTCGCCATCAATGCATTTATATACATTTATATATGTATATGTGGTGGGTTCTCCCGCTGCCAATGGCCCCGCACAACCCGAGCAAACTCCCGAGTGCAGTCGAGAAAGTCGATGGCACCGACGCGGATGACGCAGCCTTGTGGTAACGACCGCGCATGGCTTTTGCCATATTCTCTCTATTCCTCCCAAATAAGAAGAAAATAAGAAGAAAAAAAATACTTTTCCCTCGATATAAATTTTATTTTTCACAAAACTTTTTTTCATTTTTTTATTTTTTTTTATTATACGCTTCTTATCATTCTTTTTTTTTTCTTTTTATTTATTAAAAAGTTTCAGCTGTAAACTATGCTTTATTTGTGAATTTATGCGATGTATAGTTGGGGGAAATTAATTATTGCAATGGAAAAATGTTTGGTGAGAAGGAGGAAAATATATGTGTGTGTGTATATATATATATGATATATGGAAGAGGAAAGAGGTAAAAGAAGAGAGGTGGTGGAACACGCTGATCGATTTCCATGACCTCGCCAAGGAGGCGACGACCGGCTCAGGACCTCGAAGATTCTCGTTTCTCTACGTGCATATAAATATATATACATATTCAGAGTTGAGAATGCACGCAAGTCCAGCAAAAGAGCAAAGCATTCCTTATATACATATACATATACAGACAAAATGCGACTATATACTCTTTCTCAACCTTTATATATACATATATATAAATATAAATATATACACGCACGAATATTTTACTTCTGATCTGCTTTTGTATAAAGCGACGCGAACCCAAGAACATCCCAATTCGGCTTTCCTCGAATAACACATGACGAAAAAGAAAAAAAATATATATATATACATATACATAAGTATATATAAATCATCTAAAGAAATTTAAAAATATTCACATCTTGTTCTCATTTATATACTTAAATTTTCCATTCATAATAATTTCACTCCATTTATCATCATTAAAATCAAATAATATTTCTTAATAAAAATAAATATCATTTCATTATCATCTCACTAAAAAAAAAAAAAAATAAAAATAAAAAAATTCTATAAACATTATTTTTTTATCATATAAACACTAATATAATTAATATACTATATTACTACTTTCAATATGCAATTAAACAGTACATATAATCACTGATAAACCCACGATTTAACTGATAATTAAACTATAACAACAAAATCTGTAAAATAAATTCAAATATTCTCCGTTCAATTTTCTCATTCTCCTCCTCATCATCATCATCATCATCATCAGTTTTCATCTACTCTGCCTCTAATTCTTCGGGACTCGCGTGTATATAATGTGTGTACACACGCGAAGGACAGAAATTCCAGCTCCGCAAATAGATCGATGACACTCGGCCAAGCAATCTCTCTCTCGTTTGTGCGTGATGTGTTTGCACGCGCGCCCAAACAAGTGCGCAGTAGTAGTATATACTTGCAAGCAACGTACGCATTTTAAAACAGAATAAAATCATCTACACTATATATGTAACATAGATATATATAATATTATATCTATATACCTAACAAGAATTTAGTTAATGTTATAAATGTGGTTAGTTGATGCGCATGATTTTATATATCGTTTATTCGTTTGCTCACTTGATGCACACACATACAATAAAATATATATCATATATGCATAAAACTCGCCAGGGTGTCGTCACTGAAATAACCAGGCGTCATGTCGTGTGATATAAAGTGCAATGGACGCACTCTCATCATCATATATATATACATATACTTTGAGTGTGTGGATCCAACAACACAAAGTCGTATCATCATCTACCAACTCGCAATGTCTTCTAATCCAACGTTTGTGCTGAGCTGTATACGTTCATTTCCGTTTATACTGTACGTCGTTGTCTTCTTTTACATTACTACACGCACGCATTTATATAAATATATGTGTATTGTGTGTGTAAATATATATATATCTAAAGCGAGAAGTGAACTGATGGCAGTGGAGGTTATACTATATTAAGATTCAACTTCTTCTCGATCACTCAACAATTCAATTGGGTTTTTTGTTTTCATTTTGTTTTTTTTTGTTGTTTCATCGCCAAATGTATTGTACATTTGAAAGAAATAAATAAATAAAAATATTGTTATTTAATTATATTATTTTTGAAAGAAATAAATAAAAATATTTTTATTTAATTATATTATTTTACTTTGAAGTATATTTGTTACTTTTTATTTTTTTGGGGTAAATGGTACAAATTTTGGAATGTTTGTAAAATAATTAAATATTTTGTGTATATTTTAGGAGATATATATTCACAGGAATTGATAAGTGACGATTATTCGAGTGTGGCAGTGGGAAAAATTTTTTTTTTTTTGTGGTTAAAGTAACTAAAAGAAAAAAATGTGTCAGTAATTATAATTATTTGTTTAGTTATGATAATTTTAACTATTGAGTAGTTGAGTAATCATGTGTGTGAATATATTTTTTATCTATTTATTCTTGTAAATAAGATATGAATATAAAAAATAAAACTAAATATAAAACAAATGAAATTAAATAAAAAATAATTTTATTCACAAATATTTGTGAATAAAAATTATAATAATTACATGCTCGTTATAAATAACAATCAGATTGTTATTGAAACTTATTTTAATGGTTAAATGCGAACATATAATATCATGAAGCTAATTATAAATTAATCATTGTGAGCAATGAATTAATTATATTAATATTAAAATAATATTATCACAAGAAATATTTTCACGTATAAATTTTTTATGTTAAATATTTTTTACTTCACACATGTTCATGTTTTTTGTGTATATTAATTCGCAGCGGAGGTCTATTACTAATGTTGGTGTAACCCATCGCATCAAGAGAGCTTGAACTATGCCTAAGTGTATATTTAAGAGAGTGACTGAGAGAATTGTGTAAGTGTTATGTGTATACATGTGTATATAAAGAGGTATTAATACTGGAGCACTGACCTGAGTGAGCACATTAGTCAATTAGCACATTTGTCAGCGCATTTAACACCCTATTGATTGTGACATATCGAGCAAAAATATAAAATAAAAGAAAGAGATACGATAATACTAAGTGTTTATAAATTATACTTGAATACAATTTTATTACAGCTAATTAATTAAATATTATCTATTGTGCTTTACTGATCAATAAAATAAATAAGAATAATTTATTCAAGAATAATAATATTTATAATTTATCTTAATATTATTAATAATAAAAATAAATTGAGCAATTAAATATTAATTAATATTAAATTGCTTGATTATGAAAAATTAATTTCTTTTTTTTTATAATTTAGTTTTAGTTTATTTGTTTATTTTTATAAATGACAAAGAACTAGTTTTTGGTATGTATTTAATAATATGGATAAATATATATAAAGGAGGAGTTTTAGATGGAAGAATGAACGAAAAAATACCGAGACAATATGAACATGTGATTGTATAGAGGCCCTTGAGGCAGTTTTGAAAAATAATCTCTTATTTTTCTCTTGAAGAACAGCAGAAGCAACAGCAACAGCAGCAGCATGACCGACCACCACTACTAAAATTCACAATGCTCCCGCATTTTTTAGTCTACTGAGAGAAATCTCAATGTCTCTAAGGGATTTATTTTCTTCTTTTCTTATTTTTTTTTTTTCCTTCAAAAACTCCAAAAAATATAAAGACTAAAAGCAGACACAAGATGATGTGAAATTCGAGACCTACTTTGAAGATCATATTGCTCTTCAGCTTCTATCTTATTTCCTTCACTCGGTATTTTTTTAGTATAATACAATCATTTATCTCATCATGTCTTCTTTGTTATCGTAATATCATAATAATAATAAAAATAACAATCATCATTATTTATTATTATATATTGCTTTTATTCAATTTTTTTTTATACTTTCCATTATTATTTTATTTTACGCTCTTAATAAACGTTCATTTGTAATTCGTTGCAATTTCTGTTGCAGCAGCTGCACTTCGCCATTGCAATTTTATATATTAAATTTCGTTGCGTTGGTCGAATGAATTTACTTGCACATCAGGTTAAACTCCATCATACATCCATAAAATAAATATTTCATAATTTAAATCTATGCACATTTATCAAAAATCAATAATTAATAATTATTCGGTGAATTATCCCCAGAAAAAAGAAAATAAATAAATTGATATTTAAAAATAAAATATAAAATATATAAAATTCCTAGATAAAAATATAATAATTATCAATTGAATGTATTTAAACAAAATAAATATATAAATACATGAAAAGTGTATGTAATAAATATTTTAATATTGGATATATGCATTTGTGCATTTGCTATAATGGCAACATTTTGTTGTCTGTGCAATCGTGAAGAACCGGATTAGCACACACATATTGTGTGTATATATGGCTTTTATATACGACGATGGTTTCCATGGGAACTCTCCACCGTGGAACGACGACGACGACGTCGACGTTTACTTGTATATACATACACTGTATAAAACGAGAAAGGGAGAAGAGAATAAGACTGAGTCACAAAACGGTCACTGAATGAATCCTCTACTTCATCGGCTTATATACATACATATATGTGTAAATATACCATTCGTATCCTACTTCACATGAGGACAAAGTCGTTTTATATAATATATAATACTTGATAATTTAATTTTAATTTTAATAAAATGTAAAACAAAATAATAACCCTTCGGTAATATAGTTTAAATTTTTTTATAGGAATATTAATAAATTATTTTATTCATGTCTGTTATGATATATAATGATAAAGAGCGATGTTTATGATAGGGAGGAGTGAATCAATCGTAAAAAATTGAAAAAAAATCTACCAAAAGATCAAATGAAAGTTGTAACGAAATAAAATATCGCTGAACCCAAATTTATCCTTGAATATTTAACCTTACAAAATAATTCTATTTCATCACCTGTTTATTATTAATTCACGTAGTGTTAGGAATAATGACATAAAGGAATTAATGTATTAATTTTTCTTGTTGCTATTATTGAATGGTGATTATTATAAATATAAAATTTATAGTTGAGAAATAAATTTACGATACAAAACCAAAAGAAAATTATCTCCATTAATTATTATATATAAAAATAAAAAAAAATTCTATGTGTCAAATGGAATATTATATGAACAGAGAGAAATTATAAAAGAAAATATAACTCTGTTTGCTAATTATATATTCGTTTCGCAGTTATGATGCTCGACAATTCACGAAATAATTTTTCTTGCAACACCATAAAACAACTTGGTATAAAATTTTTACTTTTATTGTTAATTCCTTCCTTTCTTTTTTCATTCATTTTCTTTCATATCCACCAGATGTCCTCGTTCTTATTTTTAACCTTTCCATTTCGTTTATTCTCAAATAAAATAAACCATACAACATATCATTATGCCAAACATAATTCCAAATAAAAAAAAAATATGTAAAATAATTTTCAAAATAAAAAAAAATTAATAGAGCGAAAAATATTTTATTATAACTAACTTTTCCTTTTTTTTTTATATAATATATATATCATCTTTTTTTTTCTTCATAATATATATCTATACATATATATTCTACATTAAATATATGTATATAATGGTGTAAAAAACAGAACGACTATCGATCCAATGTTGGCGGTTGTATTGCCCGACCTCGTGGCAACAAACTGCACTCGACGAACTCGCGCGCGTGTAGAAGAGGGGCTCACAGCTTTGCTCTCTTGTATATACTGTGTAGTTGGTCGCGCGCATCCCACCCGTGGTTTCCGCCGGCCTTGGAGCCACTGAACCACTCCGTGGTTCAACGATTCGACGTCGCAGTGATTCTCAACCTCACTTTTAATTTTCCCTTTAGTTTGCCACCCATACAGAGACACACATATATTTATAAACTTCAATATAGCATAGTCATTATTCCAAGTATGAAATAAAAATATATATTACACACACACACAGTCATTTTACTCACTCTCTCTCTCTCACCTTATCAACGATATCGATATCGAAGCCAAAATAAAAAAAATAAATAAATAAATAAATATTAGAACGCAACCCCATTTACAAACACGATAGATATTCGACATAACAACCAAGTGGAAGAGAAAAATATTTTTTCCAGGTGAGATAAGTCTTGATATTTAAATGCATGTCTATTTTTTTTTTTTAAATTTTTTTCTTTTATTTTATATTAATTATCAAGAATGGTCAACTGATAATTTTTACAACGATAACGTTGATGTATATGTATTTGTAATTGTAAAGAAAAATTGGAGTAAGCACTTAGAGTGAATGAAAAATTTGTAAATTGAAATTTTTATAGTGAAAATAAAATAAAAAAGAAAAAAAAAATTTTTTTTTTTAATAAAAGAAAAAAAACTAGGGTGAGATCCACATTCGGTGGTTTATAACATAGAGAGACTTGTTAAAAAATGGAAGAAGATTCTTCCAGGAAATGGGGTCGAGTCGTCCAAAGCATCCAACAAGACAAAGATGTGCATGTGAAGAATATGTATATAATATTATTTGCTTCTGAAGATCCTCAGCACTGCGACGTTGCACCTCAATATACGCAGTTAACCTCTCCGTCGACCACGTTTACCATACATTTTTCTACGTCTTATCAGACTTTTGTTTTCCGTCTTTGTTGCTCTTGTGGCACGCGTATAATCGCCTCAAATCCAACGCCAACAGCTATTATATCTGTATACTTTGTCCACTTATACATGCGTATCTTTCTCTGTTTCTTGTCGCGCTACTTGACTTTTTTTTTTTTTTCTCTCGTCTATATTCCCATTTGAATTCAGTGCACGTGCTTACTGGCCTCTTCCGTCCATTATATTTTCTCTCACCACCAAACACAACTCCCAACTCAAACATCAATGATATATCTACATAAAAATTCAACGTATTTGGGTATAATATTTCCTAATTTTATATTTTATAAATATATTTTTTTTTTTGGGTGTTTAAAAAAAAATATTTGAGATTAATTTTTTTTTTTCACAAACTTTTCGCAAGTGTTTCATAGAATTTCAACTGAATATAGCAAGTGGCTTTGTTTCGCAAAACTCAGGTATTATTCAGGTATAAATAAGCACGAAAAAAAAAATAAATAGGAAAGATATTTCACAGGTCAATTCCCGAATTGCCAGAGACAGCGGCTGGACCTTTTTTTTTTTTACACATTTTATTTTCAGTCAGTAAATCTTTTGGGTAGAGTAAATCCTTGACCATATTATGTACATGTCTCATTTTGTCCCACAATATATATAATCCTGAAAATGCCATCAACTCGATTTTAGGAATATATATATTGTTATATATATATTTATATACATATAAGGTATCAGGGTCAGAAGATTTTATGTAAGCACACTGACAGTAGTAGAGTTCTACTGGATTTAAAATTTCAGAATTGAACGTTACGATGACAAATAAAATCAACACATACATATATAACTAAATATATTTCAAACACATGTTTCGCATATTATATATAAAAATATATACCTGGACACTAACACGCGCATTGTGTCCCTCCCAATTCGTTTCTTTCTCTCTCTTTCCCTTCAGTACCCTCTGAAAAATGAGAGCGGATGTATATTGGCGCCAATACTACACACATATAAATACCCACACCTTCAATAAAACTCAATAAAAAACTTTCTCCAAAATGGATAACGTCTCATATACTATCAAAAAACATTTATTCAAAAATAATATACCAATAAAATAATTTCAACTATTCACTTAAACTCATGAATTAATATTTTCTCACGATATCTCATTTAAAAAAAAAAAAATAATAAAAAGAAAGAAACAATGTAAGAAATAATAAAAATATTTATTTCTTTATTATTTATTCATAAAATTCCTAATTAATTCCTATATCTCTATTAGAATTATTTTTTATTTAATTTTTATTAAGAGACAGGGGCAATTTGCAATAGTAAAAAAAAAAAAAGCTATTCGCAAAATGTATTTTTCTCCCACGCCAGATTGGAAATATGCGCGCGCCATGCACCTGTCGGAAGATGCGCAGCCCGCTGAAGATTGGAAAGGGCGTCGACTCCTTATTATACACTCGCGGCACCGACGACGATGACGATGACGACGAGAGATGCATGCTCTGCAACTTGGCCAAATGTTGTATAGCGTGTGCGCATCAAGAGGAATGGAAGACGAACGAACGAACGAACGGAGAAAACAAAAAGAAAGAGTGAAAACGTGGAGGAGAACAAGGCAAAATTTCAAGTCGACGCGCCAGCTTGGCGACAGAGAAAGAGAATTGAGATAAAATGAAACGAAAAGAAAGGGTGCGAGTGAAGGAAAAGGCATAAATGCACGCGATCCAAAGTAGTTGAGTGCGAGAGAGTCCACATCACCATCACAATATTGGTGTGTTGGTGGAGCAGACACAAATAAATAGCAAAAACTTAATAATAGAGAGCAGAAAAGAAACGCACCACCACACAACATAGGGCGCACATAAGAGTATAAAATAAAAAAGAAAAAAAATATACGATGGTTGGTGTGTGTGTGTGTGTGTGTGTGTGTGTATGTATGTATATATATATACGAGCAAAATGAAAGAGAATAACATGATGACAGTGGTAACAAGAGAGAATGAGAAACAAAATGAAAAAGAGACTCGAGCTTTGTCTCAAGGCGAGCGAGTAGTCCTCTATACCGAACAAAGCCCAAGTCAATCGATCTCATACTATATTCCATTAAAATTGAGCACCACTGACATGTCTCTTTGTCTAAATATTTCACAATTTTATCTTAATATTCTTGAATTCACCTAAACCATATTATATTTAATAATAAACACATCAAATATTCTATTTAGTTATCGCATACATTTTTTTTTAATTTAATAAATTATGGTGTAATCATTTTTTTTTCTTTTGCGTATCGCAATGACGTTAATTTTCAAGTGAATATAACTCGAGACGATACGTATCTGTATATGAATATATATTATAGGTACGACATATCAACACGTGCATATTTTTATGTATGTATAATACATATGTACATGCATCAATTATTATATGTATGTGCATTATTATCTTCATTAGAGGTGATAGCACGTTCTAGTAAATTTGCTCGTGGTATTATCCATGCATTTATTATCCGAAAGCAGGTGAACGCATGAAGAACATTCGATAGAGAAAAATAATAAATGAATAAATAAATAAATAAAATACGTTAAAGAAAAGCGAAAAAAAATTTATGTACATGACACGTGTATGTAATCTGAATAAACATTGCAGTGTGTTTATAGCTACAAAATATATTGGTGTATAATAGAGTTACATTGAGATATATATAACTGCAATTGTCGTTACACACGTATATAATGGTGATTTTCACTGTTTATATTTATGTGTATTATACATACACCTATAACTTTATCAGCGTTTTATTTAATTTTTAAATTGCTCGCCTTTTGAATTGATATCAATTTCACCAGTTACACTTTATAATTGTTCAAAAATAATAAAATATAAAAATATAATTGGCAAAATTTATCGAGCAATACTTGAATTGAAATAATTAGTTTATATTATTATAATATTATATTAAAAAAAAATAAATAAATAAATCTACGTCATAAAATTATGTTTGCCGTTATCCTTGGTGCGAAAACGATTGTATTAACAAAATAAAAATGATAAAAATAAATATATATGTGTCCTCGAAAAGAGGTCATTGAATCTGTATAGTGGCAAAGTTTTCGCAGTAGTAAAACATAAAATATAATAAAAAAGAACAAATATACCAAGATTGTACGGGGTGTGGCTGAGAAAAAATATAAAAAAATAAATAAATAAACTAAAGTATATAACTGTGGGAAAAAAATATAAACGATTTAGTCAAAAACTTCAACTACTATAACGAGATATTTGTGAAGTTATTTATAAAAATTTTTTTACTTGCAATTTTTAACAACTCGTCTCTCTATTTTTCCTCTACAAAATATCTCTATTGTCTTATGATATGTCACTGCAATGTCTTCAGTATATACATCCTGTGTATGTGTACATAAGTATATATAGAAGTGGGTCAGTGTCACAATCCTTGAACGACTTGTATCGTTTGTTTTACTCCTTGAGGAGGAGCCTTGGATATAACTGCATATAAGAATCGTCTCTGTGCACATATAAACACCATTAAAGATTACATTCACTCTCTCCTTCACTTTCATCACTTTCTTCACTCTCATTCAATTACAACGTAAATAATTCAATGTCATCACATTCCCTTTCAAACAAACACTATTCCCATTATCATTTTTATTACTTACATAATTTTCTTTATACAAAATTATCAATTATTAATTTTATATTCTACAGTAAAATAAAAATTTTTCTCATTTCCTACCTCACAATTCAGGTCTATATATATATATCCTCACATTTTTGTTCTCCCTATTTTTATTAATTATATTCTGGTGGGATATCAAAAATAAAAAAAAAAATTTTTTTTTTGTGGGAAAAAATAATATTAAAAAAAATACGAAGGAATAACGACCGACTAACAAAATATTTCAAGGCCATGCACAAGTGGATAAGGATATATTCTCTCTCTCTCCCTACTCTTTATAATTCTTCTTATACACTCTTCTTGATCGTGACTCTCTCTTTTCCTCTATAAACTTTGTGTAAATATATACATATATTTGTGTACGTATGTATGTGTGACGGTCACTGCCGTCTTACTTTTCCTCCGTTGAGATCGAGAGTAAAGCATAAAACGAAAAAGAATTGTAAAACGAAAGAGAGAATAAAATTTAAAAATATATATACATATATGTTAAATATATTTCTATGTATATATGTACATATATGTATATACATATAAACATTGGCGCCGAAGGAAGTGAGAATTCACAGACGTTATAAATAATAAATGCTAAACAAATAATTAAACAACACTATTAAAAAAATTAAAAATCTATGTTTATAATTTATAAACTTGTTCATTATTTTTTATATTAATAACTACATAATATTAATTGTTTATTTATATATAAATTTATCTGTTGATATATATAATAAAATAAGAAAATATAAATCGTAAATAAAAGTGTTGTACAATAGTGTATAATGCATACATGTATGAATAATTTTTTTTTTTTAGTCGTGACCTAGGACACGCACTGTCGACCATATCGTAAAAATTCATCGACCTTATTATAGCATAATAGAGCACATTGAGATACACATGCAAAGGTTAAGGACATTAAATTAAAATTGATTATGTGCGCGCAACTACTGTGAATGAAAATAATAAAAGAAATCTTTCATGTCAACAATTGTTTCCGAAGAAAAAAAAAATATTCAAATGTTTCTAAAATTTTAATTTAATTTATTGTTTGTGTGTACACGTGGATGAATAGTTTTTTTTTTGTGTGCGTGTAGAATGGTGTCGTGCGATTTTGAAGAGTAAAATGTAGGTGTATGTATATTATATATACTTTCACAAAAAAATTTAGTGGAACGGAAATATTCGACACCGGATGATCCCTGCTGTGAATCAAGACAGTATGTATATAGAGTAGGCGGATCGTGCCGCAAAGAGGAACAGGCTTCCTGTCGATATTTGAGTACATGAATGATCGTCGAAATATATATATATATACATATCTATAAGCAACCCTCGGAATACAAACTGAAATTCAATGAAAAAAAAAAAA